>CM046449.1:9681116-10278616 GCA_025506515.1 Flaveria trinervia | reverse complement strand
ATTCACTCAGCTACGCTGACTTTGATGTGTTTCCAGTTGGCAGGTATGTTGCTGAGGATGGCACGGGACGATTACTCAGTTCTTTGGGATGGCATCCATTGTTTTTAATGCTTTTGTAATGAAATGTAAAATGATATTATGTAATGAATGGTTGTATTTTTGCAAAAGCATTTTTGAAATGAAAATGTTGTTTTAATGTTTCCGCTACAACGCTTTTATGAAAGATGATGAAATAATATGTTTTATGTGCGATGGATGACCAACTGTAAACGTCCCGGGAACGGGGTCTTACAAGTAGTTGTCCACAATCAATTATAGTTGTACTCCTTCTAACTATCCCTATGTATAGGAAAAGTTTATTCGTGTGAAGTGTATGAAGCGAAAACAACAATTGATCTAAGCAACAGACGGTTCAAATTAATGATAAAATAATGCAACAAACGAATCTGGGGTGGATTTACAAATAGCCTAAAAAATTATGACTTTTTTCAAATCCTCCCTTTTTTAAACGTATATAATTTTTTTATATGACATTATTTTTTATAAAAATACACCATAAAATCGAACATTTTATTATCTTTGATATGAGTATAGTATTTCCACATTTTTAGGAAAAAACAAAAAAATTATTTAAAACGTCTATGTGTTATGTGTATAATTGCGTGATTATTAACTGCGTAACTATGAACATAACTTGCGTAATTATTATATAATTTGTGTAATTATAAATATAATTTGCGTAATAATAAATATAACTTGCATAATAATATATATAACTTGTGTTATTATAAATATAACTTGCATAATTATGTACATTCATTCTTTGTGTAATTATAGCGGACGAAACTACACTCCGCCGAAAAACACGTGCCACGCTCTGGTGATTTCGTACGTATCGCACGAAAATTACACTTCTATAGTAACCGAATCCTATGTGTATGTATGTGTGTGTATATAATATTAAAATGTATTTAAAGTGTTACACCCTTTTACTTGTTTTAATTGTCTTGATAAGAATGTTCATTCGATTGAAAATTGTAGTGGTAGCGTTGTTGGTCACATTATTATGACACGTTATTATGGTTCATTTATGACGGTGTGATTAAATACATTATTCATGTGTGGACTTGAGTACTATGATATGTGAATTCTGGATATGTATAACTTGCATCCAGATATTTTAGTTGTATGGTTTGATGGATATTGTGGGGTTCCTATCACCATAACTCACATTGTTGGTGCATAGCCTATATACATACAATGTATGTTGTTTGTTGAGTTCAATGTACATTTCCGTATATAATATTTTGTTTATGCACGAATGCTACTAGATTTCTTTAGAAAGTTCATTGTTAATCGGTTTAACTGTTACTCGGTCGGATGGTAAACCCTAAAAATGAACCCACTATTATGTTAAACACCACTTAGGTCTCACTAATAATAAACGAGTCAAACCAATCTTAAGTTACTCGAGATCTACTTACTAAAAAGTTGAAACAAGCTATGTTTGAACAAATTCAATCCCTAGCTCAAGCTTGAGCCTAAAATTGAATCTCATTAAATAAAGAGAAAATTACACAAATGGCCTCGCAAGGTTTGATCATATTATAAGTTTGATCATCAACTTTTAAAAATTACAAATTTAGTTCAAACATTTGGTAAAGAGTTGCAATTTAATCCCCACCATTATGTCAGTTAGTTTTCAACAATATGAGGACTAAACTTGCAATATGATCAAACAAGAGGGGTCATTTGTGCAATCTATATCTATAAATAAAGATAGAAAATAATATAAAATCCCAATATAAGATTAAAAAATCAAATAAAAAGATTAAAAAAATAAAATTAATAAAAGTTATAGGTCTAAATAAAAGTAAAAAATTACTTCATTTTATTTTTAAATAATAAAATAAAAAATGTATCAGTTTTAATGTAAATTGTATATATAACCAAGTCGTATCAATTTTTTTGACAATATTTAATAAAGTGCTTTTAACTTTTATTAAGTGATATTTTAAATTTTATTTAAATGAAATTTATTTTTAATCTTATTTGTGTTTTAATCTTATAAATCGTTTTTTTAATCTTTTATAGGATTTTTTATTTTACTTTTTGATTTTTTTAATTATAGATATAGGTTGCACAAATGGTCTCTATGATTTGATCATATTAAAAGTTTAGTCATCATATTAATAAAAACTAACGAACACTAGCGGTAGGAACTAAATTTACAACTAGTTATCATATGTTTGGACTAAATTTGTAATTTTTAAAACTTGTAATATAATCAAACATTTGAGACCATTTATGAAATTTTCTCTTAAATAAATGAGCTCAAGCCCAACTTCAAATATTGTGGTTGTCTGGGCTCGCGAGCGTAAACAAGTATATAATTTATATGATAATTATATATATGTATATATCTTTGAAATAGTAGATGTGTAGTTATCTAATAAATGTTAACTAGAAAACTTGAATTAAGCTCCACATATTATGACGAGTGCGTAAAATCGGGGCAAATAATACCATTGTCACATTACCGTTAATGACCACCAAGACTGAAATTGCGGTGCGTTAATACGAAGAACTTAGATTAAAAGTTAAGACATTGTAAAATATAACTAACTTGATCTAAGATCCACGCGTTGTGATAATCCCGAAAAAAAAGGAAAAATAGACGTAAAAAATGTTGACCACACGCGCACATTGTGTAGTGTTAACTTACCCAATTTAGAACGAAGCATAAAGCGAAATGTGAAAATACTGAACCACACATGCATATTGTGTCGTGTTAACTTGCAAAACTTAGAACGAAACATAAAACGAAAATTTACGAAATGAAAAGTATAGTGGAACAAAGTAGAAAATATAAAAGTTGTGAGATTTAATTGCAAAAAATGAGAGTTTTGGATTAAAAATAGAAGAAAATAAATCAAATTTGAGAAGTTGCAATCGGATTAAAAGTGAAAAATCAACTTTTTTTGAAAAACCCCTGTGCATAAAGTGCAACACCATTACACATAGAAGAAATATTAATTAGTATGATATAAATGTACAACAATCATGATATAAATGTACAACAATCATGATAAAAAATAACCAAGTAATATATATTTTCATATATGTTAAATAAAATAATTAAGTATTTAATAAATAACAAACAAGTTGAACTCGAACGAACATAAATTTGAAAAGTTATTAACGAGATGATATTTAGTTTAAACTGAGAGCAAAAAACAATCCAAGCACAAACTTGACATCTCATAAATCTAACAAGCCAAGTTCATGCTTAAACAAACTTGGTCTTGACTCAACTTGTCTCCTTTAAATCCGTACACACCAATACTACAATCACCACCACCACATATTCCCAAAAAATATCAACTCAAAAGCCACACATTCAAAATCACCCAAAATCTAAAAGGTCTAACCACCATCAACATTAAAACTCCAACCCAAACCACTAAATCCAACATAAAACATCTTTTTCAGCTTCATATACACACACATACATATTGCACCCTTTCAAACCATCTTCACCAATGAATGAAAACTGTTGGTTCATCCATCATATCATGTACAAAAGAATTACTCTAAAAATTAAAAAAATATGCAGATACATAATATACATCAACAACATTCTCTCAATACAATATACTCTCTATGATCATCACCTCTAAATCTATCATTTGTCTGTAACTCTAAGAAAACTCAATTGTCACTGAGCTCAGTTTTAGTCAGAACAAGATCAACATCACTACTTCTATGATTCAAAATTTACAACCAAAACTAAGAATCAATCAAGTTGTTGTTAGATTCTTCATTCAGTGTGTTCTTGCTAGATCTTTGATCTAAAACTCAAGCCATAGCTTTTGCATCAGTTTCCATAGGTGAAGGATTACTCGCCTGCCCCTGACGAACAAACTGACCTTTCACCCGAGGCCTCTGCTCTGCAAGTTTCTTTCTGCTTTCATATCGGACCTGTGGAAACAAAAAATTATTCGAATGAGACATTGACCCGAATGAGTTGACCCGAACCTATCAAACAGTAGCAATATGTATACATATGTACCTTTTTATCAAAGCATCTGTCTTTTCTCTTCATTCTGAATTTGTTCAGTGCAGCTTCTCTTTGTGTCGATCTATGTGTGTTATTTCCATTGCTTCCACTGCCTATGCTGTTGAGGCGTGTTAAAGTCCCACCATTACAAAAACTGCTGTTTGCACTATGATCTTCTGCGGTGTTATGCAGCTCTGGAGGAGATTCATTTCTTGCGTCTTGATTGGGAATGTAATACGCGTTTGTTTGAAACATTTGTTCATGATGCCCCGAAGAACACGGGCTCGGCATTGGTTGTACACAAAATGGAGGTAATGCAGAGCCATATGCGCTACATGGGTTCTCGAGTCTGGAACCTCTTACTGGAACTGGAACCTGAAAAACTCTTTCCTTTGGTGAAGGGAATTGGTTTTGATTTTGACTTTGACTTTCAGTTTGCATGTGTTGACTGGTTATGTTATGTTGAGAGCTTCTGACTGGTGCACTATGAGTATCAGAAATATAGTCAACAGGATTCTTGGGTAACAGTTTATCTGAATTTGTTTCATAATCTTTCTGTTGATTGCAGATGCTAGCAGATCCTGAGGTTGGTGGTAGTTGTACCTTATTGATGTACCTGCATACACAATATTCAAATCAATCAATATTGGCGATTTTCGACCCGTTTACATATAAACAAGTCAAATGTTCGTGGGTCAACACAGCCCGACCCGAACCCAATTGAGAGGTAACTCATAGTGGACGGCTAGTTACTCACCGTGAGAATGCTGAGGCATCAGACTGCTTCAACCTGTGCCTATCATCACTGAACTGATTCACTGAGCTACTCGGATGAGATCTTCTTAGTGAAAGATCTAGCATTGGTGAAGGATGATCAATCTTCTTCTCACCGTAGTTAAACGAGCTTTTGTAACTGGTTTTAGGGTAACTGTCAAACGAACCAATCAAATCGATTGCCTCCCTAGAACTATTACCAGTAACAACATTCACATGTTCCCATCTCACATCTATAGCCATGTTATTTTCTTGACCACTTGTATCTGTTTTAGCCATATCACCCTCTGGCACATTAGGTTCAGCCCCCATTGGTTAGCGCGTTCAGAGTCTGTGTGGTCCATCGTTGTTCCATGGGTGGTTCATCTGGTTCCATATCTGGTTTTGTGCAAGAACTCTGCACAACAGGCATACAAAGTCAAACCAAATCCCAATTTATGTTCTATTACAGTTGACTAAACAAGAAAACTACCTGTGCATCGCTTCCTTTTTCGATGCATTCCCTGTTTCTTTTGATGCAAGCCATGTAACCACTCGAACGATTGCTGGTAGCATTGTTTTCAGCAGTAGCTTCTACCTCTGTTGTGCATCGCTCTCTTCGTGGTTCCCATTACGCCCAGTGGTTGACTAAATCAAAAGTCAAAACAAACCAGGATCAGATCATAACATATAGTTCAAGATTCAACAATCCATCATGAAACAAGAACAGAAAACATTAGACTTCTTACAGATTGTCGCCTCCAAACATGCTGCCACAAGTTCTTCAATTCGTTCTTCCTAACGGGTTTGACCAGAAAGTCAGAAGCACCTCTCAGCATACACTTATAAACTGTACTAACTGAATCATGTGCAGACATCACTGCAGAATCGAAATAAGATGTTAGAACTTAAAACTAGATTCCATATCAATCTTTCTTAATACGATCAAAACATTAATCGAAATCATACTTATAACAGGAATGTTTTTGCAGACTTGATGCTCCATAATCAAGGTCAGAAGAGCAAACCCTGAGATCGACGGAAGCTCGACTTCAGTCAGTATAAGATCGATGTTATGAGATCTTCCTTTGAGCACCTCCCATGCCTTCAGACCATCAGAAACAGCAGCAACTGCTTGTAACCACACACAAATTAGCCTAAATTCAGGGATACATCTAAACTTTCGAGATGATTAAACTTCAATTCACCATAATTTCATCGCCCCCCCTCTTTCAATTTCATCATTAAATCCCCTAAAACTTTGCAGACCCAGCACAGAACAAAAGGACGTTAACGATTATTACCCTAATTATATACTGAAATCAGATTACGAATCCAAAAATTGTGATCAAGAATTTTAAAACATCAAAACCCATCAATAATTTCTCCAATTAAACGTCGATTGACGTTCAATTTTGACATTAAACTTCCCCAAAACTTAGCAGACTCAAAACAGACCAAACGATATCAACAATCATCAACCACGAATCAAAAATTGGGATCAAGAATTCGCAAACCCATCAACAATTTCTCCAATTAAACATCGATTAACCTTCAAGTAACAACAACACACAAAAATCAGCACGAATTTCATCAAGAACATACCTTTGTAACTACATTTTCTTAGAAGAGCGGTGATGATCTGACGAGTGGAATCATCAGCTTCCACCAGCAACACTCTAAGAACCATTTTGGGCAAAAACTTCTCCCACCTCACAAAGTTATTAGTGGGCAAATCACCGCCACCGCCACCACCACCGTCAATCGTCTTATCTTCACTTCTCAGCATCAGCTCCGGCACATCCACCGGAGCTCCGCCGGCGCCACTGAGGACCACTTCACCCATAAGAAAATCACAAACACAGAGAGAGAGAGAGAGAGAGAGAGAGAGAGAGAGAGAGATTGTTTGTTTGTGGTGAGTGTGAATCGTAAGAAAAGGTATCTGTATGTGAATGAAAATATCTGAAAGAAAAAAATCTAAAAAAATATCTATCGTGTCGTTGAATGGTGGGAAAATGCCACGTCACAAAAAGCAAGAGTCTATAGCCTCCCATCTCTCTTCTAACTTGTAACTTCTCTTGCTTGCTTACGTCTCCTCCACTTGCTTCTTTCTTTCACTTTTTTAAACAAATCTAAACCACTGATATTTTAGATATTTTCCACTAAATCAGAATAAAATATCTCAACTTGTCTTTTGCTATATGTTTTGAAATAAGATATTGTAACTTTGTAGTTATCCTTGTTATGCAATTGCTTTTAGTGGATGGAGAATTATGGACATCAATAGTTGGATTTCGATTTTGCTTTAAGTAGTCATATGAGCCTTACAAAATAATTCCAAGGAGAGGTTTACATAAAATCAAGAATTTTAGTTTCTTAAACTTTTTAAGTTTATTATGAACAACAAGGGAGTCTATATGATGCAAGGAAGGATAAAATTTGTAATTTTTTCTAATAAAAGTAGATAGTAATTTCGTTCTTACATGTATAATAATAATGAGATTAGTTGACTTTTTTAGTAAATTAACTTTAAATGAGGAGTTAATTCTAGAAATAATTTAAGCAAATGAGCACTCCAACTTAAATGAGCATGACTTTCATTTCTTTGGAGTGATTGGGCACGTAAAATATGGATAAATATGACGTGATGTATCGGTTGTTGCCTTATGCGATTTATTAGACTTTCAATCTCGATTCTCCTAATAAAATACCCGATTTGTATAGAGCTTTGAATTTGACTATTGATTGATTTGATTGTAATTACGTGAATTATGGATTCATTAACTCTTTCATTTATATAGTGATCTATCTTTTGATTCTAGTTGCTTAAGCTCCAAAACGATTTTTACATGAAAAATACTTTGATGAAATAAATTATCATCGAAAAACAAACTTTGAAAGAGTATTTTCATTTCTTTTGCTTTCTTACGTCAATTATTTATTAAAGTTAATATAAAACTATACGAGTAAGTTTGGATGTGACGAAACATAAAAGTTTTAGAAATGAAGTATTATAAATATAAAAAAAAGAAGGAATATCAGAAATTTTGTAGTCCTTTAAAGTATTTATTATCAAAATTATAGGACACCATTAATTGTGTGAAAGAGTAAAGATGTAGATATTTTAAAAGGTGGTTGAGGCCCACAAGAGATATTTAGTGATGTTTTAGTTTGTAGAGTGACACGTGGAGACAGATGGTTCTAGATGTTGATCGAATGGGGGTGGTTTCGTTGGCGATCTAAATGCTGTGAAATATATAGAAAACAGTGGTGCCTTTTGTGACACGTGGTGTCTTTTACTTAGTCACAAGGTGTAGCCTGTCACTCCGCTAATCATGAGGTTTTGTCTGATCTTTTTATTAGCAAAAATTGTTCCATACATCATCAATTCTATATTCTACACGTCAAGAAGTAAACTGTCGTTTGTTAAGGAGTAAACTGTCGTTTGTTAAGAGTAAACTATCATTTTCATCAATGTAAACTACAATTTACAAAGTAGTAAACGGTCGTTTACAAAAAAGTAAACGGCAGTTTATAACTTAGTAAACGGTCGTTTATTGTTTTTAGGATTTTTATTAAATTTTTTCTAATTATAGTATATTATATTAAATTTATATATTGTTAAGTTTTTATTATATTAAATTTTTATATGTTAAGTTTTTATTATATTAAATTTATATATTGTTAAGTTTTTTTTTGATTTTTATATTTTTATAATTTTATTATACTAGTTATAAATTGAATATAAGTATAAATAGAAAAAAGTTAATACATGTATAAAAAATTATGTACATGTATTAACATTTTATTTCTAATTATATTAATCTTGTTTTCATTTATAATGTTTTTATTCTATTTTTTTTATTTTTATTATACTAAGTTTTATATATTGTTAATTTAATTATACTAAATTATATAATTTATATATTATTAACTTTTTATGTACATTTATTAACTTTTTCTATTACATTATATAGTTTTATATAAATTTAAGATAAAAATTATATATAAGTTTAAAATATTTGAACTTTATATAGTTCATATAATTTTTATAATTTTCATATTTTTAAAGTTTAGAAATAACAATAAAACTTATATAGTTTAGAATTTTTGAATGATAATAATCTAATCTATATTAAAACAAATAACAATTTTATTTTGAAGTATATATTGACTATATCTTTGAAGTCTCTCTTCGTACAAAATTCTCATGCAACCGCATTATTATTTTGTGAAAATTCCATAACGGCGTTATGAAAGGCAATGGATATTCACCCTCTAAATGTACAAAGACATATTGGCTACCATACACATTGGCAATAGTAATAAATTGATGATACATGAGTTCATCCGGACCTGTTCATAGCAAAAAATAAGTTGCACTTTCAGTGAGAGATAAGCATTGAAGAATCATATTAAATTTGTTTGCGATCAATAATCTCGTGTAAGGCATTATCATCCAGTGTTGATCAGGAGTTTGACCGGGTTGTAGCCATGATAAGTACGTTTCGTCTCATCATATGAGCTGGAGAAAAGATTTATGTAGAAATTAGAATTGTTATGTAACTCATTTAAAAGCTCATACATCATGTTCAACCAATATTCTTCACCGAATCCTAAGGAAAAGAAAACTGCACGAAACCACAGCTACCATCACTGTTTACGTTCTCTATATGTGTATATGTGGATGGAAAAGTTTTGGAATTTGTGTTAGTAAAGGATGGTGATATAGAGAAGATTGAGTGTTGTGTATCTACGTTTGAACTATGTTTCGGGGGGCTCAACCCCATAAAATCATAACTAACAAAATCATATGTCGTGTAGGTATGACCTCAGGTAGGTTCAGCAGGTAAAGGGTGGTTGTTTTGTTTTTGAGATTTGAGTGTTGGCCTTCCACGAGTATTTTTTCCATCGTAGGCTCGTTCAGATTTATGCTGATAGGATCTCTTATGATTTTTATCCTTTCTAACCAATTCCTTTTCACCGTGGGATTTTTGTTTCTGGTAAGCTTCTTTGAACCTCTCAAGTTCGTCATCACATTGAATATCTTCTTCATTTTGTTTAACGATACCGGCGAAAAGTCAAGCCTCCTCCAAAATATATCTATCGAATATAGTGGAATAGGTTTACCTGCTTTTAAATATTGTGCGATTTCACAAGCACATGGTAAACCGCAACTAGTACGAATATGGCAGCCACAACTTTGTGTTTGGTTTTGAATTTCATTAACTCGTGCCAGCTCTCCAACTAATATATCCAGAGCTTCATGAAAAACATTTAATAACAAAGAAACAATTAAATTATGTTTATGTTGATGTTTTATTTAATCCGACTTTCCTCGAAACTTGCCTTTATTTGTGTTTCATGTAAACGTACTAGGTTATTTAAAATTCCTATAAATTTATCTAAATTGACTTGTCAGAATTCAAATGTTTTTTACAGAGCATGTTAGCTTTCTACTCTGTTTCTTGTTCGTTCTCCAAAATTTAGATGTTGATCAATCCACGCAAACACGAACATCTCTTTATAATTTTACAACCAGTTAACATCGAAATTATTAAACACATCTGCAAAGTTAAATCAAATATATTAGTTTCAATTTCATTATACATCATACACGGTTTCAAATGTGGATACATTTTTATCATTATTTTCTTTTAAAGTCGTAAGAATATCACGTGGCTGCATATATTTTTCTTGTAACATCTTTCACCAATGCATACTCTTCTTTAGACAATCGTTTTGCATAAGCATGTGTAGGGCCGGTGAAGGGTGGTCACTTACAACACAACAACACAAAGAGTAGAACAAACTAAACTTAATCAAACAGTAAACTGGATTAACCATAATAGATGATACTAAGAATACAAATAAGTAAGAGACAGAACAAGAGAACAAGTTACATGTAACACCCAGTTATTTTAAAGTCAAGGAAAGAATGAATAAAGTAAAAGAAAAGAAGGAAAAGAAATAAAACCCAAGTCTAGGGGTAAAAAATGTCCAAAAGGACAAAATGTTTGAAAAGTGGGTGTAAAAGGATGGTATGGCCGCCCATATATCACACACGCCACTGATCTTCGAGTTTGAGAGAGAGAGAGTAGCTGGGAGCAGCAAATTCTCGGCTTTGAAGGAAGAACTTGAATGAATTCGAATTCAAGGTAAGAATTCATGTTTTTATGGTGTCCTTAACCGGTTATGTCCTCGGGTTTATGCTTATGTGTGATCATATGTGTTCGGGTATGTTTTTAGTGGGTTTCTAGGCGGTTGAATTCAATTTGCAAACGAGTTTGGAAGAAGCCATACTCAAGAGCTGCAAATGTGAGTTCTAGGACGCCTCTTTTACCTGTTTTAACTAATTTTGGGGCTGGAATTGCATGAATATACGTTTTCATTAAACTGGGATTTGGACCCGCATGTTTGAAAGTGTGTATGATGTGTATGTTATGATGTGTGATTATGTTCATGCTTGCTGATTGATGATGATGTTTCTAAGACTTAGGATGTATGATGTAAGCTTAGAACATGATGAATGGTAAGTTGAAATATGATGTTTAGGCTCATATGTTAGTTTTAGAATCTGCACAAGTGTTGAAAAGCCAATATGGATGAGCAAAGTAAGTCAATGCGGATGAGGTCAATGCGGATTAGCGTTGACTAAGTATGGAAATGCGGATGAGCAAAGTAAGTCATTGCGGATGAGGTCAATGCGGATGAGCATTGACTAAGTGTCACACCTCAATTTCCACAAACGAGGTAATACCGTTAGGCGCGTGACATACCACGATCTTAGCCATTAGTTACACCAAACGACACAACAATTACAAAACAGAATTTATAAATAAATAAAGTTCTTAAAATCAGAATTAAATATAAAATATGAAAGTAAATACGAAAGCGTATAACCATAATTAAACGGCGAAAACACGCGCAGACCAAGTAAATATAATTTATAGAAAAATGTAGATTGTTCATTTGACTCTACGATGATAAATGCAAGCGAGATGTTCTAATAGTGCGCAGCTTAAGAACCTGAAAGAAACATGCTAAAGTGTCAACACAAGGTTGGTGAGTTCATAGGTTTTGATAAATAGAACATAACACTAACTGATGTAGTAATCAAAAATAATATCAGTAGATAGCTAGTCTACTCAACAAGTTACTAAGTGTATGAAGTTCGCAACCGACGCCGACAACGTAAAAATGCCTTGGCTATGAACACCGGTCACAACAACAGAAATCTGGTCAATTAAACACCCGTTTGACGAACGTTGTGCTAGCGCGACTAGCCCGGGTGGGGTTTGTCAAACCCAGTAGATCTACCCCAGATTACCTCGCTAAGTACCTATATTTACGGTTCGAAAGTGAGGACTTAAGTATGGTGTCACACTAGTAAACAAGTGATATTAAAGTAATACCGATCAGGTGAAAATACGTTTAGAACACACGTTTCTTTCACCCCAAAGAAAGTAAGTAAGTGGGGCTGAGAACTCACCTGAATGCACAGCAACACATAAAACAAACACAAATGATTGGATTCCGATTAACCTGAATTTAAATTAAATATAATTAATATTAATTATTAATTATGAACATACAAATTATACGGTTTCGCGTCTCACGACTCAGTTACGGTATAGGCCAACGACACTTCCCCTTTAATTGAAATCAAGAACATGCGTATACCAATTCACCTTTAATGCTCAAAACCCAATCACCCCCGCTTATACTAGATCATGTATAAAAGTACTCGTCAACGCGTTTCAAATTTTAAGGCTTAATATAATAAGTCCTTATTTGTTAATAACGATTAACCCATTTATCATATTGCATAATGACCATCCATAACACACTTTCAATAATATACATATACAAGTTTACACACACCTAATATACACAACATGTACACACAATTTGCTATTGAAAATTCAGCATCAATGCATGCATGCACATTACATGCTTCAACACACATATACAAACCATACATCACCCATATTCACAAACATACACACACCCATGCCATCACACACACATACATGCCATCACACACACGTACCCCTTTACACACAAACACACATATTCATAACATACACATACGTATGCATTTACACACAAACACACACACACATTTGCAACATACAAACACGTACGCATTTACACTGCCAAAAACTAAATGCCAACTGCATACATACGCACAAATACATAGTACGCAGAACTGAAGTCGATCACCAAACCGCACCCCATAATCACACACACAAATATACACAGAATACATGTGTATATATATACAAAGCAGCACACTCACAACAAGAAGTCCAACTGCACATCGTGATATATATATATATATACATATATATATACATATATATATACATATATATATACATATATATACATATATACATACATATATATATACATATATATATACATTATATACATATATATATATATACATATATATATACATATATATATATATAAACACAAATAATACATACAATCCAAACATGTACGACCATACGTACAACGGATCAAACGTATACATCATAGGCTACATAACACATACACGAGTTGAACACATACACACGAAGCACGAGATCATAACACCAAGATAACCGAAACCGTAACCGAACAACGAGACCGATCGCAAGGAGTTAAGGAACGTACCAATAGACGAGAGTCGCGATCAACCGTGTGAGTCGTCGAAGTTGTGATCGCCGGAGATGGTTGCTTGACCGATGGCAGTGGTGGTTTGCGGAGGTGAGCGACGACAACGATTTCTTCTCTTGAAGGTAGGGTTACGGGAGGGTTAAGGGGAAGATTGGTGTAATATGCATTCACATTGCACATTTTCATTTTTAGTCCTCTAGTTGACCATAAATTGCATTTGAGGTAGTTTAGTTTAGTTAATTAAGATTAGTTGCTAATAGTAATTATAATAATAATCATTATCATATAATAATAATAATTGTTATTGTCTTATTAAAATTTAATTTAATAATCACAAGTGGCAGAAATAGTTTATACGAGAGGAACAAAACTCAAATGTACAGGTTGTCACATCATCCTTTGTTGAAGAAATTTTCATCCCGAAAATTAGAACATCAAAAATCAGGTTCATATAGTACGCCAGTATTAACAGTAACGATAGGAGGTCAGAAGAACTTCTGAGATTTCTGGAACAAGCCCAAAATAAAGAACGTAAGGTTTCGTGAGAGTTGTGAGACTAAGTATGGAAATGCGGATGAGCAAAGTAAGTCAATGCGGATGAGCATCGGCTAAGTAAGGAAATGCTGATGAGCAAAGTGAGTCAATACGGATGAAGTCAATGCGGATGAACATTGATTGAGTATATGAAATGCGGATGAGTTAGGCAAATGCGGATGACAAATGTGGATTGAGTAAGTTAATGCGGATGAAGTAAATCAAATGCGGATGAGCAGTAAGGTCAATGTGGATGAACACTTGGTAAAAATCTAACTTTTTGAAGAAAAAGAGATAATGTAGGCTTTGACCTAGGAGATTCCCGGGGGTTATGTAAGCTGACTTTTGGGGTTATAGATGGTATGTTGGGCATGTAATGATGTATAATGATGTATGATGATTGTATGGTTATACATGATGTATTTGATGTATGTATGATGCCCTGCATGATGATGACTGTATGATATGTTTATGTTCCTTATTATGACATATGTTTATCTTTCCCGTGGCTTTACGTGTTATGATAATGAATGAACGAATGTATTATGTAACATAAAGTGAAAGATAATGAAAGAGGAACATGATGATGAATGCATGCATTAATGAATGAATGTAAGAAAGGCTTGCAAGCAAATGTATGGAGGTGCACACCCGATGAAGGTGTTAGCTCAACGGTGTGCGCGTTAGCTACCCCAAAGGATGCACATTGGGGTCTTTCTTTGTGATCGACCATATGGATGAACCATTGTCGTGTGTTTTAGGTACTATGACCACTTGGTGCCGAGCACCACCGATGAAGGTCTTTTATAGGCTTAGGTCCAGTATCATGAGTATGAAGTGCATAGCATATGACAATGGCATACCTAAACTCTACCTTAGGTACTGTGACCACTTGGTGCCAAGCACCACCGATGAAGGTTTTTTATAGGCTTAGGCACAATACCATGAGCATGAATGGTAAGGTTCATGGTGATGATAAAAGTAAAGAATGAAATGATGAATGAATGAAAGTATGAATGAAAGAACGACGAAGTTAATAATGATATTATCTGTATATACGTATGATGTATGATCACATGCAATAGCAATGAAAGGTTTTAATGAAAGTAAAGTATTGTTTTATTATAAAACTAGAACTCACTCAGCAACACTGACTTTTATGCATTTTCCAGTTGGCAGGTGAGCATTACTGAGGATGGCATGGATCAGCTACTTGGCATTTGAATGGCATTCTTTTGTTGGTGTTTTTGCATTATAATGCGAACGAATGATGTTTTGAAATAAACGCTTGTATTAACTTGCAAAAGCATTTGTAATGATATGAAAAGTTATTTTCTTTAAACTTCCGTTGCAATGTTTTATGAATGATTAAATGTAAAGTATATGTTCTATGTGCGATGATTTACCAGTTGTAAGCGTCTCGGGAACAAGGCCTTACAAGTTGGTATCAGAGCCAAAGTTTAAGTGAAATGGGTAAATTTTCAAAATAAATCTTAACTTAAATTGAGAATGGGACGGAAAGGGAAGGGATGCCAATCTGAGTAGCTTCGTGCCATCAGGTAATTTTGTAAAGTTAACCGGTATTATTTGCGCATGTTATGTGGTTATGTGTTGCTGGTAGAATTAGACACTGATGTAGTCAGGATAGGTAATGCTTGGGGTATGAAGAGTAAAGTAAGTGGCTAATCACAACTGGCCACTATAATTAGGAACTTACTATACTTGACATAAACAAAGCCGTTTCCTTGAATGACCATGTTGGTATTTGAATCTTTCAGCGTGTGTGTGTGAGGATGGCCGGTGGTAGATCATCTAAAGCTTCACGTGGTGGCGGACGTGCTGCTGAACCACGGGTTACGAGAGGAAGGCCTAGGGCCGAAAAGGTTGTTCATGAAGAACCAGAAACCCCTCATCCGGAGGGCAGAGATGAGAGTGCTAATCTGAGAGCCTTAGTGAAGGAGGCGGTTGTGGAAGAAGTGCATCAAGTCATACAGACGATCCTACCGTCTTTGGTGACCGAAGTGATAAAGGAATTTAGAGAGGGGGAGAGAAGGGAAAGGAGTGGACCTACGGGCGAAAGAAGACAGCCTGAGACTGAGACGGTTCCGTCTGATGATGAAGAAGAAGAGAAAGAAGTAGAGCCTGTGCAGGAGGCAATACAAGGCTGTAACTACGGGGTATTCATGAGATGCAAGCCCCCTACTTTGGATGGAAACGGCACTGCTACTGCTGCTCACCGGTGGGTGAGGGAAATGGAGGCTGTTCTTGATATCAGTGAGTGACGTGAAGACCAAAAGGTGAAGTTTGCTACCTATTCATTTGTAGACTCAGCTCTGTGCTGGTGGGACAATATAGTCCAAGCCGAGGGTAGTTGGACGATTGGGAGAATGAGATGGTCGGAGTTGAAGAAGTTAGTGATCGAGGAGTTTTGTCCTCACCGGGAAATGGACAAGGTTGAGAGAGAGTTTCTGCAACTGGAGGCGGGAACGATGACACACCAGCAGTACATCACAAAGTTCAACGAAATGGCACGTCTGGTGCCGGATCAGGTGACACCTCTGTCTCGAAAGATCAAGAGGTACATTTAGGGATTGCCAATGGATATTTGCAGGCACATGATTGCCGCCCGACCCAACACGTTTAGGTCGGTGGTGGATTTAGCAGGAAGGTTATATGATGAAGGGGTGGAGTGGTGGTGGCTGAAGGTAGTCGGAAGGGAGGAGGTGATAGAAACTGGAATGGGAAGAGGTTTGGTCGGGGTGATGCCCCGACGGGTAAAAAGAAGGCACGGGTGGACGACCGCCGTGTGGTCGCGTCGGGTGCGAGTATGAAGAAGTGTGGTAGGTGTGGGAGAGAACATAGTGGGGAATGTAGGTTTGGGTCGAACTTGTGCTTTATGTGGGAAGGCGGGGCACATGGCTAGGGACTGTCGTACGGCCCGGTGCTTTAACTGTGGTGAAGAGGGTCATATGATCAAGGATTGTAAGAAGCCAAGGGCCAAGGGTTCAGGGGCGAAAAAGGCAGGAGGCGAAGGACCGAGGGCGAGCGCCAGGGCATTCACCATGACATAGGAGGAAGCTAGGACGGACCCTGATGTCGTGTCCGGTACGTTCTGGTGAACCAAACTTTAGCTTCTGTGTTATTTGATTCAGGTGCCGGTAAAAGTTTTATTTCTGCTGCTTTCTGTGCTAAGTTGCCTGATAGTAGTAGACGTGTTGATGCGCCCTTTGATGTAGAAACTACTATAGGTAAGTCTACCAAGATTTTGAGGTGATAGAGAACTATGATGTGAATTAAAAGGTCATAAGTTTCGTGTTAGGCCGTCGTGATGACCTTGGGTGGTTTTGATTTGGTTCTTGGGATGGATTAGTTGGTGGACTTCGAGGCGAACATTGTGTGTCACAAGAAGATGATTCGTTTGACAGCGCCTGACGGTAGTTCAGTGACGGTTTATGGTGATCGGGTTACTACGATTCCGAAGGTGATATCGATGGCGGTGGCAGGAAAGTGTATGAGGCGTGGATGTAGTGCCTACTTGGCCTATGTAAAGGTGATATTCTGAAGGTGATATCGATATCGATGTACCGGTTGTGTGTGACTTTCCGGACGTGTTCCCAGAAGATTTATCAGGAGTGCCACCCGACCGAGAGATCGAGTTTGAGATTGATCTGATATCGGGTGCCCAACCTGTTGCCAAGGCACCGTATCGGTTAGCTTCGACAGAGATGAAAGAGCTGATGGAGCAGTTGCAAGAGCTGCTTGATAATGGGTTCATGAGACTGAGTATCTCTCCTTTGGGTGCTCCGGTCTTATTTGTGAAGAAGAAAGACGGTAGTATGAGAATGTGTATTGACTACCGTGAGCTGAACAAGTTGACGGTGAAGAACCGATACCCCTTACGAGGATAGATGATTTGTTCATTCAACTTCAAGGTGCTAGTTGGTTTTCAAGGATCGACCTTCGATCAGGCTATCATCAGCTTAAATTGAAGGAGCAGGATATCCCTAAAACAACTTTTCGTACGCGCTATGGTCACTACGAGTTTCTTGTCATGTCTTTTGGTTTGACCAATGCGCCAGCTACTTTTATGGATCTGATGAACTGTGTATGTCGGCCAATGTTGGATAAATCAGTGATTGTGTTTATTGATGATATCCTGATTTATTCGAAGAGCGAGATTAAGCATGCTGGCCATATTCGGGAGGTTCTGGAGGCGTTGAGAAAGGAGAATTTGTATGCTAAATTCGCCAAGTGAGCATTTTGGTTGTGTGAAGTTTAGTTCTTGGGTCATGTGGTGAATCTCGATGGGATTATGGTGGACCCAACAAAAGTGGAGGCGGTTATGCAATGGAAGTCACCGAAGACACCATCCGAAATTCGTAGCTTCTTGGGTTTGGTAGGCTACTATAGAAGATTCATTCAAGACTTTTCTAAGATCGTTTCTCCACTGACTAAGTTGACCCGGAAAGATGTAAAGTTTGTATGGGGTCAAGCTCAAGAGAAGGCATTCGAAGAATTGAAGGCAAGATTGACTCAAGCTCCTGTTCTGTCATTACCTGATGGAAGTGAAGATTTGGTGGTCTAATCTGATGCTTCCTACTCAGGGTTGGAATGTGTGTTAATGCAGAAAGGGAAGGTTATAGCTTATGCATTCCGACAGTTGAAGGTTCATGAGGTCAATTATCCTACTCATGACCTGGAGCTAGCAGCCGTGGTCTTTGCACCGAAGATTTGGAGGCACTATCTGTACGGGACGAAGTGCCCCATATTCGCTGACCATAAAAGCTTGAAGTAATTCTTCGAGCAAAAAGATCTGATTATGAGGTAGAGAATGTTGGATCAAGAAGAAGGCTAATGCAACCAAAACAAGATCACTTAAGTTATTTTGGTGCTGCATGCAAAGGCTTCCGAAGCTTATCATGGAAATTCCGAAGGTTGTAGAGTTCTTTTGAAGAGAAAGGGAAAGTTCAACTTCCGAAGACAGAATTCTACTTCCGAAGACAAATGCATACTTCCGAGTTCAAGACTTAGAAGAATAAAGTAAAGACCACTTCCGAAGTATGATGAAAAGAAGAAGTCTCCAAGCCTTGGAAGAAGCACCCTCTTCCGAAGCCCTTTAACCTTCAGAAGACACTGCTATAACCAGTGGACACAAGTATGGTCTCTGACACTCCACTGCAGACTTCTGATACAGCATGGCTTCTTCTTAAAGAACCATGTTGTTCACCGTACTTTATTCCATTATTTACCTTTTCATGATAGTACAGTTGCCATCTTTAGTTGGTGACACAAGGTAAGTCATGGACATGTCCTGACTACCAAATCTTAGATAAGACTTTATCCGAGATACCTTAACTATAGTCTTGTAGTATAGGCTTTAGCTAAAGGATCCCAGCTGGTATCAAAGTATATCCGGCTGTAGATAGTATTATATATAGGTCTCCTTGTAACTCATAGAGGTAAGATTATCATCTGCTTGTAAGAGTCTTTGTATCTTGAGTTGAGAATCAATATATAAAAGTATCTTGAAAATTTCTTTCTATGTTCTTAGTTACTTTTCATATTGTGATCAACTCTTATGATTCTTACCGAGTGTGATTCTAGGTGAGTTTGAGAGAAAACCTTGTGTTTAAGTGATAAACACCGATCCTGCAATTGGTATCAGAGCATCTCAGGCTCTTGATTGCGTGATCTAACCATCCAAATCAACCTGTTTTCACTCCTCCCTACCACGCACTCACTCAATGGCCCTCAAAAAATCTAAAGTAGAGATGGAACGATGGCCAAAGCACCTATCATCACCCCTGAAAACTTCAGGTCTTGGAGTAGAAGAATGGAAGGCTTCATTAGATACCAAGACAGCAAAATGTGGAACTCTATTGTCAATGGACGTACAAGCCAAAGGTGGCATCACCTGGTGGAAACGGTGCCATGATAGAGAAAGCTGTCGAGAACTATTCTGATGAAGACAGAAAGAAGATGGACATCGATAGCAATGCTATGACTATTCTCATGACTGCAATACCAAACTCTACTATGGTGGGGTTCGAGCATTGCAAGACTGCCAAAGAATTGTTTGATGCACTTGCTCAGATGTATTCTTGCTCCACGACTCAAAGAAGGACTCACTGAAGCAGCAGTTCGAGAACTTCACTCATATTGCTGGAGAGACCCTCAGCCAGCAGTACTTTAGGTACATGGATCTTATCTCTTCCCTTCAGTCTGTGAAGATCACTCCTGAACTTAGAGATCTCACCAGAAAGTTCATGAGTGCTCTTCCAAATGAATGGACATTCTACTGTGTCTCTATCAAGAGATAGAAAACTTTAACACTCTTTCCATGACTGAGCTCTATGGCATCCTTGATGGATACCGTCTAGAGATGGAGAGTAAGAAGGGCCACCAAACAAGCAAACCTATGAGTCTTCTTGCTAGCAACGCTTTAATGGTTGCTGAAGGCTCATTAACCCCTCAACCTCAGCATTTTCTGACTTATCAGCAGCCATCCTGCTCTTCTGGTCCCTACATCACTTATCCTGAGACTCCAAGGTCTCAACAGGCTCAACACAATCCCTTCCAGGAAAGTTGTGCCTTTGTTTCAGGAGGTGGACACTCAGGAGATTTTCAATACTGCTTTGATGATTTGAGTGTTTTAGCCCAGATGACGTAGAATACGTGGACATTGTCCAGCAAATGGCTCTCTTAACTTATAGAGCAAAGAAGTTCTTTAAGAGAACTGGAAGGCATTTCCTCAAAACCCAACTACCAGCAAGTTCGGGTTCGACAAGACCAGGGCAAAGTGTTACAACTGTAACCAACTGGGTCATTTTGCAAGGGAATTCAAGGCTCCCAAGACCAATCTGGGAACCCACAGGCCTCCACACCCCCTCAACCTCAAAGCCCACTGAGAAGTCAACTGAAACAGCCGCAATGGCTCAAGAAGTTGACTGGAGCTTCATGGTACAGGATGTGACTCCTGCTCAAGCTCTCATGGCCGGAATAGATGATGCCAGGTATATGAACATCTCTGCACTCCAGCCTGTATAGCTAAAGTTAAACTCTATCAGGATTACAATATGGAAATCAGATCTAACATTGAGTCTTTAAATATTCTAAAATCTAATTTTAAAAGAGCTGAATCTGACTATCAAAAGAAAATTGATGAGTTAGAGAAAACTGTATCTCTTTTGAAACATGAACACACCAACTACAAGACTCAAATCAAGGATCTGATATCCAAATTGTCTAAGGCTCAAGCCCAGCTTATCACTGCTGAGGCTCAGGCCAGGAAGCATGCTATCTCTGAGAAGAACTTCCAAGCTATTCTTGCATCATCCTCCCATTCCAAACTCTGTTATCAGAACAAAGGAGGGTTGGAACCAATGAAATTGCTCCACCATATTCCTATGATTCTATTAGACAGCCTAAATGTGGTACTGAAGAGCAATAGGTTCCAACTGCTGACCCTTTCTTTCCAGAGTTAAAGGATGAGGCACCAATAGTGGCCACCACAGGGAAGGAAAGGTAGAGATACCCATCTCCTCCTATGATGATCAAATCCTAACCACTAAAGCCAGAAGAAGCAGAGCTAAAGCTGCTAGGAGAACTGCTAAGAAAGTGGTTGAATCCAAACTAAAAATTGACCCCAAAAGAAGGGTGTCTTTGTCTCAGCTGGATTCCAAGTGTTAGGTACTTCTGATTCAGGAAAGGAATGTAATACCACATTCCTGTCCTACCAAAGGATCAAAAGTTAAAGAGAAAAGTTGTTGAAAAGAAAACCAAGAAACAACAACCTCCACTTCCCAAAAGACTACATTGCATGCATCATGTATGGCCTGCAAAATCACATGGCAAAAGATTGTACTACAATCCTGCAAGCACACATTATGCAAATAATGTTAGAAAAGAAGGAGTCAGGGAAGGTTTCACATTTGGACCCTTCCATACGGTTCAAGTGTTGAAGAAGGGAAAGCTAGTTTCCAAAGCCAAGTTGCTTTCGGAAGAAACTCCTTCTTCCGAAGGGAAAATGGCTTCGAAAGCAAAAGCTACTGAGGTTCAGAAGAACAAGAAAGCTCCCTTGAAACCATCCCAGAAGAAGACTGCTTCGGAAGAAAAGGTGGTGAGGACTTCTTCCGAAAAGAAAGAAGCTTCGGAAGAAGACCATGCTGCAAAAGCTTCAACAAGCTCATCCTCCAAGATCAGCCAAAGGATGGACTGGAAGATCAAGGAAGATGCTGCAGCCCAAACCTCTTCTTCAAAGACCTCTATTGAACCCCCATGCATATCATTTGGTTCACTCATGTCACTATCCTTGGAAGAACCCAAGACCAGCAAGGCTTAGGTATCCAAACAAAACTGAAATCTCATCTTATGTGCAGGAAAATCCATTTGACAAGAACAACAATGTATGGATTGTAGATAGTGGATGCTCCAGGAAAATGACAGGGAACAGATCTCTCCTTCAACAATTTCAACTTTATGATGGAGGTCTTGTCTAGTTTGGAGGTGAGGCCGGAGGATATATTTCTGATAGAGGGAGTATATCCAATGGTAAGTTAACATTTGACAAAGTTACTTTATCAAACAGCTTGAACACAACCTGTTAAGTGTTTCTCAATTCTGTGATCAAAAGCACCAAATGCTTTTCACAAAACATGAGTGCATTATCCTCAAACTAGGGATGACAATTCCTCCGGAATTGGTGCTTCTTAGATCTCCCAGGAAAAGGGATATGTACAAGCTTGATATGAACAATGCTTCCCCAATGGGTGAAGTATCATGCTTTCTTTCCAAAGCTAATAGTGATGAGTCAACACTGTGGCATAAACGTATGTGTCATGTAAATTTTAAGACAATGAATAAATTGGCTAAAAATAATTTGGTACATGGTTTGCCTAAAAAAGAGTTTTTCTCCAAAGACAACTATGTTGCATGCCTGAAAGGGAAACAACACAGGACGTCTCATAAATCCAAATGTGTTAACTCTATCACTACTCCATTGCACTTATTGCACATGGATCTTTTTGGTCCCACAAGTATAATGTGCATTGGAAGGAAATCATATTGCCTTGTGATTGTTGATGATTTTACAAGATTCACATGGGTATTTTTTTTAAGAACTAAAGATGAACTGCTAAAACATTAATATCTTTTATTCTTAAAATAGAAAATCAAATTGATCACAAGGTTAAAATAATTAGATGCGATCAAGGGAATGAGTTTAAGAACTTCGTTCTTGACTCATTCTGTAACTCAAAAGGGATTTCCTGACAATATAGTGCTCCTAGAACTCCTCAATAAAACGGTGTTGCTGAGAGGAGGAACATGACACTTATTGAGGCTGCTCGAACTATGTTAGCTGATTCAAAGCTACCTCTAACATTCTGGGCAGAGGCAGCCAGCACTGCATGTTATGTGCAGAATAGAGTTCTTGTAGTTAAGCCCCATGGAAAAACCCCTTATGAGCTATGGAACAAGAGACCACCATTCATTGGCTTTCTAATATCCTTTGGCAGCAGGCGTACCATACTTAACACAAAGGACAATTTAGCAAAATTTGCTGAAAAGTCGGATGATGCTATCTTTGTTGGATACTCTTCTAGCTCCAAAGCTTACAGAGTATACAACATCAAGAATCAACAATTGAGGAGTCATCCAATATAGTTGTTAATGAGCACACTCCTTGTGTTAGGGGGGAATGGACCTGATCACATCTTTGATTTAGAATTGTTTCCAAACTATTCTAACCCTCTTGTGAGAATGTTTCAGCTGGAATAGGTGCTCAAAATGATGTTGATGCTGCTGCTAATGATCAACTGTTTGAGCTTTCCAGGCCTAGACCAAATTCTCCAAGTGCTGCAATACATCAAGCTTCCACTATTCACGATCCGATAGTTTAACTATATCAAGGAATAGTGAAGCTTCAACAAGTGAGTCACCTACTGAGCCTCAAAACTCATCGGGTGATCCATTACAAAACCAGACAGAAAGAAAGAGTAGTATTTTGAAGGAACAGGAAACTGTTAATACGACTTCACAACCAACTATTGATGATGTTTCTCATTCATTCAATCAGTCCTCATTGAATGACTTTGAAACAGTAGCTGGACAAAGTGTTCTAGTTCCTGAGCAGAATATGTCTAACCTGGATCTATCTCTGCAACTGGAAGTGATTCCTCGTCTTAGGATTCACAACACTCATCACCTGAGAACATCATAGGGAATGTCTCTGAGGGCGTGAGAACAAGATGACAGACTCATCAAGGGAATGTCTGTTTGTACTCATGCTTTCTATCTCAGATGGAACCCAAGAAGGTAGAGATGCCTTGAAAGATAGTAGCTAGATTGAATCGATGCAAGAGGAGCTGCTTCAATTCACGAGACAGAAGGTATGGAACCTATGTCCGCTACCATCTGGTCAAGTACCTATAGGCACCAATTTCAGAACAAGAGAGGTGATAGGAGTTGATCATCAAGAATAAGGCAAGACTTGTGGTTCAAGGATACACTCAAGAGGAAGGAATCGATTATACTGATGTCTTTGCACCAGTTGCAAGACTTGAGGCAGTTAGGATCTTCCTTGCTTATGCTGCATCCAAGGACTTCACAGTATACCAACTTGATGTCGTGTGCTTTTCTATATGGGGATATAGATAGGGAAGTCTATGTATGCCAACCTCTAGGATTTGAAGATCCACAGCACCCTAACTATGTGTGCAAATTGGATAAAGCTCTATATGGGTGCACCAAGCACCTAGGCTGTGGTATGAGACTCTGTCTCAGTCTTCTAAAGAATGGCTATACTAGAGGTACCATTGACAAGACTCTCATCAGAAAGTCTGGAAAGGACATTTTCCGTACAAGTCTATGTTGATGACATCATATTTGGTTCCTCAAATGACCAAATGTGCAAGGACTTTGAGGCATTATGAAGAAGAAGTTTGAGATGAGCTCCATGGGAAAAATGGACTTTTTCCTTGGAATTCAGGTAAAGAAACTGAAGGAAGGGTTCTTCATTAATCAATCTAATAAATATGTCTCTGACATCTTAGAAAGATTTGAAATGAAGGATTGCAAGCCTGCCAAGACACCCATACCCAGAAACCATAATCTTTGTCCTGACCCGAGGGGGAGGATACTGATCAACATCAGTATAGGGCAATTATTGGTTCTCTGATGTATCTTACAGCCAGTAGACCTGATATCATGTTTGCTACTTGCATTTGTGCAAGATATCAGGCTGCTCCTAAGGTGTCTCACCTAGCTGCTATAAGAGAATCCTTAGATACCTCAAAGGAGCACCTAAACTAGGTCTCTGGTATCCCAGAAACAAGGATTTCAATCTTTATGGATACTCTGACAGTGACTATGGAGGCTGCAATATTGACAAGAAATCAAATCAGGAGGATGTTAATTTCTTGGTGGAAGGATCATCTCATGGCAATGCAAGAAGCAATCCTACGTCTCTATATCAACTGCTGAAGCTGAATACATTGCTACTGCTAGCTGCTGTGCTCAACTGCTATGGATTCAAAATCAGATGTTAGACTATGGATTCAACTTTATGAGTACTCTTATCCATATTAACAACAACAGTGCTATCTCCATTACTGAAAATCTGGTGAAGCACTCCAAGACTAAGCACATTGACATCAGGTATCATTTCATTAGAGATATTCATGAGAAAAATCTAATCAAGTTAATCAAAGTTGATTCAAATGAACAATATGCTGGTATGTTACCAAAGCTTTTGATGAACAAAGGTTTAAGTATCTCATAACAACTATTGGGATGATAAACATTGATTAATCTGATCTCTTTGAAAACCTTTTTAATATGTAAGTCTTGTGTCAATACAATTTAAGCCCTGTTACAAGAAATTCTCTCTGAAATTTTCTAAGTGTAAATTCCTTCCGAAGAGAAATTAACCTTCGGAAGACACTCTCATATCTTCGAAGCAAAATTTCTCAAAGGATAACTTTCTTCTCGGAAGAATTTTTGGTCTCGGAAGAAGCGATTGATTGTATATCAGATCTACTTCCGAAACTTACAAATTCTCTATTCGGAAGCAACTCTAACCTTCGAAAGCAAAGTTTTGGCTTCGGAAGTAAGAATTGCCTTCGGAAGACAAGTTACCTTCGGAAATTTTTTACACTTGAAAGAGAGATTTCACTGTGTAACGTAAATTTCTTGGGCCCCACACTGTAAAAAGCAAAGATTTTGTTAATGATGTTGGATTATTTAACTGATTTTTAACCTTACCACCACTGTCATTTCATCCACTAAACCATCACATCACCTTATCCTAACCCCATTACCGCCATTACACAATCTTTTAAATAATCGACTATTCAATTCACTCACTTCTTACTTGCAAATTTTACAGCCCTAGAAATTTCTCCTACTTAACTTAAACCATAAGCAAGTCATCCCCATTCACCTTTCCGAATGGCCTTCAACCCTCAGCACAACCAAGTCGCACTTCTTGATTCTTCAAGAGATGCTGACTTCTCAAATATCATCAATCTTCTTACTACACCGCTCTGACTGTAAACCCTACAATTTACTCAAACCACATGTCTGAATTTTGGGCAAATGGTCAGATTGAAACCCTAAATGGGGTTCGTGTCATTCGATCGAGCATCTGTGGCCAGGAGTTGGTCATTTCTGAACAGATCATCAGGGAGCATCTAGAGCTCATGATGAGGGCGCTCCAATGGAATTCCCAAAGCAGATTTGGACAATTCTTATCTCCAAATGGGATATGGTGGAGACGTTAGCAGGTCAACTGTCTACAAATTTAACTTCTCGTACAAATGGAAGTTCCTGCTACATGTGGTCCTTCACTGCTTGTCGAATAAATTTGGGGATGGGATCAAATCCCATATGAACTTGGGTGCCTTGTTCATGGGTTGGTGAAACGCCTCTGCTTCAACTATTCAAGATTTATGCTGACTAACCTCATGGGAAATCTTCAGAAGGACACATTCTTCATGTATCCCAGGTTTCTCCAGCACATAATCAATTGCGAACTGGAGCAGAGCAAGCTTGTCTGTGCAGCTGCTCTGACTGCTCCTCAAATGAGGCCGACCATCTTCAAGACTTTGAAGAGAGTGTCCACCAACTTCACAGGAAGAGATACTGCACTTCTTCCAGGTATGACTGAGCCAACGGCTCCTGGTGACATCCATGTTAACCCACAGGTGATGAACCCACACCAGCAACTACCCCACAATGCCAACACTACCTTCTCCACCCATCACCATCACTTATCAGAGACGCCCCAAACAAACCCTTGTTCAATCTACTCTGATTGAACAAGCCCCTCCTGTTCAATCCAAAAAGACTAGAGTGGAAACATGGGCTCCCACTCAGTCAGAGGTCTCCCATCCTTCACTTTTGACCTCAATTTGGGTCTTGAGTCTCCTCAGTCTCAGACCATGAGCCCACAACCCAAGCTGAAAGCCCTCAGGTGAGTCTCTATACTCCCCTGAGCAGCCAACAAGGGACAGCCCCACCAAAGGCTCAATGCCTGTAGACATTGACCAAAGTCCCGGGTCAGTAGGTTTACCATCCTATCTTTCACTGACCTTCTGTTTAAAACTGATAAAGAGATAACATCTCTCCATGGCAATGAAGTTGATCTACAACACCCTCTCCAAGATCAACAGAGCCCTGAGAAATCCCTTATCTCTAGCCCCCATCAGCACCAACAACTGAGGTGAGTCCCACTGATGTGGAGGGGACTCATGTAGATTCAGCTGCCACTACAGAAGGTGCCTCAATGGACCTTGTGGACAGTGGTAACATTTCTCAGACTAATCTACGGCAACCGAGCCCTTTGATGACTCTGAAAGAGACATCATTGAGCATGGGAAACCAGGGTGCCAAGAAACCACATCTGGTGGTGAGGCTGAACATACTAGGCATGTTACCTCATCTCCCTGTGATTCTTCGAAAGAAGATGAGGGAAGCATGCAACTCCTCATTCAAGATCTTCTTTCTAAAGTTTCAAACCTGGAATCTCAGGTTAGGACTTTAGAGGCAAGATCTGCCACCCAGCAACTTGAGATTGACAATCTCAAGGCTCAACTAGCTGAGAAACAGACAGAGAGGTCTGTTAGGCATGTACCTATTCAGGTCTCCCTGACTTCTTCTCCGCTTATCTAGCTCTCAAGATGATGCTACCAAAAAGGGGGAGAATGTTAAAGACAAACACACAAGGAACCACAGAGCCGGCCTTCTACTTCAACATCTTCCTCTCCATATCTCTGCGCCTGAAACATCTCAAGGTCACTCTTCAGATTGACCAAGGATGCTCAATGACTCTATAGACTCTTCACTAAGTTTCTTAAGATCTTCCAATGAGCAGCCAAGCCATGATGCTACAATGATCTACTTTGGAGCAGAAGAGCTTCAAAGGCTGACTGCACCTTCTACCATATGGAAGAAGTTGGTGAACCTAAGGTCCTCATGAAACTAAGATTCAATTCGAAGGGGAATGGGACCTGATGGCCTAGCAACTAAAAAAGTTGGGATAGAATCTGCATCTCCTTTAACTTGAAGCTGAAGTTAAAGCCTCGGAAGAACAAGCTGAATCTTCGAAGCTGAAATGGAAGCTGCGGAAGGACTGTTCAAAATGTCCGAGGAACTGATCATCACAGATGCTATCCTGGAAATGGCATCTGAAAAGCAGTGAGGACTTTCCAATGCACCTCAATCTCAGACACCATCTCTGACTCTCTCACAATCAGAAACCTCTCTCCAAGAACCACCACAGTCAGGATCTTTAAGGATAAAGGAAAAAGGAAGATGACTGGGAAGAGATTCAGGAAGAGGAGAAGATTGAGAAACTTAAGAAGAAAGGAAGACTTCAGACTGAGAAGTTGCTAGCTGCCAGCACAAAAGCAGCTGCTTCCAATCAGGAGGTTGTCATCAATAAAAGAAGAGAGCAATCATTGACCAGCTCATTAAATGGGAGCTGCCAATGAAGAAACACTCCTGCTACCATTAGAGGAGTTGGTGGATCTGGAGAAGGCAACCAGGCTGAGACTTGAAGAAGAAGCCAGGTTGGCCTTAGAGGTAAAGGAAAAGAAACAGAAGGAGGCTGAATTGCAGCTGAGGAGAGACAGGATAAACTTCCTACTCTCCAGAGGCTTTGATCTTCAAGAACTCTCTCCACACATGATGATACGATCCTCTGGCTCTACAACAAAGAGCAGGATCAAATGGAGAAAGAAAGGAAGAAGGCTGCAAAAGAAAAGGCCAGAGAGAAGAAAAAGAAGAAAAAAGGCTAGGGTCACTGCCTCCAAGAAGCTCACTGAGAAAGCCTGGATGAAGGACTATCTTCGGGCTCATGGCTTCTCTGGTAGGCAGGTGGGTCCTATGTCTGAAAGGACACTCCAACGGATTGTCAGTGAATTAAGGCTGACATCCGGATGGGGAAAAGGAAAGAGATGTATAGAAGGTAAAAGGGATGACCTTCACTGCTTTTAACCTAACCATAACCTGAACCTTTCACCCCTGAACCCACATCACTACCTACTACTACTCCCTTACCTCAACCACCCAAACTTCCCATTTTCCAACCCAAAATACTAGCCAGAACCTCTGAACCTAAACCTACCTAATTACCCTCCAAACCATCCCTTCAGCCTTCTCAACATCTCTCCTTTGAGGAGTTTAAGGCAATCAAGATGAAGCTCACTAATTGCAATACTTTGAGCGAAGTCTCTTGTGTAGAAGACTCTGTTAACATCACCTATGTAGACGGATCTTCAAGTTCCCTCACAAGAGACAGATTCGTTGATTTGCCTAGAGGAACTTTGGACCAGGCTGCAAGACTTTTGGCCTCAATTCAGACTCTTTAAATGAGGAAGAAGAAGCTCAGAAGGAAACTGGTGACTCTGCTGGATACAAGAAAAGAGGACAAGATTCCTAGTCAGTCTCTTGTGCCCAGAAGGAAGATAATCCAGTGGAGGTTCGATGAACCTTCTCACAACTTTGTTGTGGAAAGAGAGAATGGTGAAGTCAACAGACTCAATGCAACCTCTCTGTTACACTCCAGCAGATTCGACATTGCTGAGTTAGCAGATAAGCCATTCTCCAACCCCTCCAACTCTAAAACTGCTACACTCGTCAGAAATCATCTCAGCAGCCTTCATTTAGCTGAGCTAACTGCAAAAGCAAAGATTGAAGAAGAGTTGAAGTTGAGAAGATAGGAAGACAAGGAAAGATCTCCCACCAAAGGTGATGCCTTTCTACAGATGGTGGAAGGTCCTGAATCGGAACCTATAGTTTGATGGAATATGATTACAGTTCCCATCAACTAACTCTTTTCAGAGGGCAACAACAAAGGGTACATGTTATCCAAGGTGACAGACTGGATTTCCTGTCTACCAAGGATCTATACAAGCTTTGAGAAGTTGAGATAAGTGAAGTTTTGGCCTTAGAGGTGACAGACAAATATTTACTCTCCTTGGTGCTAAAAGTTTTGAGAAGTTGAGATAAGTGATGTTTTGGTAGCATCAGCCTAGGGGGAGTTTGTTGGATCAAGAAGAAGGCTAATGCAACCAAAACAAGATCACTTAAGTTATTTTGGTGCTGCATGCAAAGGCTTCCGAAGCTTATCATGGAACTTCCGAAGGTTGTAGAGTTCTTCCGAAGACAAAGGGAAAGTTCAACTTCCGAAGACAGAATTCTACTTCCGAAGACAAATGCACACTTCCGAAGTTCAATACTTAGAAGAATAAAGTAAAGACCACTTTCGAAGTATGATGGAAAGAAGAAGTCTCCAAGCCTTGGAAGAAGCAGCCTCTTCCGAAGCCATTTAACCTTCGGAAGACACTGCTATAACCAGTGGACACAAGTATGGTCTCTGACACTCCGCTGCAGACTTCTATACAACATGGCTTCTTCTTAATAACCATCTTGTTGACCATACTTTATTCCACTGTTTACCTTTTCATGATAGTACAATTGCCATCTTTAGTTGGTGACACAAGGTAAGTCATGGACATGTCCTGACTACCAAATCTTAGATAAGACTTTATTCGAGATACCTTAACTATAGTCTTGTAGTATAGGCTTTAGCTAAAGGATCCCAGCTGGTATCAAAGTATATCCGGCTGTAGATAGTATTATATATAGGTTCTCCTTGTATCCTTGTAACTCATAGAGGTAAGATTATCATCTGCTTGTAAGAGTCTTTGTATCTTGAGTTGAGAATCAATATATAAAAGTATCTTGAAAATTATCTTTTTGTGTTCTTAGTTACTTTTCATATTGTGATCAACTCTTATTGATTCTTACCCGAGTGTGATTCTAGGTGAGTTTGAGAGAAAACCTTTGTGTTTAAGTGACAAACACCGATCCTACAAAGAAGATGGTTGGAACTTTTAAAGGATTATGATTGTGAGATCCACTACCATCCGGCAAGGCCAATGTGGTGCTGATGCCCTTAGCCGAAAAGAGAGGCCCGAGTCGATTCGGGTAAAAGCATACCAACTAATCATGACCTCTAATGTAATGAAGCAAGTTAAAGAGTTTCAAGATGAGGCACTAAAAGAAGATCATCTTAACTTTGAGAGGATGAGAGGTCTTGTTAGGGAATTGGGTGAAAACACACTTGGTGTTAAAACCTAATTCGAACGGGTATGGATTCCTTATTTTGGGGATCTACGGGTGAAGATAATGGATGAGGCTCACAAGACTCGATACTCCATTCATCCAGGTGCCACGAAAATGTACCAAGATATGAAGAAAGATTACCGGTGGCCGGGTATGAAGTGCAATGTAGTGGAGTATGTGAGTAAGTGCCTTACTTGCTTACAGGTGAAGGCCGAGCATCAAAAGCCGTATGGGAAGATTCAACCTTTGGATATACCGGAATGAAAGTGGGAACACATCACCATGGATTTCATTACGAAGTTGCCGCGTACTCCGAAAAGGTATGACGCCATATGGGTGATAGTTAACCGTTTGACGAAGAGTGCTCACTTCATGCCGATCCGCGAGACATATTCATCTGAGAGGTTGGCTGATCTATTCATCAGGGAAATTGTAACTCGTCATGGTGTGCCGGTGTCCATTGTGTCTGATCGCGACACCCGGTTTACATCTAACATTCTGGAAGAAATTCCACGATGCCATGGGAACGAGATTACATATTAGCACGGCTTATCATCCTCAAACTGATGGTCAGTCGGAAACGACCATTCAGACCTTGGAGGACATGCTTTGGGCATGTGTTATTGATTTTTGGGGAAGTTGGGACGACCACTTTCCGTTAGCTGAATTCTCATACAACAACAGCTATCATGCCATCATTGGTATGCCACCATATGAGATGCTATATAGTAGGAGATGCAGAACACCCGTTTGTTGGGATGATATTGGTCAGAAGGAGTTGGGGAGAGTCGAGGTAATCAAGGCTATGACTGAGAAGCTTGAAATGATCAAAGCCTTCATGAAGGCAACCAAGATAGACAAAAGTCGTATGCCGATAAACGACGTAGACCGATTGAGTTCCAGGTGGGTGACCGGGTTATGTTGAAGGTCTTACCGTGGAATGGTATCATTCGTTTCCGAAAGCGGGGCAAGTTGAGCCCAAGGTATATAGGCCCTTTCCGAATCATCACTCGGGTAGGAGAGGTGGCCTATAGATTGGAGTTACCAGATGAGCTAAGTGGAATTCATCCGACATTTCGTGTAAGGCATTATCATCCAGTGTTGATCAGGAGTTGGACCAGGTTGTAGCCATGATAAAGTACGTTCCGTCTCATCATATGAGTTGGGGAAAAGATTTATGTAGAAATTAGAATTGTTATATAACTCGTTTAAAATCTCATACATCATGTTCATCCAATATTCTTCACTGAATACTAAGGAAAAGGAAACTGCACAAAACCCACAGTTGCCATCACTGTTTATGTTCTCTATATGTGTTATATGTGGATGGAAAAGTTTTGGAATTTGTGTTAGTAAAGGATGGTGATATAGAGAAGATTGAGTTGTGTTATCTACGTTTGAACTATGTTTCGGGGGGATCAACCCCATAAAATCATAACTAACAAAATCATATGTCGTGTAGGTATGACCTCAGGTAGGTTCAGCAGGTAAAGGGTCTGGTTTGTTTTGTTTTTGACATTTGAGTGTTGGCCTTCCACGAGTATTTTTTCCATCGTAGGCTCGTTCAGATTTATGCTAATAGGAACTCTTATGATTTTTATCCTTTCTAACCAATTCCTTTTCACCGTGGGATTTTTTGTTTCTGGTAAGCTTCTTTGAACCTCTCAAGTTCGTCATCACATTGAATATCTTCTTCATTTTGTTTAACGATACCGGTGAAAAGTCAAGCCTCCTCCAAAATATATCTATCGAATATAGTGGAATAGGTTTACCTGCTTTTAAATATTGTGCGATTTCACAAGCACATGGTAAACCGCAACTAGTACGAATATGGCAGCCACAACTTTGTGATTGGTTTTGAATTTCATTAACTCGTGCCAGCTCTCCAACTAATATATCCAGAGCTTCATGAAAAACATTTAATAACAAAGAAACAATTAAATTATGTTTATGTTGATGTTTTATTTTAATCCGACTTTCCTCGAAACTTGCCTTTATTTGTGTTTCATGTAAACGTACTATGTTATTTAAAATTCCTATAAATTTATCTAAATTTGACTTGTCAGAATTCAAATGTTTTTTTAACAGAGCATGTTAGCTTTCTACTTTGTTTGTTGTTCGTTTTCCAAAATTTAGATGTTGATCAATCCACGCAGACATGAACATCTCTTTATAATTTTACAACCAGTTAACATCCAAATAATTAAACACAACTGTAAAGTTAAATAAAATATATTAGTTTCAATTTCATTATACATCATACACGGATTCAAATGTGGATACATTTTTATCATTATTTTCTTTTAAAGTCATAAGAATATCACGTGGCTGCATATATTTTTCTTGTAACATCTTCCACCAATGCATACTCTTCTTTAGACAATCTTTTTGCATAAGCATGTGTAGGACCGGTGACGGGTGGTCACTTACAACACAACAACACAAAGAGTAGAACAAACTAAACTTAATAAAACAGTAAACTGGATCAACCACAATAGATGATACTAAGAATACAAGTAAGAGACAGAACAAGAGAACAAGTTACATGTAACACCCAGTTATTTTAAAGTCAAGGAAAGAATGAGTAAGTGAAAGAAAAGAAGGAAAAGAAATAAAACCCAAGTCTAGGGGTAAAAAGTGTCCAAAAGGACAAAATGTTTGAAAAGTGGGTGTAAAAGGGTGGTATGGCCGCCCATATGTCACATAAACCACTGATCTTCAGGTTTTAGAGAGAGAGAGAGAGTAGCTGGGAGCAGCAAATTCTCGGCTTTGAAGAAAGAACTTGAAATAATTCGAATTCAAGGTAAGAATTCATGTTTTTATGGTGTCCTTAACCGGTTATGTCCTCGGTTTATGCTTATGTGTGATTATATGTGTTCGGGTATGTTTTTAGTGGGTTTCTAGGCAGTTGAATTCAATTTTCAAACGAGTTTGGAAGAAGCCATACACAAGAGCTGCAAAGGTGAGTTCTAGGACCCCTCTTTTATCTATTTTAACTAATTTTGGGGCTGGAATTGCATGAATGTACGTTTTCATTAAACTAGGATTTGGACCCGCATGTTTGAAAGTGTGTATGATGACGTTATGTTATGATGTGTGATTATGTTCATGCTTGCTGATTGATGATGATGTTTCTAAGACTTGGGATGTATGATGTAAACTTAGAACATGATGATTGGTGAATTAAAATCTGATGTTTAAGGCTCATATGTTAAGTTTTAGAATATGCATAAGTGTTGAAAAGCCAATGCGGATGAGCAAAGTAAGTCAATGCGGATGAGGTCAATGCGGATGAGCGTTGACTAAGTATGGAAATGCGGATGAGCAAAGTAAGTCAATGCGGATGAGGTCAATGCGGATGAGCATTGACTAAGTATGGAAATGCGGATGAGAAAAGTAAGTCAATGTGGATGAGGTCAATGCGGATGAGCATCGACTAAGTAAGGAAATGCGGATGAGCAAAGCGAGTCAATGCGGATGAAGTCAATGCGGATGAACATTGACTGAGTATATGAAATGCGGATGAGTTAACTGAGAAGACTGGCCTGCAGCACCTGATTGATCTTCATTGTCTTTCTCAATTGGGACTTCCTCTCTCACGGGTTCAGAAGGAGAGGGAGTTTGACCCTGCTGTGGATCAGAAGATGAAGCTTGCTGAAATTTAGCAGGAGGTCCGGTTGTTTTGTCTCTGGTTGTTCAACCTTAACCTCCACTTCAGGTGGAGCTTGACTTGGAGGGGAGTGTAAGTCAATCAGCTCTCCACTCTTTATCTTCTGCTTGATCACCCTGATATGCTCATCCATAGTGGATAGATACATGGGGCCAATTCACCTTCCAGAGAGTCCATACAGCTTCAAGAAGCTCATCATCCTCTGCCTGTCTGCAGACTTCTTCATGTTCTTTTGGATGATGGCTCTTGATTTAGCAGCTTCTTTCCTTATCTTTCTTTTGGTTGTCTTTCTTCCTTGACTATCTCAAGTTCAAGTTGTTTGAGATACTCAAACTCAACATAGTCATAGAATAAGGGAATAAGTGCTTCTGCTTGATAGAAGCCTATGACACTCAGGTAGTTGATCATCTTGATCCTGTCTTCTTCTTTATCTACCTGAGGTTTTTGTTGAACCACATCCTCATGTACATGACTTTCTTGAACTGGGGAGAGAGTAGGGACATGCTTGTATAGTCTTTTCTTTCTTCTGTCTTCTTTGATTTGTACCAGTAGCTCTGCATCTTCTGCCTCTTTCTTTTCTTTTGACCTCTGCATGTCAACCAGTTCATCCAAGGGGAAAGAAATGACATTGTCAATGCCATAGTTCCTGTTCTGCAAGTAGTTGATCCTGACTGCCCTTAACTCATCATCCTGAGTGTTTGGTCTGGGGGCAACCCTGATTACAGTCTCCATGAGTCTTGCAGACCCACAAGAGGAACTTTCTCCCCTCAGCGTTATTTTCTTCTCTCTCTCCTCCTTCTTAATCTCCTCAGATGTCATCTTTCTTTTCCTTTTGTCACTCACAGACCTTTTTGACTCAGGGTGGAGAGTGCTTTGGCCTTCATTGCTTGATGTAGCTTCTGAGCTCTGGCCAGAGAGAGGTTGAGAAGCACCTTCACCAGGTGGCTGTTTGACATATACCTCTTCATTGCTTGATGTAGCTTCTAAGCTCTGATCAGGATCGGCAAAACTAGGTGGTTGTTTGACATATACCTCTTCATCAATCACTCCATAAAGAAAAGCACACTTCACATCAAGTTGATAGACCTTAAAGTTCTTGGATGCAGCATATGCCAAGAATATCCTCACAGCTTCCAGTCTTGCTACAGGAGCAAAGACATCAGTGTAGTCAATTCCTTCTTCTTGTGTGTACCCTTGAACAACTAGTCTAGCTTTGTTCTTGATGATAATGCCTCTATCATTCTTCTTGTTCCTAAACACCTATTTAGTTCCAATGGTAGTCTTCCGATGAGGAAGAGGATATAGGTTCCAAACTTTCTGCCTTTTGAATTGAAGCAGCTCTTGTTGCATAGCTTTAACCCAACTTCCACCCTTTAGAGCCTCATTAAATTTTGTTTGGCTCTATCTGGGATAAGAAACAAGAGTGAAGACACACATTTGCTTCATGGGTTTGTCCTCTTGTTCTTACCCCTGTGACAACATCTCTAATGATGTTTGTGGTGGGGTGAGACTTGTGGATCCTTAGCTGAGGGATCGCAACAAGTTGTTGAGAGAGATCTAAATTTGAAAAATAGATCTGGCATAGATGCTTCTCCCACTACATCAACACACTTATCAAGAGAGACTTGATCCAATGAGTGTGTAACATTATTGATGTTGTCATCTATGGAGTGGTTATCAACATCAAGAAATTCCTGATCACTGTCACCACCTTTATTGTTTTCTTCTACATTTGAGGCATCTTTATCTGGTTGTGAAGCCTCTGAGCTAGAATTTGAAGACATCCCAGATGTATCCGCTGAGTTTGTCATTGTAGTGCTGTTAGAGACCTCATTTGTAGAAGTAGTTGCAACTGGACCTGAAGATGTATTGCATGAAGGTCTTCTTAGCTCAAATCTTGGATCAGGATCACCTGTATTTAAGTTGTCTGCAGATCTTTAAACAGTATCACAAGATTTGTTAAAAATGTTGGTAACTAAATCAAGATCAAATAGCCAATCAGGATCAAAACCAGCTACACAGGGTGTGTGTTCATTGAAGGTCACATTGGCTGACTCCTCAACAATTCTAGTTTTAAGATTGTATACTCGATAAGCTTTAGCTTAGGAAGAGCATCCAATAAAGTGTCCGTCATCTGAATTCTCAGCAAATTTGGCAATTTGATCTTTGGTATTCAAGATGGTGCAAGGACATCCAAATGACCTATGCAAACCAATGAAAGGATTCCTTTTGTGCCAAAGTTCATAAGAAGTCTTGCCATGAGTCTTAACCACTAAAACTCTATTCTGCACACAGCAACCAGTGTTGACTGCCTCTGCCCAGAAGGTGATGGGCAGCTTAGAGTCAGACAACATGGTTCTTGCAGCTTTAATAAGTGTCCTGTTTCTCCTCTCAGCAACACCATTTTGCTAAGGAGTCCTGGGAGCACTATATTATATCGTAATACCTTTTTCATCACATAATGTATCAAGGATTTCGTTCTTGAATTCAGTTCCTTGATCACATCTTATGATTTTGACCTTGTGATCAGATTGATTCTTAATCTTTAGGATGAAATTCTTCAGAATCTCAAGAGTCTCATCCTTTGTTCTAAGGAAGAAGACCCAAGTGAATCTTGTAAAGTCATCTGTGATCACTAAGAGATCCATATGTAATAAGTGTAGGGGTGTAGTGATGGAGTTTCTTTCCTTAGGCTTGTGAGATACCTTATGTTGCTCTCTTTCAAGCATGTAACACATGATCATCACTTGTAAACTCTTTCTTTGGCATTCCAGTTTCCAAATCATTCTTAATTAGTTTATTCATGCTCTTAAAGTTTACATGGCATATTCTTTTATGCCATAGGAAAGACTCATCACTATTGGCTTTAGATGGAAATCATGAAACTTCTCCAGAGAGATGTTTCTTACAAGTCTATCTTGTACATGTTCTCTTTCCTGGAGGCTCTGAGAAGAATATGCCCATGAGGACTGATCACCCGGGGCTTGAGAACAATGCACTCATGCTTAGTAAAGAGCATGTTATGACTCTGATCACAAAATTCGGATACATTCAGAAGATTGTACCCAAGCTCCTTGACAAAGTTTACCTTTTCAATACTGAGCTTACCATTGGTGACCTTGCCCCTTCCAGAAATGTAACCACCTTCATCTCCTCCAAAAGCAACTGGTCCCCCATCAATCCTTTCAAAGTTCTGAAGTAGTGACCTATTGCCTGTCATGTGCCTGGAACAGCCACTGTTAATGATCCAGACATTCTTGTTTGTCTTGAGTTGTCCCTGCACAAAGAAAATGATTAGTTACATTTGGAAACCCAAGCCTTACTTGTCTTAGGCTCACTATGAGAAACAGAAGGTAATGCAACAGTAATAGATCCTATTGTTGTGCTTGGAGGATCTTGAGAAAGACAATGAGAATCCTCAGTCACTTGGTCTTTCTTAGACTTCCACACCACCTTTGGAAGCTTGGAGTTGACCTTCAACACTTCGGAAGCTTTTGAGCCTTCTGAAGTTTTGATGACGGACCTTTGAAAGATTCTACATACACTGCAGCAGACTTCAGTGCTTCGGAAGTATTCCTTCCTTCCGAGACTAAATTTTCTTTCGAAGGCAATTTTCCACTTGCCTTCTTCTTAGTTTTGGAGCTTCCAAAGGAAACATGTGTTCCTTCCGAAGCTTGAACCTTCTTGGAACTCTTAGAAGTCCTTGTCTTGGTCGTATGAAGAGTACCTTTAGGATTGTATGAACAATCCTTAGCAAGATGAGCAATACTTTCACACATGACACACTCCATTTTCTTCTTCCCAAGAGCATTTTGCTGGGAACAAGATTGACTTTGGTCACATCCCTCTCCACCCTCATCTTTGCAGATGCTGAGACAGGCCTTTTGGGCTTAGGACTGTTCTTGGAGTTGGATGGTCCAGGTTGTGTAGCAGTGGTACACAACAGATCAGCCTTCTTCTTGGTACTGAGATGATTTGAACATGAACCAGAACTCTTAGCAGAAGAGTTTAGGTTGATGTCTTTAGTCTTTACTACTTCAAACCCAGTAGAGATAAAAACTTGTTTCGACTTAGAGTCAAAAGTAGCCTTGATCTCTTGAGCCTTCCTAGCATTTCTTTTGCTCTTTCTAATCAAGTTTTTTCTCATTGACTTGGTCATCACAGTCTTCTTCTTCTCCTCAGAAAGATAGTGGCCCTTCTTAGAATTATCTTCTTCACTCTTCTCAGAGAGATTCTTCACTATCACTTCTTCATCCTCTTCATTCAAAGAATCTATGAGAGAAATCTCATCTTCACAAGTTCCACACCTAGGTGATCTTACAGTCAAGATTGTGTATGGAGGAGCTATCTCATTTGATCCTAGTCCCTGCTTGTTTTGATAGCACACATTGTTATGCAGTGATGAGGATATCATGTTCTTGAAGGTCTCTTCTTCAAGAACACAATTTTCTGCCCTAGCTTTGCTGATCACAAGCTCAGCCTTGTACTCAGTCAGCTTAGTTATGAGATCTTTAATCTGAGTCCTAAAATTTGTATGCTCATGTTTTAGAATTGAAATAGTTTTCTCTAAGTCCTCTATCTGCAGTTTATAATCATTTTCAGACTTTCTAAAATCAGCTTTCAAAATGTTAAAGGACTCAAGATCAGATCTCATTTCTAAGTTGCAGGACCTATATCTGTTAACTTTAGCAATGCATTCAGGAGTACAGAGATGTTCCAATACCTTAGCTTCATCATGATTTGCCATCAGTGCTTGGTTGAAGAAGCATCTTCTACCTGAAAGTTCCAGTCAAAGCCTCCTTCAACAGCAATAGCAGCCTGCTGTTTAGGCTTCTCATTCTATGAAGCTTTATTAGTGTAGTTTGGTCTAGATTGTACTTGACCACCATTTGTTTTGGTGTCTTACACTCCCTAGCAAAGTGGCCCATCAAGTTACAGTTGTAACACTTGACTTTGCTTTTATCCAGCCCAAACTTTCCACTGGTTGCATTGCTTGGAAACTTCCTTCCAATCCGCTTGTAGAACTTCTTGGCTCTGTGAGTGAGAAGAGGCATCTGCTGGACTATTTACATGTACTCCAGATCATTTGGATGGATAAAGTCCAGGTCTTCAAGGGTGAAAAGAAAGCTGCCATAACTTTCATCAGAAGACACAAAGGCTTGAGAAGAACTTTTCTCTTGGAATGAGCTTCCTTGAGTGTAGTTCTCCCTTGGTGTCTTAGGGAAGGTGATGAAAGGACCCTTTGGTGAGTTTTCAGGATAGCATATGAGATGATGTTGGGGTTCTACGCTATCCCTTTCAACCACATGAAGGGCTGAACCCATTTGATTGTCGGAGTTGCCAGATGAACCTTGCATGTTCATCTCCATCTGGTAGCCACTGAGAATCCCATATAACTCTGTCAGGGTGAGAGTTTTTAGGTTCTCAGTCCTCTTGATAACCACACAGTAGTGTGTCCATGTCACACCCCAACCTTGATGGCGGAATCGTCAAGATGTGAGGGTTAAGATTGTTCACAGCCACATAACGCTATATTTAAATGTAAACATTAAAATTATAAGTTTCAAAAGGCATTACAAACAAAGTCTCAAATATGAAATAAGTTCAAACATAACATAACAAAAATCATTTCTTTTATTCCATTAACTAGGTCCAAATCCTAGATTATTGCAAGATTCAAAAGATCACTTTAAACTTGGACATGACCTGAAACATGATAAAAATAAAAGATCAACTAAAAATAGTTGGTGAGTTTTCAAGGTTTTCATACATAATATGATAAGGTGACAAGTAGCAATTCATGTCGTAGGTTATAAGTTAGCAAAGTTATAGAACACATATCGTTACAACCAAACCTTGATTTGATTACAAGTATATATGATTGGCTAAGTGTATTTGGTTCCCATGATGAACAAGCATACGCCATCAGGAGCCGGCAATACCTCGGCTTTAGCACCAAATAGGCTTGTCAGACCCAAAGATCTAAGACATCGCCAGGCTAGCAATACTTAATGATTGCAAACAAATATGTATCTCATATAATCACTTACAACACAAAAATAACCATGACAAAATATAAAGATGAATTACAAGTGCTTTACAAGTTCAAACATTTATAAGTGTATGATGTAAAAGTATCATGTTTTACTCCAAAATACTGTGAAAAACATAAAAAGGTGCAAGGAAACTCACATGGCAGATAAGTATGTAGTAAAGTTTAATATGAATAATAAACGTCGTTCCAAGATGTATCGTCACAAGATACCTAAATACATAAATATTACAAGATCTTAGGTTGATAACAAGGTTAATGATTTAATGCGAACTAGGGTTTTAAGTGGACTTTTTGGGGCATGTCAAATAATTATGTTTGACATTTGGAATTCATTCATATTTACTTGGTAAAATATATATGTTCATATGTTTGTACTACGATTAGAAAGGAAACACTTATAATAAATTTGAGAAGTATATATATATAAAGCTTGAATAACGTTTATTACTAAAAGAAATAAGTACAAGTTAAATAATACTTCTTGAAAAGAACGTTTGGGCCAATTTATTGGTATTTATTTATAATCCATTTCACAATAGTTATTCCAAATCAAACATTGTTTAAATGTTTCAAGAACATATCTATTTAAACTTAAAAAATTATAGGAAATCATTGGTGGATTTTTATAAATATTTGATGTTTATAAAATTAATAAAAAATCAACGATAATGTAATGACTATTACTAATTTAGTGATTTCAACTATTAAATCTTTTTTATGAAAATGAACTAGTTATAATATTGTTACTAACATTTATAAATAAAATTTGCTTAAGTATTTAAAGAAATAAAATAAAAAAAATACATAGATACCTTCTAAAATAAAAAAATTTATAAAACCAATTTTTATAATTTATTAGGAATTTTATATAGCCTTTTTAAAGGCTAAAACCTTTAAAAAAATTGCATGAGGGTGCCCGGGTTCGAACCCGGGACCTCATGGATTGAATGCAAGGTTCTAACCAATGAACCAAGGCTCTCAGCCATAGTTCTTTTAGGTTTTTAATTGTGTAATACGCAACTTCCAACAACCGCCAAATTCCATATAAACCCTAGAATCATTTAACCCCAAATCGTTGGTATCAAACAAATTAAGTTTAGGGCTATAGTTCCTCACGCGAATACAATTGTATTGATGAGTTCAATTACCCGTTTAGATTTCGGATCGATGCCAAGAACAACCGAGAACAAGTCGCGACCATTAGTGTAGAAAGTCGAGCAATCTTCAACGATATCCAAATCAAAGGTGCAGATAGCTTCGTGTGGTGGTCCGGACTGAAAACCCTCTGTCAATTTTGATTCTTGAACACCAGAAGGTGGTGTTCGACTAGTTGCAGTCTCGCGATGTAGATGACGATTGAATTCGTTGTATGTGTTTGTTTTAGGTTCAATTGAAGGTTGCAATAGATTAAAGATAGATAGCTGATTGTTTAAGTTCGTTTAATTAGATTATTATTAGAATTTATTGCTCGAACGGTCGTGGGGTTTACGTCGCGGTTACTCGATCGATTGAGGGTTGTAACTGCCTCATAAACATGATTAAATGGTACAATCTCATTCGAAACCTATACACAAATGAATTTGGAACGTTTTGGGACCATTTCCGCACGGTTTTGACGGGTTTTCAAGGTCACCGGAGTGTGACCGGAGTTTGGCCGGAACTTGGCCGGAAAAACGTGGGGGCAGGGGGTTGAATTGTAAATTCGAATGTTACACTTTGGGCCCCTCGTTTATAAGCTCTTTATTATTTTATGCATAAACATCTATTTTAAGTTATAAATTGTCAAAACAAACCCTCAACTTAATTTAGGTTTAAAGTTTAACTATTTATAAATTTTAAGCTATTAAAATTATCATTATTACTATTTTTAATTATTATTAGTATAATTATTATTATTGTTATTAACATTATAATTTACTATTATCATTGTTATTATTATTATTATTACTATTACTTTAATTATTATTATTAGTATTATTATTATTGTTATTATAACAATATTATTATCATTATTATCAATGTTAAGCAAATTAATTTATTAACTCCCAATTCAACTCAACATGCATAACAAGCCCTCAAAGTTTCATAAATAACATAAATGGCCCTTACAAGAACTTAACAAAGTTAACCTCTAATTAACAAAAATACGAGATGTTACAGTCCATTACCTAAGAAGTGAAGACATGAACTTCCTTACAATGTCTCTGTTCTCAAGAGCAACTCTCCATCCACTAGGGTATCCACAATTTCAACATACCTAAAGTATTGTTGAGTCATGGTCTCATATATTTTAAAGGTGAAGTTTACAAACTAGTGCTTTAGAATATCCTTCTTGTTCTTCTTTGCTTCAGAGGAACCCTCATACATCAGTTTCAATGCATCCCACAGCTGCTTAGTTTTTTGCATTTTTTCAAACCTCTGTATACATAGTTAGGAAGAGCAATCTGAAGGGCTATCATGGCCTTCCGGTCAATCTCTACTCTCTTTTTATTTTCATCTAAGTAGTTTGTCATAGCCTTGGGGATCATACCACCACCAGTAGTAGAAGGGGTGTATGGTATGTAAGTCCATTCTCAACAGACTCTCATATTCTTGAGTCTAGAGACCTGATGAAACCTTCCATTCTTAGGCACCAGGTATCAAAGTCTTCAAGAGTAATCAGTGGGGACTTGTTCATGGTTCTGGTTTCCATATCAGTTTTGGAAATGGCTGCCATTTGAAAAGTTTAGTATTTGTGTGTGTGAGAGATCTAAAGATAATGAGATCTTATATCAAGAGCCTGGAAAGCTCTAATACCAAATGCAGGACCGGTGATGTCACACCCTGATCGACGGTGGAATCATCGGGGCGGACGAATGGGAGACGATTGCTCATAGCACATGGAACTAATAAAGTTGAAATAATATTAAATTTCATTATTCATTAAACATTACAAGACAAATAAGTAATTACAAACAAACAAAAATACAACCAATAATGTAAGACTTTCAATTTAAACTAGGTCCAAGTCCTATATGAGCACAAGAAGGTCTTCAAGGAGGAAACCTGAAACATGTTAAAAAAAAAGGTCAACTATAAAGTTGGTGAGTTCCCATGGTTTAAACACACGTATAAGTATATATATGTAAAAGGGTTACAAGTAGCAATTCATGTCCATGGTTACGAGTTAGCAAGCTCATAGAACACATACAGTTATTACCAAACCTCGACTTGATTACAAGTATATAAGATAGGCTAAGTGTACTTGGTTCCCATGATGAACAAGCATACGTCATCAGGAGTCGGCAATACATCGACTTTAGCACCAAGTAGGCTTGTCAGGCCCAAAGATCTAAGACGTCGCCAGGCTAGCAATAGTTAATGATTGTAAACAAAATATGTATCTCATATAAGACTTACGATAACACAAATAACCATGACAAAAAGTAAAGATGAATTGCATGTGCATTTACAAGTATCAAGATGTTTACAAGTGTAAATTTAATAAGTTAACATGTTTCACCCCAAAAGGTGTGAAATAAAGTAAAAAGGGGGCATGCGAAACTCACATGCTATAAGTTGCACTTTAGATAATAATAAGAAGATAAGATTATTCCAACGCTTCACGATTCGACCTAAGATTTGGTGTCTTGGAGTTAGAATGATGATAAGATTTAAGAGTAGACATGAATTAGGTTTTCAATGGAATTTGAGGGTTTAATAATTACATAGAATAATAGATCGATTATGTTTTGGTTCAATAAAGATGAAATCAATCAATTAAGATTGAGAGTGATAAAGAATGATTCACTAATTTAATTTATTGACTTAATAAAGATTAAGTATAATGTGTGAAAAGAATAATTAATTTAATAACTAATTATTAAAATTTGATAAAGAGAATTAATTAAATACTTATTTGAATGACTTTAAAATTGTTTAAAATCATATTATAAAGTTTTGAACTTTTAAATGTTTTAACATAAAGGTCTTATAATACAAAACTGTAAGGCCTCGTTCCCGGAAACCCCACAGTTGGTCAATCATAGCAATTAAAACATTAAACATTAAAATTATACAATCTTATGCAGCGAAAAAGATTTATCAAAAACCATTCATTTCATTTAAAACACTATTATTAAGCAATACATCATCATAACTGTTTACAAAAGACTTGTTTATATGCATTACAAAACAACAGCAACACAGAGTACGAATGGATGTCAGACTTTTTCTGCCGGGTAGCTTCACCCTCGTGCCATCCTCAGCAATAATTACCTGTCAATAGAAAATATATAAAAGTCAGCGTTGCTGAGTGAGCTCTAGTTTTATAAGTAATAAAATACTTTCTATATGCTATATAAGAAAATACTCTTTTCTGTAAAATACAACTATGTACTGTATATGCGAGCACGCATCAGCTATATGAACAAATATTGTTCGTTCTCTTTACTGTATGCCTTGTCTATTCTGTAAACTTTTATCTTTATGTTTCACTTTCTGTATGGACCAGTGAGCAATACCCCAACTATATGCGCGATGGAAAACGGGTGATGGGCCATCTATATCCCTCGAAAGGGTCAATTGTATCCCTCGAAAGGGTCAACTGTATCCCTCAAAAGGGTCAACTGTATCCCTCGAAATGGTCAACTGTATCCCTCGAAAGGTTCAACTATATCCCTTGAAAGGGTCAACTGTATCTATCGAAAGGGTTCTGTGTACAGTGTACAAGGATGACCCAATCACCCAAGGCATGCTGCAAAGGTTCGGGTCTCGTGCACAATATGGGGTAGCTAACCCGCACATGGTCGAGCTAACGGCAACATGGCCGTGTCACTCCTATAAGCTTTCAAGACTTGTTAACATTTTATTAATGTTCCTCTTCTTTTCTTTATTGCTCCTTCACTTATTATTACGATATACTTTACGTTACGATAATAACATACCACGTAAAGTCACATACTATAAGTAATAATAATAATAGCAATAACAATAATAAGAAACAATCATAAGTAATCATATCATGCATGAAACATCATCATTAATAAACCCTTAGTCAACCTCGATCAAAACCCTAAAGCACAGAATCCTAGAAAATTCTGTAAAATTTTCTAAGTGCTTAGGCACATGGGAACTATTTGGGCGCATGAGCCCTGTTCGGGCGTTTCGTCACTATATAGGCGCATCAGCCAACACTTAAACATTTTCACTTTAGGCGCATGAACTATTCAGGCGCATGGGCACTATTTGTGTGTATGGACACTTAGGCGCATGAGTTATTCGGACGCATAGACACTTAGGCGCATGAGCCACTTGGGCGCATGGGCACTATTGGGGTGCATGGCCCTACACTTAATCGTCCGGCTAACATTTCTAGGTGCATGGGTCACTGTTCAGGCGCATGGGCTGTACTTAAATATTTCTAAGGTAATCTTAGGCGCATGGGCTACTGTTTAGGCGCATGGATTACACTTAATTCTTTCTAAGGCATTTTCAGCCGCATGAGCCTTATCTAGGCGCATGGACCTTCTGTTCAACATGTTTCCGGTATGTTTTCAACCCAATCATCAAATCCATCTATTCAATGCTTAATGTGGCTATTCTAAACATGAACAACCTATGAGCATTCAAGAATTACATTCAATCATGCACAATACATACAGGCATACATACTCAAACATTAGAAAGCCATTTAAATACATTTTCAGCCCGAAAGATGTTTGAGAACAAGTAAAAATCAGGGTCTAGAACTCACCTGATGCAACTTGGGTATTTCTTCTCTTCTAACCCGCTTGCAACGAGTTCAAACACCTAAAAACAACACCAAACACACACACCCGAGCACATACACAAACACAAACACAAACACATAAGCACATATGCATATAACCGGAATAAAACCCGTCATAAACATTTAAAAACCTAGAATTCTTACCTTGAATTCACTTCTCTTATTCTTCAGCCGAGAGTTTCCCCTGCTCTCTCTCTCTCTAAAACCGACGAAATGTTGATGTGAAGTGAGGGTGGGCGGCCATGCCCACCTTTACACCAACTTTTTTTCAAATTTTTGTCCTTTTGGACACTTTTAGTCCCTCCACTTGGACTTTATTGTTTTTCTTTCATTTATTCTTCACGTCTTGTCTTTTTAAAAATAACCGGGTGTTACAAAAACTTTAAAGATAAAAAAAAGTATAATAGCACATTATATTATATTATAAGTTTCAAAATTTTAAACAACATTTTAAGGAATAACTTTATTAATTAATTATATACAACATGGTTAAAAGAATATATTAATATTTAAATAATTATACAATAACTATTTGAATAATTAGTTATTTAACATGTATATTTATAATGTTTTGAAATAATCAAAATTTGAACGATAAAAGATTTTTAGCATTTAAATCACATAAAAGAATTAATAATATTTTATAACCTTTGCTATTCTAAAACTAATTAAATTTTAAAATAACCTGCGGGTGCCCGGGTTCGAACCCGGGACCCTATGTGTGGAGTTCATGTAAGTTACCGCTGGGCTATAAGCCCGATGTCTGTAAAAAGCTCAGTTTTAAAGTTTAAAAACATTAAATACAAAAGCCCCCAATTTTATAAGAACCCTAGAATCGATTTGATTCCAATTGAACATCGAATTGATATTGTTAATGAATCAATCATAGGGCTTTGATTGCCCATGTGAAACCGAGTATAATTGTACAATTAACTTACTTGATTACGCTCGAAATGATGCTCTTGGGTTATAGAAGGAATCGCAACTAAGAGGAGAACCTGATCGAGATGGTGATGATGATGTTGGTTCAATTGACCAACTGAAAAGCTTCTATTGGTGATAATGATCAAAAGCCCTCTACCAATTTGTGTTTAAAGTGTCCTGAAGAGGTGTTTTTCGAGTGACAAGTTTGTTTCGGGTGCTTTGAGTACAATTTGATTATAGTTACGCGATGTTAACAACAATGGTTGATATGCTTGAATCCGTAATCATCTCATGAGCGGTTTTAATCAATTAATTCGATTAATTGTGTTAGTGATTGAGGCATAACTGTTTGAAACTTGAATGTGATGTTCGGTTTCGATTGCAAGCTTTAAACCAGTAAATCAATCGATTCGAAACAAGTATTGGGTTCGAAATCGATTCAAGGGAGTTATAGTGTTGATTAATTGCATAAAAATCGAGTGTGATAGGTGTTTGGTGGTCGCTGATGACAATGACCGGAGGTTTGAGGAGTTCGACGGGGATGGGGGCGGTTTGGGTTGGTTTTAGATGAAAATTACACTTTGGTCCCTGATGTTTTAAGGACTTATTATTTTATGTATAACACTTTTATTTCAAGTATTTAAATTACAAATTCAACCCTAAACTTTATAAAATCTATTTAAATAATAAACCAAATTAATTATTTGTTAAACTTTATAACATTTATAAAGCTTTTAATCTTTTTAATTATTTATTTTCACTTAATAATTTAAATTCATGATTACTAACAAAGATTTATAAGTTTATTAAAATTTCATTTTATGACTTTATAAATTAAAATGAGACTTTTCCATTTAATTATTTATTGTACAATGATTTTATAACCTTATGAGAAGAACTATTTATAATCCATAGATTATTACAAGTTGTCTAGATGTTTCATAAATGAATAATTCATAATGTAAATTTCATATTCAATGCATTTGATCCATTAAAATAATTTAGTAATAGAAATAAAAAAAATGGGTTCGGGTTTGGGTTTTCAATTGGAAAAGTGGTGGTTGTTACAGTCTCCCCTACTTTAAGAAATTTCATTCCAAAATTTAATCACAAGTAGACTAATTTCAAAGATATGAGGAGACTTAGATTTCATGTAACACCCCGAAATTTTATTTAAGCGAAAGGAAAAGAAAAGTAATGGAAAGAATGGAAATTGTGCACAAGTGGAAGGGGAAAAAGTGTACAAAGTACAAATCTTATTATTTTAAGATATTTAAGGGCATGGTCGCCCACATCAAGCAGAAAGCTGCTTGATCTCGGAAGAAGAAGAAGAGAGAGAGAGAGCCCGGTTCTAGAGAGAGAAAGAGGAAGAAGAAGCTGAAAAAGGTAAGTCTTCTCTTGTTTGAGCTCGGTTTCAGTTGGGTATTGAGTTATTGACTGAAGTTCCGGTTGTTTAGAGTTTACTTTCGGAAATCAAAGAGCTGAATCAAAGTGGGTCTTGAAGGGGAAGAGTGTTGCTTAAAAGCTACTAAAGGTGAGTTTTTAGAACCCCTCTTTTACTGATTTTCAACTGATTTGGGGCTATTATGCATACCAAGTGATGTTTTCAAGTAAAACCATGGATTTACAGCTTTATGTCCGAATGTTGTATGTACATATGTATGTTTTAGAGTTGGCTTATGAGTTAGAGATGATGTTTAGCATGCTTAGATGGCCTTAGTATGTTAGATTTGTGTTTGGGTATGCTTAGAATGATTATCGGGTGAAATTGGTAGCATAGAAAAGATTTTAGAATGTTCTGATGAACATGAATAGTAGACCATGCGCCCAAACAGTTGTCCATGCGTCCAGCATGAGTGACCAGCCGCCTAAGTGTTGGCCATGCACCCAAGGGTGGGTCATGCGCCTAAATAGTGGCCCATGCGCCCAGCATGTTGGCCCATGCGTCTAAGTGTTGGCCATGCGCCCAAGGGTGGGTCATGCGCCTAAATAGTGCCCATGCGCCCAAGTGAAGAAAAGGCTAAGTGTGGACCATGTGCCTAAATAGTGCCCATGCGTCCCAGAGATTGAAACGGCTAAGTATTGGCCATGCGCCTAGGCAGTGCCCATGCGCCCAAGTGCTTGAAACGACTAAGTGTTGGTGATGCGCCTGAACAGGGTAGAAATGCCCAAACAGTGCCCATGCGCCCAGACTGTTTTATACTTAGAATTTTATGCTCATGCGCCTGGAAGGACCCATGCGCCCACTTTGGACTTGAGGTTTTCTAAGTGGTTTTTAAGGGGTATAATGGGAAGATAGGCCTGGTTATGATGTGATGGCTTACGTTTGATGTGTGTTATGTATGTATGATATGCCTGTATTGGTGATGGTGTATGTTTATGTTTATGTGTGTTCCTTATTATGTACATATGTCTTCCCTTGGCTTTGTGTTGAACGTTAATAAATGTAATGAAAGTATTATGTAACGTAAAGTGGAAGATAATGAAAGGAGGAACGTAATGAATGAATGCATGCATGAATTAATGAACTAAAGAGAGAAGTAAAGAAAGGATTGAAAGCAATATGTACAGAGGTCCACGACTCTAAATGCCTTAAGCTCTACCGCGTGAGGTTCAGCAAATCCTAATGTGTGCACGCAAGGGTTCCGGTCTTTGTGACTGACCTTCAGAGGTGTTACCCATGATGGTGGGGGTGTTGTTACTCATTTCTATGGGGGTGTTACCCACGATGGTGGGGGTGTTGTTACCCATTTCTATGGGGGTGTTACCCACGACGGTGGGGGTGTTGTTACCCGAGTTATGTATAACTTCGGGGGTGTGGCATAAGGCCAAGCATAGCTATGAGGTGAGCGACTCTGTGTTGCAACAGACTCGACATAGGTCTTTGTCCGTGAGACGAGACAATGAGATGAGCGACTATGTGTTGCAACAGACTCGGATGTAGTTCAATACCTGTGAATGACTCGTATGGGATCTTTGTCGCGTATCCCGGTGCTATGTCAGTCTTCGGACATGAGTCGGGGGTTTGTGAGCAGCCCCGGCACAGCATCAGCTTTCGAGCATGAGTCGGGGATATTGCAAGAGACAAGATTCGAGTAATAAAGAGTAATGGACGAAAGATCATGTATGAAAGAACGAATGTATGAAAGAACGTAAATGAATTATCGTAATAAAGTACAGAACAGGATCCTTGTCATTCGACCTCAGTAATCGTGGCTGAGTGCCACGAAGAGGGTAAAGGCTGACCAGACCTAGAAAGAGAAGTGAACGATAATGTAATACGTTGAGTGAACAAGTTAATGAATGTAATAATAAAGATAATAATGATATTATATGTGTGTACGTATGATGCATGATCACGAACGGTTATAATGTATAGCATGTTTTGAAATAAAGTAAAGAACGGTTTTAACAGAGAAAAGTATGTTTTATTATAAAACTAGGACTCACTCAGCGTCGCTGACTTTTGTATGCATGATTGTTGGCAGGTATATGTTGATGCTGAGGAGTTGCAGGCATGGATGCATAAGCTACTGGCAGCATTTTGAGGCTGGCATCCGTATTTTGACATGTCATGTATTTTGAGATGAAAATTAATGTTGTAAATGACATGTTTTAGTTATAAACGAAAGTTTAAATTCTGCTGCTAAATTAATGTACATTTTATAATGTTTTAAGTGCAATGAATGAACAGCTGTAAGCGTCCGGGAACGGGGCCTTACATTTCATGTCACATTCGCAAGTGAAACTTGGAACGTTTAAATTCAATGAGGTTAATTATGATGTGTTTCTTGACAAACGGCACAAGATTATTAATTTAGAATTTTTTTAGTTGATAAACGTTTGTATTTTATACGGTTTAAGACAGTTAGAAACGTTTTGCACAAGAAAAACACTAAGTATTAGTGTGACACGAGACTCGAAGATAAGTTCAAGATGATTTTGTATGGAATATGAAATTCATAAGAGCTTTTCAAAAATTAATGTTAACAATGTTCTTAGATGATCAATTCTTGTTTACTATTTCGTTGAGGTTTTCAAAGTTTCATTAGTTTAATGTTGATACGAGGATCATTTTTGTCAAGATTAAAGATTCAATTTTAGAATGAGAGCATCGTTGTAATACGTTTTCAGGGTAAGTGCGGTTTTGAGGGAAAGATGTTTAGAAAGATTTTTAAGGGTCATTAAGAGAAATGGGATAAAGAGTATAAGATTCAAGAAGACAAGATTAAAGATAAAAGGTTTTAAAATAACAAGATGTTTCGAGTGTAACGTTCGGTTTACAAACCAAAGCATTACGTTGACTTATCAAAGTATTATGTCAACTACAACCTTAACAAAGACATGCGTACCTATAAGCGGACACTCACCCCAAGGGTTCCCAGGTAAGGTAAACGGATCCATCGGTTGATTTGGATTTATATGAATACATTGCCTAGACAGAACACCTTGAGATACAGGCATCCCACTCTTCCAGCATTACATGTTTCAAATTGTAGGACACAAACTTTGACAAGACTTGAAAACCACGAATAACGATTTAAAGTTCAATTGAAAACCATTTGATTTAGGCACATATGCCTTAGAATATGATTTAAAGTTCGTGTGAGCATTGATAAGATATAAGGCATAAGCATAAACACATAAGACATATAATCACATAATCAAGTATAAACACATAAGGCACATAAAATCCTATCTAAGCATATAAAATACATGAGGGGACTCATGTGTAAGGGTACTTAGTTATAGTTTAGGTCATTCCATTTCTAATAACCTAATTCCCTATAACCATGGCTCTGATACCAATCTGTCACAACCCCGACCGACGGCGGAATCATCGGGGCGGACGAATGGGAGATGATTGCTCAAAGCACGTGGAACTAATTAAGTTGAAATAATATTAAATGTCATTAATCATTAAACATTACTAGACAAATAAGTAATTACAAACAAACAAAACTACAACCAACAACGTAAGACTTTCAATTTAAACTAGGTCCAAGTCATATATGAGCACAAGAAGGTCTTCAAGGAGGAAACCTGAAACATGTTAAAAAAAAGGTCAACTATAAAGTTGGTGAGTTCCCATGGTTTAAACACACGCATAAGTATATATATGTAAAAGGGTTACAAGTATCAATTCATGTCCATGGTTACGAGTTAGCAAGCTCATAGAACACATACAGTTACAACCAAACCTCGACTTGATTACAAGTATATAAGATTGGCTAAATGTACTTGGTTCCCATGATGAACAAGCATACGTCATCAGGAGTCGGCAAAACATCGACTTTAGCACGAAGTAGGCTTGTCAGGCCCAAAGATCTAAGACGTTGCCAGGCTAGAAATAGTTAATGATTGTAAACAAAATATGTATCTCATATAAGACTTACGATAACACAAATAACCATAACAAAAAGGTAAAGATGAATTGCATGTGCATTTACAAGTATCAAGATGTTTACAAGTGTAAATTTAATAAGTTAACATGTTTCACCCCAAAAGGTGTGAAATAAAGTAAAAAGGGGGCATGAGAAACTCACGTGCTATAAGTTGCACTTTAGATAATAATAAGAACATAAGATTATTCCAACGCTTCACGATTCGACCTAAGATTTGGTGTCTTGGAGTTAGAATGATGATAAGATTTAAGAGTAGACATGAATTAGGTTTTCAATTGGAATTTGAGGGTTTAAATAATTAAATAGAATAATAGATCGATTATGTTTTGGTTCAATAAAGATGAAATCAATCAATTAAGATTGAGAGTGATAAAGAATGATTCACTAACTTAATTTATTGACTTAATAAAGATTAAGTATAATGTGTAAAAAGAAATAATTAATTTAATAACTAATTATTTAAAATTTGATAAAGAGAATTAATTAAATACTTATTTAAATAACTTTAAAATTGTTTAAAATCATATTATAAAGTTTTGAACTTTTAAATGTTTTAACATAAAGGTCTTATAATACAAAAATTTTAAAAAATATATATAGTAGCACATTATATTATATTATAAGTTTCAAGAATTTAAACAAAATTTTAAGGAATAACTTTATTAATTAATTATATACAACATGGTTAAAAGAATAGATTAATATTTAAATAATTATACAATAACTATTTGAATAATTAGTTATTTAACATGTAAATTTATAATGTTTTGAAATAATCAAAATTTGAACCATAAAAGATTATTAGCATTTAAATCACATAAAAGAATTAATAATATTTTATAACCTTTGTTATTCTAAAAGTAATTAAATTTTAAAATAACCTGCGGGTGCCCAGGTTCGAACCCGGGACCCTATGTGTGGAGTTCATGTAAGTTACCTCTGGGCTATAAGCCCCATGTCTGTAAAAAGCTCAGTTTTGAAGTTTAAAAACATTAAATACAAAAGCCCCCAATTTCATAAGAACCCTAGAATCCATTGATTCCAATTGAACATCGAATTGATATTGTTAATGAAATCAATCATAGGGCTTTGATTGTCCATGTGAAACCGAGTATAATTGTACAATTAACTTACTTGATTACACTCGAATTGATGCTCTTGGGTTATAGAACGAATCGCAACTAAGAGGAGAACCTGATCGAGATGGTGATGATGATGTTGGTTCAATTGACTAACTGAAAAGCTTCTATTGGTGATAATGATCAAAAGCCCTCTACCAATTTGTATTTAAAGTGTCCTGAAGAGGTGTTCGAGTGACGAGTTTGTTTCGGGTGCTTTGAGTACAATTTGATTATAGTTACACGATGTTAACAACAATGGTTGATATGCTTGAATTAATAATCATCTGATGAGTGGTTTCATTCAGTTAATTCGATTAATTGTGTTAGTGATTGAGGCATAACTGTTTGAAACTTGAATGTGATGTTCGGTTTCGATTGCAAGCTTTAAACCAGTAAATCAATCGATTCGAAACAAGTACTAGGTTCGAAACCGATTCTAGGGAGTTATAGTGTTGATTAATTGCATAAAAATCAAGTGTGATAGGTGTTTAGTGGTCATCGGCGACAATGGCCGGAGGTTTGAGGAGTTCGACGGGGATGGGGCCAGTTTGGGTTAGTTTTAGATGAAAATTACACTTTGGTCCCTAATGTTTTAAGGACTTATTATTTTATGTATAACACTTTTATTTCAAGTATTTAAAATTACAAATTCAACCCTAAACTTTATAAAATCCATTTGAATAATAAACCAAATTAATTATTTGTTAAACTTTATAACATTTATAAAGCTTTTAATCTTTTTAATTATTTATTTTTACTTAATAATTTAAATTCATGATTACTAAGAAAGATTTATAAGTTTATTAAAGTTCATTTTATGACTTTATAAATTAAAATGAGACTTTTCCATTTAATTATTTATTGTACAATGATTTTATAACCTTATGAAAAGAACTATTTATAATCCATAGGTTATTACAAGTTGTCTAGATGTTTCATAAATAAATAATTCATAATGTAAATTTCACATTCAATGCATTTGATCCATTAAAATAATTTAATAATAGGAATTTAAAAAAATGGGTTCGGGTTTGGGTTTTAAATTGGAAAAGTGGTGGTTGTTACAGGTGAAGGGTGGTCACTTACAACATAAAAACACAAAGAGGAGAACAAACTAAACTTAATCGAACAATGAACTGGATTAACCACAATAGATGAGACTAAGAACATAAGTAAGAGACAGAACAAGAGAATAAGTTACACAAGTATATGGTTTTCAAGATTGTAGTATATTGTTTTCTCAAGTTCTATTACAAGTGCTACAAGTATAAAAGAATGTTACAAGAACCTGAGATACTTATACTACATTTTACAACCGGCCATACTTTGAAGGCTAGTTAGATACAATTGACTAGACACAAAACAAAATCAATTGTAGAGTCAAAAGGCAGATTGCCTTTTGACTAGTGACTATGACATGCCATAGCTCACATCCTTATCTATTACAAAAAGTATGAAGTGCATGAAGTAGAAAGTTACAGACTTAAGACCTCAATGTACAGTTACCAAAAGCTTGGACCTTTTCACCAACTCATGTAAGTTGGTGACTTTACAGAGTTGCAGCGGAAAAGGGTCCAAATTTATGGAAAAGTACATCAAATAAAGCATCTTGTTAAAAGTCTTCAGAAGAAATATGTTTTCAAGTGTTGAGCTTCGGAAGACTTTGTCTCTGAAGCTTTGGAAGACTTCATTTTTTGGCTTTGGAAGATATTGGTCTTGGCTTCGGAAGATTTCACACTTAGAATATTCTGTTGCATGTGTGGAACTTTTGAAGCATTCTTCTTCAGTGTATTTGTGTAGCATGCAGGAGAGACTTTGGGCATCAGCTTCTTCATATAATCTCTACAGCATGACCCTCCAAAAATTTAGAAAGTTCATGGTTATGTTCATCACAGACAACATGTATTTTCCAACCTCCATCTTTTTCATGATATTTTGATATAAATTGAAATGGACAACCTGTCTTCTTCGTGCCTGAATGTGTTGTTGAATCTGATGTTGACATGTATACACCACCATGATCGCACATAAGAAATGCCTTGTTGACGAAGCCGTATACAGTCTTCTTCGTTTGTTGTGTGACAGTAACGCATCCAAGGGTGCGTGCAGTGTTTTGCTTCCAATCCATTAACTCCTCTCTTGTTTGGTACACCCAATCATTATAAATTTGAGACATTATTGACTTGAATTAGGATGGTATGTGAATAAATGAATTTGAATAATTGTGAATTGTGAATTGTGTAAACGGTATATATAGGCATCTTCCAACAATCATTGTAATATCCTGGCAAACAATTATTGATTTTATCTCTTTATCTGACACATTGCCTAATAATTATTATACAATAAATAAAATTCTTTACAACAATAACCCAAACATAAATAAAATTATTATACAAATAAAAACTAAATCACAATTTTACATAACTAAAAAAATTACATTACTATACAAAAAAAATAAAATTAGATTTCATTGATATGGGTCATCACGAGGGTCTTGATATGTCCATGTGCTTAAATAGTCCATACGCCTAAACAACTTCATGCGTCTGACTTAGTCGCACGACTGAACAGTAGTGCGAATGGATCAACCGCATGGCTCAATCGCACGAATGAACCATGCTAATGGTTCAGTCGCCCGAATGAGCAATCCTAACCTATAAATACCACCTAATTCGTGGAAAAACGTAAGCATTGAATCCACTTCGACTCCAGACGTACCCTAGCCGTCCAGAAGCCTCCAAGTTCGTACTCCAAGTTCATAGAACGTTATAGATCGATTCTCAATCGATTCTTGATGTTAGATTCAAGTCGTTATTGTGTCTACATGCGTTCTCATTGATTGGATCGCCAATCAAATAGGATTCCGCACTATTTGATTTGGTTTAACACGTTAATCAGTTGGTGTTTGGTCAAATACCAGATCCTAACAAGTGGTATCAGAGCTAGAGGTTCTTGATTACGTGTTGATTCAATTGTTTTGATACAAAATTGTGTTTTTGCATCAAAAACACAATCTTTTGTGTCTAACGAAGTCTTGGACGGTTCCTAATCGAAAAGTGTAGTTTTTCCTGCATACGACTATTAGGGTTTGATAAAATTCGAGTTTTTACGGCCAAAACAAGTTTAACCTACGAATTATCAAACTTCAGCAGGTTCAGTCGCACGATTGTCTCAATCGCACGACTGAGTTCATACGTATCCTTCAACCGCACGATTGAACTCATTCGTACACTCATTTGTACGACTGAGATCTTCATTCGGACCGCTCAACCGTATTAGTTTATTCGGACGACTGACTCATCCGCATTAGCCTAGTCGCACGATTAACCTATTTGCACTTGTTCAATCGCCCAAATAAGCCCAATCGCATACCTTCATTCGCAGCTTGTTAAATAGTAAAGTGAAGTGTAATGGAGGATTAGTTTTCAGCATACACAGCAAGTAGAGATACACGTATTCAGAATCTACTACTGTTGGAGAACGAAGTGGGGATTCACAATAAACCCCCAAAACTTATTACGTTAGATGACTACCCACAATTGGAAGCAACGTTTCGAAATCTACTTAAATGGAGTGGATACAATTTGTGGGAGGCAATAGACTCAGGGTACAGCATGCCAGTTGGAGCTGACGGAGTAAAACTTACTCTAAGTGGCATGTCGGATGCACAGAAGGTAAAACACAACACTGAGAAGAAATTCTACGCCTTGCTTACTCAGTCTATTCCGAAGGATATTTTCCACCAGTATTCGGAGTATACTCAAGCCAAGAAACTTTAGGATGTGTTGGAGAAGAGGTTGACGGGAATGCCTCTCTGAAGGCTATCAAGGCAAAAGCATTGAAGAAGGAGTTTGACAACTTCTCTTCAATGGGAAAAGAAGGCCTTGATGATGTGATCAATAGATTCTACCACTTGATGAGTGAGATGCACACTCATGGAGTGGTTACTTCGATGGAAGATAAGGTATCCAACTTTGCTGATAGATTACCAGAAAAATGGGGTTCGTTTGTTTCAAATCTCAGACAGAATGGAATGCTCTCGAAGTTAGACATAAATGACTTCATTCTGAAACTAAGAGAAGAAGAGCTTAGGATGAAGTATCGAGCCTAAAAGGAAAACTATGATCAGAATCCTGCACTCTACAATGCTACTCCTTCAGTCAAGACATCTGGAGCACCATTTCAAATCGCCTTCATCTTAGGCACAGGAGTTCCAGCACAGCCCTTAACTTCAGGATCAAAAATGTCAGGGTCGTCTAGCACCCAATATATAGTACCTGAAGCTAATGCCGCAAAGCTGAAAACCGACAACCTCGGGAATGTAACTATAGAGGTGGCCAGAGAACATATGGACCTTTTAGCTGCGGTGGTTCACTCCTACGATGGATTAATTGCTGGAAAGATAGGTAACTGCCACCTGGCAGATGAAGATTATGAGCAGGTGGATGAAATGGAGTTAGAACGCATGGACATAATGTGGGCTCTGGCAAGTGTTGTCCGACGAGCTAAAAAGTTTGTCAAAAAGACCGGACAGAACCTGGTTGCAACAAAAGACACAACCTTTGGGTTTGATAAGTCAAAGGTTACATGCTTCAACTGCGGTGAGAAGGGACACTTCAAGAGGGAGTGTATAACACCAAAGAAGACAGGAAATGGAAATCCCTTCTCATCATTTAACCGTGAAGACAAGTCCACTGCTAGTAATGCTGACTCATCAAGTAAGGATCCAAAAGTCTTAACTGCTAACCAAGATGAAGGATAGGAATGGAGCTTTCGGTTCGTCTCACCAGGAGAGTCAAATATAGCTAGTGTAGAGGATATTGATGACGATTCTGTGAGTGAAGGAGATATAGCAGTAGAGATCCAATGTCAAACTCTGAAGATACTGCAAATGTGGTCAACTACCTGCCTGAAGAAGTAAAATCTGCAAATGCATCATCATCTGAATCATCAGAACCAGAGAAAACCGAGCTAGTACTCATGGCTGATTCTTGTTCTACATCCCAAGTAAGTACTTCTGACCAACTGTTTAATAATCATGCTTGCTTAGAATGTAATAAATTTAGAGAAAGTATAGATTCAAAATTTGCTAGGTTATTAGATCATAATGATAGCCTAGTAAAGGACCTAGAACTGTGCACAGAAGCTAATAGAGTATTGAAACAAAACGAGCACAGTTACAAGGAAAAGATAGACCAATTAAATAAATAGCTTAGGGAAACTGAGGTAGTTGCCTTTAACCAAGCCAATGACATTAGGTACTATCTGAACTCTCTTGAGGACACTAAGAAGCAAAAAGCAGTTTTAGAAGTAGAAGTCAATTCATTAAAACAAAAACTGCATAGTTGGACAAGCTCATCACACATTGTCCAACACTTAGTAAGAGAGAGAAATAATGGGGAGGGACTGGGATACAAAGTGGTTCCACCACCACCTGAGACCTTGATGAACACCAAATGTAAACCAATTAACAATAACCCCATCAAGGATCACATGGTGTCCACTCCTCTAGTGAGTGATCCAGATTCATTAAGTAAATCAATTGGATCAGACACTAAACAGAAGGAGGCCACTTCAAAGGCAATAGGTAAAATGCCTTGTGTTAATCTGGAATAAGAATTTGAAAAGATTAGTTTTAAGTCAGGGTCAAACAAAGTCAAACAAGAACCTAAAAAGACTATAAAACCTAATCAATCACGTGCATCATGTCACAGTCCAGGTAAACAAGAGATCAAAGATGTAAAACCAGGTAAAGCAATTAAGTTTGTAAAACCAACTCATACATCAAACAAAGAAGTGTCTCAATCCAAACATAATAAGGTCAACTGTGTGGCATCTGCATCTCCACCAAAAAATATAAACCATCAAGTTGAAAGCAGATCCTGCTATAATTATGGAGAGTATGGTCACATAGCATCTCACTGCTCTTATTATCAGACACCGAGGAAGAAAGTTGAACTTTCTACATCAACATCAAGATCTTTTAAGAGGAACTCAATGAAGCCTTTTAAAGAGATTGTGAACCCAAAGTTCGATCCATCAGCCAGTCGTCTGTTTATCACAAACAGGCCTTACACAAATCTGGTTTATGGAAAGAAAAAACCTCCTTAGTGCTGAAAATAAGAACACATAGAATTCTGATCAATCCTTAACTTCAAAGGGTCAGTGGGTTGAGTTTGTGATATGTGATGCCTCAGGGAAACCCAAGCCAGTTAAGGCTTGGGTTCCTGACATGAACTAATGTTTTCATTGACTGTGCAGGGTGTTCGCTACAGTTCTGAGACTAACACGTGGATAGTTGATAGCAGAGCATCTAGGCATATGACAGGGAACAGAGCTCTCTTATCAAATGTCAGACAAATTAAAGGAGGGCATGTTTCATTTTCCGGAAACAAAAGCGGGTACATCACAGCCCAAGGAGAAGTGGGAAATGAGAAAGTTAAGTTTGATAAGGTAAACTATGTCCAACAATTACAAAATAACTTACACTCTGTTTCTCAAATCTATGATAAAGGATTCAAGTTACTATTTGACAACAAGAAGTGTTACGTTCTAAATCTATGATAAAGGATTCAAGGTACTATTTGACAACAAGAAGTGTTACAAGAAGTATCGCAGGTGACTTGTACTGCTATGTAGTTACTGATGACTACTCAAGGTTCTCTTGGGTAATGTTTCTGAAATCCAAATCAGAAACATTTGAATCCTTCAAAGAATTAGTAACTACACTGGAATCCTTATACAAGCTGAAGGTAAGACAGGTGCGCTCAGACAACGGAACCGAGTTCAAGAATCAGAGGATGGAGGACTATTGCAAGGAAAAGGGAATTGTGCATCAATTCACCTTGGCTTATACTCCTCAGATGAACGGTGTTGCTGAATGGAAGAACCACAGCTTGATAGAGACGGCACGGACAATGCTTGCAGACTCGAAACTGCCTATACAATTTTGGAATGAAGCAGTGGCAAATGCATGTTATACTCTTAATCGAGTTCTGATAGTAAAACGCCATGGAAAAACGTGCTACGAGTTATTACAGCGACGTAAACTAACTTGGACTATCTCGAGCCGTTTGGCGCTCCGTGCACCCTACTGAAAAAGACTCAGGAGGGAAACTTCAGTGAAAAGGTTGATGAAGGGATCTTCTTAGGATACAACATACCGAACAAGAGAGTTTACAACAACTCAACAGGTCAAGTAGAGGTGTGGTGTAATGTTCATGTTCAGAGATATATCACACCACCTGCTGGAAAAGGGCCTGCTTACTTCTTCGACTATGATGGATTCTTCAAGTCCTTCAACATATCTCTTTCTTCTTCAGAAGATGAGTGGGCAAACAAGATGATGTACGATGTCATGATTCAACACACCGTCTCAAGATTCAACAAGTCATGATCCTACCAACTTAGGGGGAGCAGTTGATGTGAGTGATTCTTCCTTGATGAAGAAAATGAAGAAAATGATCAGATCAACCAGGATGTACAGGTTCCGACTACCACAAGTTCACACGCATCGGCTAGTGATGCTTCTAAACCTTCAAAACCTCAGACTCCTATTGCCTCAGATCCAGAACCAAATGTTCATAATCTTGACTCTGAGGTGGTTGTTCCGACAACTCCTGGCTCATGTCTAAACGTCTATCATCCATTGGATAATATTATAGGAGATGTGAGCTCAGGGGTTCAGACTAGAAATCAGCTGTATTCAGCTGATTATGCCTCTGTGATGGAAAAAGGATACCTTCACGATGGTGCATACCGCTGCTTTGTGTCTCAGTTTGAGCCAAAGTATGTTAGTGAAGCACTAAATGATGAGGCTTGGGTTAGTGCCATGCAGGAAAAACTTCTTCAGTTTAAGAAGTTAGGTGTATGGACACTAGTGGATAGACCTAAAGGTGCTAAAGTCATTGGTACCAAATGGGTTTTGAAATGTAAGAAAGATGATCAGGGAGTGATCATCAGAAACAAGGCTCGGCTTGTTGTTCAGGGTTTTCGACAAGTTGAAGGTATCGACTACAATGAAGTATTTGCACCCGTGGCAAGGATGGAAGCCATCCGCATCTTCCTTGCCTATGCCTCTTATATGAAAATCAAAGTCTATCAGCTAGATGTTAAGAGTGCATTCCTTCATGGTGAAATCAGAGAAACAGTGTATGTCATTCAACCCAAGGGATTTGAAGATCCATATCATCGAGATAGAGTTTACAAACTCGACAAGGCTCTATACGGACTTCATCAAGCTCCACGGGCTTGGTATGAGAAACTCTCTACTCATCTTGTGAAACACGGATTTCGCAGGGGAGTCATTGACTACACACTGTTTATCAAAGAAAAAGATGGAGACTTACTGTTAGTACAGATCTATGTAGATGACATAATCTTCGGTTCAAAGAATGAAGAATTATGAAAAGAATTTGAAGCAGTAATGAAGGCTGAGTTTGAGATGAGTGCCATGGGGGAGATGAAGTTCTTTCTCGGGTTACAAGTAGATCAGACACCAAATGGAATCTTCTTACATCAAACCAAGTATGTAGGAGATATTCTCAGTCGGTTTGACATGGAGAATGCTTCCATAGCTGGCACTCCACTGGCTACAAACCATGATGTAGCACCCGATGAGAACGGTGATCTGGTAGATGCCACTATGTACCAAGGGATGATTGGATCTCTCATGTATCTCACTGCCTGCAGACCAGATATCATGTATGTGACATGTTTATGCTCGCGATATCAGGCAAAGCCTAAGGTGAATCATCTAATTGGGTTCAAAAGGATATTTTGTTATCTGAAGGGCACACCCACACTTGGATTGTGGTACCTTCATGATGATGACTTTGAACCTACAGCGTATAGTGACTCGGATTACGGCGGCAGCAAGATGAACTACAAGTCTACATCAGCAGGGTGCCAGTTCTTTGGGAGAAGATTGTAACCTGGTAGTGTAAGAAGCAGACCTCGGTTGCCTTGTCAACCTGTGATGCAGATTACGTTGCTGCTGCAAGCTGCTGTTCCCAAATCATATGGATTCAAGAGCAAATGCAGGATTACGGTTTGCATTTCACTTCTACTCCTATATTTGTTGTTAACTCTGTTGCGATTGCAGTCACTAAGAACCCGGTCCAACATCCTAAGACCAAACACATCGGAATCAAATATCACTTCATACGTGATTGTTTTGAAAAGAACTTAATCGATGTGATAAAAATAAACACTGATTTTCAACGCACTGACCTCCATACAAAGGCTTTTGATAAACCACGTTTTCTATATTTGTTAGAGGTTAATGGTGTTAAAAAGAAAAGTAAGGCCATTCCTGAAGATGACCATGTATAGTCCGATGCGTCGTGTCTAGTGTCTTTTACAATTTCTTAAATTAGAGTTTTTTTAAGTTTAATTCTCTTGTTTTGTTTAATGTTAGTTCGGTCACTACACTTAGTGTCGGTTCTTGCTCATTAAAATTCTAAAACGCAAATCCTTAGAGGTTTTAGTATTTTAGGGGGAGAATAGGTACGAAAAAAAAAAAAAAAATGAGGGAAAAGGAGAGGCAAGCCGATAATAAATAAGATTGTACGTGTGATACTGATTTAACGTGTGGAATATGATAGTACACAGGTACAAACTATTTGGGACTTTAAAATTCAAAATTAAAAAAGATGCAAAGTTCAAGTATAAGTCTGTGTAGTCTGAGCAATATAAAAGGAAATATGATAGATAAGCTAGCTACTACTAAGGTAACACAAAGAAAGTAGACCTAGAGGTTGCTAGACCACAAATGATATGTCGGTAGATTCAAAACAATAGATGACTAGACCTTTTTGGTGATCTCAAGATTAAACTAAAATGTTTGACTAGCTGTGGTTAACAAATCAACAAGATTTCAATAAGGGGTGACGAGCAAAATAAATGCCAAAAAAGTGTGCGTAAGACCAAAGCATGAGCAAAAGCACATGAAAAATGCAAATACAATCAAACTGATAACCTATGTTGTTGGTGAGATCTGTGCAAAAAGAAGAAAAATTGCTCAAACAAGAAGATAGGTTATGTGCCTCTCTGTTGTGCGGTGGCACTGACCTGAGGATAAGCATAACCTATATATTCTAGAACCTATTGTTGTTTGCCGCCTCTTTGTTGTGCGATGGCACTGACCTGAGGATAGGCTTCTCTTTGAAAGTTCTAAGAATAGTCGCTTCTTGAACACTACCCTAAGACCGCTCAAAAATCTCCTGAGGAATGTTGATTACCATATGAGTGTGGGATCCACAAATGCTTGTGAAATAAACAAACCTTAAATCGATCACCTAACTGTGTTGAAAGTCTGTGTATGGATTTAAGAGGATAAGTATACTGATAGTCACTGTGGCTACAATTCTTGAAAGTTCAAATCAGTGTGGGGACCTAATAGTACTAGTATGATTTCCCAAATTTGCTCAATGACTCTAGATGAAAAACAAGGAAAGAGCATCAAAGGTTTTAGCTAACTTGTCCCAAATGATTTGAATATCTTGTATGATTCCAGCTTGAATTGGTCCATGTATGGTTTAAAAGATTGAGGCTGCCCTCTGAGAAGAATTATTCCTTAGAGTTACATCTTAGGAGTTAACCTCACAAAAACACAAAAACATATCTTAGTGTAATTTTTCAGTGCTATTTCTTTTATGTAAGTACAAAGTTAGTCTGTTTCAGTTTTGTGTAGTATCAGACTATGTCATAGAAGTTGATAAGGATCTTATCATCTAAAAGGTCACGTCTGAGGTGACCACACGTACCTTCAAGTAAATGGGTCACGTCTGAGGTGACAAGAAGTTTTAAAAAGATCACGTCTGAGGTGATCTAAAGGATTTAAGTCTAAAATGATCATGTCTGAGATGATCAAATGTTCATAATGTTAAATTAACAGGTTAAAAGGGTTTAAAAGTCAAATGGTCATAAAGTAAGGAAAATGTCAAGTGTATGACCCATTCGCACGACTGGACCTTGAGTATGGACCAATCATGCGAATGGACCATACTCATGCATTAAACAGCCGAATGGACATGAGTATGGACCATTCAACCGAATGACTTATACAAATGAGCTATTCAGCCGATTGAGAGTGGGCGAATGAACAAGTCGCGCGACTGAACTCCAGTCGGACGACTGAAGGTAAGTAACTGATCCAATCGCACAATTGAAGTCCATTCGCCCGAATGAAATGAGCGAATGAGTCTAGTCGTATGATTGAATCCAACTTGAGTATAAATAGAAGGGGAGTCGGTCGCAGAGACTCATCACTCCCAAATTAACCCTAATTCGCATGACTGTCGTTACTTTGCCAAATTTTCATTAGATCTTTATACACCACTAATTCTTGTGCACTGACGATTGCCACTGACTATACAGGTACAATGCGGTTCAATCCAACCATCTCTCATTCAATTTGACTGCAAAATAACAAGTTCAGTCCACACCAAGAACCGAGACCTGTTTGACAAAATAACCAAATTAACTCAAGAAATAAACCGAAATTAATGCTATTATGTGCTAAGTATAATGATTGTGAGTCCAATGAACCAAAACACGACATCTAATCATAAGAATTGGTCAAAATTTTAATCTGAATTGAACAGCTGTTGTCATGCAAATGGACAGGTTGATGAACTTCAGTCACACGACTGAGTAGTGCGAATGGCTAAACCGCACGACTGAACCACGCGTATGAGTTCAGTTGCATGACTGATATACACGAATGAGTGTACATCCGTATGAGCTCAGTCGCATGACAAGTCTTACGTATGAGGTAAGTCGCACGACTGAATTTTAGTCGCACTACTCATTCGCACGACTAGATCTCAGTCACATAGTCTCATTCGCACGACAGATCAAAATAATATTACAAGTCCAAGTGATTCAAGATATTCTTAATTAACGGATACTAACGTTTTCTTTTGTATCAGATGACGAATCGGTGGACAATGAGCACCAAGCACAATATATGCGCTTATCTGGATCAGTCATCCAGACATGCACCTGACTTTGCTGGAATCATCTCGTTTCTTAGACGCTCAAGGATCTCTCACGCAATCTCAACTCCATGCACACCGTACCGGTCTATTCAGCAGGCCTTCTAGGAAGGTGCTGTAGTTGATAGAACATCAGAGCCTCATCGAATCCGTAGTTCAATATTTGGAGAGGCTATTCAGATCTCTGAGGAAGATCTCAGGATAGTGCTGTAGCTTGGGGACGATGTTGAATTTCCAACACGATTACACCCCTGACTGTCAGAGGCTGTTTCCTGCGGGCCAAGTACGCTGGGGACATCAATGCAGGGGTGCTCAACAAGAGCAACATGTGTCCCCAGTTCAAGTACCTTGCCGACGTACTGCTTAAGTGCTTAGCATCTCGGAAAGGAGGTTTTGATGAGCTGTCCGATCAAATCCAGAACGCATATGCTGCTCTGGTGTTGAACCATCCGTTCAGCTTCTCTAAAATGATCTTCACCTACTTAGTGGAGAACATTGAGGGGAAAGGGAAGGAGGACTTTTGCATGTACCCTCGCTTTATGCAGATGATTATAGACCAGAAGCTCCCTTCCATGCCGAAGGAGAAGGAAGACGCGGTGGTACTCGAGGTAATGGACGATACCACTTTGGGAAGGATGAAGGTTTACAGGGGGAAGCTGGTAAAGCCCCCTGTGAGGATATTATTTGGGCATCTGGCCCGGGAAGACTACGTGGCACCGGCTAGGCGTAAATGGCATCACGTTGATAGTGACTCTGAAGAAGAGCAAATACAGCTCCCTGATGATGACTCCGATGATGATAGCAAAGATGCTGGAGATGAAGGACCCACTCAACAAAGGGATCCTACTACTGCTATTCCATCTCCAGCATCTGCCCCCACTGGAGACGGAGCGGAGACTGCTGGGTTCCACCAGGATTTCATGCCTGGTGAGGAAGAAGATGAGTCAGATGAGGAGCCGCTAACTCGGACTGTGGGAAGTAAAGTCATTCCCACAAAACGAGGGCTCCAAGCGGTTGGTGAATGCCCAGGTGGATCGGGAAAGACGCTGCTGACCCTACGTATGCTCCCGATCCGCCAAGCCGTGTACTAGGGGGAGCATCCTCCTCAACAGGATCGAGGAAGAAGAGGATGGCTCAGCCCCATGGCTTGAAAAGGAAGAAGTGAAGAATCACCTTTATCACCACCACATCCACCATTCCACCTACCACCACTACCACCAGTCCACCTACCACCACTACCACCCTTCCATCCACCACCACATCATTCACACCTACATCACCACCACCATCATCTATACCGCCTCCAATCTTCACCACAGTCACCACCACCACTAGCCATCCTACAGCACCATCCTCTTTCTCTCCATATCCATCAGGATAACCTTTGCCTCTCAGCGGGGTAGAGGAACAACTCTCGGCACTTAACCGTATGGTGCTGAGGCTGTTGGCGGCAGATGATGAGAAGACTTCTTAGCTGCGACAGCTTGTAGATCTTACTGCTGCCCAAGCTCAGCAGATATCTCAGCAGGCACAACAGATGGAGATTCAACGTGCAGAGATGTCCCAACTCTGAGAGCAGAATGTTCTATCAGCAAAGAAGATTGAGGAGTTGGAGACTACTAACAAGACCATCATGCTATGCCTAAAAGGATCCAAGGAAGAGCCACTTAAGATCAAGGAAGGGGATGGGGATGATAGTGATGATGATAGTGATGATGAAGATAATGATGGTGATGATGATACTGATGCTACTGGTGATGTTGGAGATGATGTTAGAGATGATGATGATGATGACTCACCTGCTGCGGGTGCCACATCTTCCAGTGAAAGGAGGATCAAAAGAGCACAAGATCAAGGTGCCTCCACATCAGCCCCATCAGCAGAAGAGCCGATGCTCCAGGACAAGAGTAATGCTTAGATGTCTTATTGTTATTTAGAATCACTTGTATTTGGATCATGAGTAAAATTAATGAAATGAATGTTTATATGTAATATAAATGATTATGCCTTGATTATTAGCTAATGATTGTTGTGTTGAATGTTTAAATCAAGCAGATCCTGATTCCCAAAGAGATGAATATGACATTGCTCCCCTCTAACAAGTCATGACTCAACTGACATTGATTCTTGATCTGCAGGGTATTGTCAGGAGATCGGTAATGTATACTCCTGAAGAAGGAGAAATCATTCACAATCTCACTGACGAGCAGATAGCCGAAATGTTCCAGCTAAATGCTGATGAGATTGTGAAAGATGCTCCAACTATGCAAACAGAGAGTGACGATGAGCTTTAGGATGTAGATGAGATTGAGATAGAAGATGTCATGGCTCAACACTATCCTAAATACACTGACAAGGAGGGAACTACCATTCCCAATCTAGGAGACACTCTTGTCAGTGACACTTTTGCGACTCTGGACAGGATGGAGAAAGAGTCAGAAAAGGACAAAGAGAAGGCCTAAGCCTCAGACGCCAAAGTACACATCAAAAAGGCTGAATGGGCAGCATGTTTTGAAGAGATAAGAGCCCAACGTAGCGCTACAACATCTACTGTTTACACCAAACTGTATCAGGTCAAGAAACATCAAAAGGTGGCAGGCAAGATCATAGTGTGGGCACATTTTGCAGACCTCAACGTTTACGCAGTTAAACGTGAGAAGGGAATAGAGTACTTCAGATTTCCACATGATTTGAAGACTCTTCCAGGTTTTGAGCTCAACCAGTTAGCTAAGTTAAACTTGCTATATGATGACCCTTGTAAGATGTTAGGCTGGTTGAAGCTGCTCTAAAGAGGGAGTACCACACCAGATGGGTCAACTTCAAACCTCAACAACCAATGAGGTACATCAGAAGATCTGAGGTTGATGTTATTACTGGTAAACTAGAGTAGTGCTGAAGTGGAGTCCACCACGTACAATGTCTAAGATCCCACTACGTGAGATGCCACAGGACTTCACTCCACACTTCAAATGGTGGTACTACGATTGGATAACGGGAGAGGCCGTGATAGTCTTGAACAGGAATGGCACAATGGAAACCATAAGGGTGTTTGACCCGATGTGGCTCACCAACTTGTCAGCACAAGATGTTTATACTGTATACAAGTGGCCACTGTTCTACGACCCACAGGATATTGTACAAGCTTTACAGTTCCAAAAGGTGATAAGACTTTGTTTTGTTTTTGAGATAAACACATGAGTTACCAAAAAAGCTAAGTACAAAAAGTTTGAGGAAATCATGAAAGATGTTAGACAATAGATAGATCTAGGTCCAAGGGGGAGTTTATTGATACATATATGTACCTAGATCCAGATCTGAATGTAATATGTCTTAAACTTATGTAACTATTGGATACTTAATGAAATACAAAATGTTTGGTTATGTTTATAATGTTTAATATTTCATTAATGAGTTGTTTAACGCATATTGACTTAATTATATAGGTTTGTGATTGTTTGAAGTGTTATACATAATGTTAGAATATTGAATACACTCAAACTTGGTGAAGTGAAGTTTTCATGCGTTCGAATGGCCATGCGACTGAGTGTCCATGTGCCTAAATAGTCCATACGCTGAATAACTTCATGCGTCTGACTCAATCACATGACTGAACACTCAATAGTGCGAATGGATCAACCGCATGGCTCAATCGCACGAATGAACCATGCTAATGGTTCAGTCACCCGAATGAACAATCCTAACCTATAAATACCACCTAATTCATGGAAAAACGTAAGCATTGAATCCACTTCGACTCCAGACGTACCCTAGCAATCCAGAAGCCTCCAAGTTCGTACTCCAAGTTCATAGAACGCTATAGATCGATTCTTAATCGATTCTTGACATTAGATTCAAGTCGTTATTGTGTCTACGTGCGTTCTCAGTAATTGGATCGCCAATCAAATAGGATTCCGCACTATTTGATTTGGTTTAACACGTTAATCAGTTGGTGTTTAGTCAAATACCAGATCCTAACAATACGGAGGTATCCATATTAGATTATTATGTTTAAACCTCCACCTAACTTGTGGATAATTTGCGATCATGTCCATCCATATAACATGTTCACAATCAACAAATCCGGACATAAGTACTGGCCGGTTTAAACTTGCCACATTCTCAGACATGAGAATGTGTAAGACTCGACGAGTCGAGTAACATATGTACCACCACAAATATGCCCGCTTTTCTTTATATCCGTGTAAGTAGTAAAATAATCAGCAAACATATATGCCAGATTACAAGGCCTCCTTTTAATCAAACAAAATAAAAAAAACAAATTCTTTTTAGTCACCCCATCACTGGTCATCCTACATCTAGCTATAGTATGACCAATAACGCAATGAAGATATCTATACAACGGATCATTTATTTTTGTAGCTTTTGTTTATTGTTAGGTATATATTGTCATCACTAATTTCTTGTCAAAATATTTCATTATTATAATCTTCTGGAAATTGCGTAAGATCGTTCAAAAAATCAGATTGATAGGTCTCTTAAAGTGTATATAAACCCATCAAAACACCAAACTCGGCCACAAAATATTTACGTGACACCCCCCCCCCCCCCCCCCCCCGAGGATAAAACTGAAAGCATCATTATCACTGTTAAAAATATATAAATTCAATTAAATGTAGACTCGAAATTATATATAATATAGCTAAATTGGAATACCTATAGTTATGATTGTTCGAGTCAAAATCAAATGTACAAAAAGCTCCGAACAAAGCTCCTTATATTGTGGGCTGCTAATTGCAAAAAATCTGCTCCATGGCTCGTTCATCATGTTACGAGCAGAGTGAATTACCCCACGTCACGTAACAAGCTCCAAGATATCAAACGCGAAGCCTCAAATCTTTATCTAAAAGTTTTTAAAGCCATTTATATTCATCTGACCCTCGGCAAAACTGAAGCCAAGGATGATTCGTAGCACGAACCGACGTTGTATCTTGACATGAACTTGAAGCCATTATCTAAAGTAATTACAATCAGTAACATAATAAAATATATATTAAACTAAATTGTATTATAATAATAATAAACTAACCTTTGTTTTAATAATAAAAATAATAAGAAGATGATGAAGGTAAATTTTATGGATGCGATAAAAAAGATGATGTGAATGGTAGTATAAATTGGGGTGAAAAAGATGATGATGAAGAATGAAGATAATGATGAATAATGAAGATAATGGTGAAAAAGGATGGTATATATTGACAGGTGTTCGGATGGGTAGAAACAAACGAGTTTGGAGTTGTCAAGTCATTAAAAGCAAACGACCGTTTAACATAAAGCAAACAACTGTTTGCATCATGACAAACGACTGTTTACACGTCTTATAAATGACCATTTACAGGTCTGATAAACAACCGTTTACAGGTCTACTAAATGACCGTTTACATGCTCTTAAATGACCATTTAAAATGGCACAAACGACCATTTACATGGTCTTGTCAAATCAGTGGTGTACGAAACAGAACACCGTTTATTATTATTATTATTATTATATTATTATTATTATTATTATTACTATTATTATTATTATTATTAGATCTTGGAACAATAGATCAAGATCATTTTGTATTGGCTTAAAACTTTAATCAATATTTATAATAATTGATTGTAATCATTATTTTGATGTATACATTCTGTATATAGGTTAACCTATACTGATCTGTGTATGATTGCATGTACAAACATAATACTTAGTCAATTACTGAAATTGACGAAGTGTAAGAAATATTAACGGATGAACATTTTGTTCTTCCGTAGATATGTTTCTTACAAGTAACAAACATTCGAAGATCATCTGTGGATGAACAACAACCGGAGCTCAAGTGAATCAAAGTTCAAGTGAAGACTCCTACGGATGAGCAAACTCCTACGGAGGACTATGTAACTGTGGAATCCAAACACTTGTATTAAATTGTTGTTGTTTGTAAGGCCCCATTCCTGGAGACCTCACAGTTGGTCAATCACAGTAGCTAAAACATTAAACCTTATAATTTTACAAGCTTAAGCAGCGGAAATAATTTATCAAAAACCATTCATTTCATTTAGAACATTGTTGTTAAGCAATACATCATCATTTTACTATTTACAAAAGAATTTTTTACTGCATTACAAAACAACAGCGACATAGAATACGAATGGATGTCGGTCTTTCCCTGCCGAGTAGCTTCACCCTTATGCCATCCTCAGCAATAATTACCTGCCAACTGAAAATGTATAAAAGTCAGTGTTGCTAAGTGGCTCTAGTCTTAAAAGTAATAAAATACTTTCTATATGTTGTATATGAAAATACTCTTTTCTGTAAAATACAACTTTGTACTGTATATGCGAGCACGCATTAACTATATGAACAATTACTGTTCAATCTCTTTACGTATGCTTGTATGTTCACTTTTATTCTTATCTTTCACTTTCTGTATGGACCAATGAGCAATACCCAAACTATATGCACGATGGAAAACGGGTGATGGGCCATCTATATCCCTCGAAAGGGTCAACTATATCCCTCGAAAGGGTCAACTGTGTCCCTCGAAAGGGTTCTGTGTACCGTATACAAGGTCAACCCAATCACCCAGGACACACTGCAAAGGTCCTGCCAATCTCAATTGATTGGCCTTGTGTGCATAATAGGGTAGCTAACCTGCAACACAGTTGAGCTAACGACAACATAGTCGTGTACCTCCTGTAAGCTTGCAAGAGTTGTTAACATTTTATTATTGTTCCTCTTCTTTTCTTTATTGTTCTTTCACTTTATTATTACGATATACTTTACGTTACGATAATAAACATACCACGTAAAGTCACATACTATAAGTAATAATAATAATAGCAATAATAATAATACGGAACAATCATAACCATGCATGAAACATCATAAATAAGCCCTAATCAACCCTCGGTCAAAACCCTAAAAGCACGGACTCCCAGAAAATTCTGTAAAAATTTCTAAGTGCTTAGGCGCTTTGGCACTATTTGGGCGCATGAGCCCTGTTTGGGCGTTTCATCACTATGTAGGCGCATCAGCCAACACTTAATCAGTTTATCACTTAGGCACATGAACTATTCAGGAGCATGGGCACTATTCGTGCATATGAACACTTAGGCGCATGAGTTATTCGGACGCATGGACACTTAGGCGCATGAGCCACTTGGGCGCATGGGCACTATTGGGGCGCATGGCCCTACACTTAGTCGTCCGACTAATATTTCTAGGCGCATGGACCACTGTTCAGGCGCATGGGCTGTACTTAAACATTTCTAAGGTAATCTTAGGCGCATGGGCTACTTTTCAGGCGCATGGATTACACTTAAATCTTTCTAAGGCATTTTCAGGCGCATGGACCTTCTGTGTAACATGTTTCTAGTATGTTTTCAAACCCAATCATCAAACCCGTATGTTCTAAGCTTAATATGGCTATTCTAAACATGAACAACTTATAAGCATTCAAAAATCAACATCCAACAAGCATAATACATACGGGTAACATACATGAACTTTGAAAATCATTTTCATACATTTTCAGCCCCAAAAAGAATTTAAAACAAGTAAAAACTAGGGTCTAGAACTCACCTAATGCAACTTGGGTGTTTTCTTCCTTTCTAACCCGCTTACAAATGAGTTCAAACACCTAAAAACAACACCAAACACACACACCCGAGCACATACACAACCACATAAGCACATAAGCATATAACCGGGATCAAACCCGTCATAAACACTTAAAAACCACGGATTCAATTTGTCCTATTGAACATTGTCACGACCTATTAAGTCGTGACAGGAGGCAACAACGTAACCAGTCAGCTTCAATTGTGAAATCACTAAGAGTTAATATTTATTGTTAATGGACTAGCTATCTGTTACAATGCACTACTTTTATATCTCTGTTAATAAAATGCTTATGTTTGAATATCACTCTTGAACTCACCAACCATTGTGTTGACATTTTAGTATGCTATTCTCAGGTCATTAGCTTGCTTGCCCTTAGAAGCACTACATGGTTTCACTTTCATTCTGAGACTTGGTCTTCAAGACATCTGTACTGTTAATAATGGTTAATGTTTACTCTTTTGGGTTGGCGCATGTTTTGCCATAGTATACATTTTTATTTCTTTGGGTTGCTTTACAAAACGCTTCCGCACAGTTTAAAGTTTATACTTTGCTTGATTTTATTTTAATTATGGCATATAGAGCCGTTCTGAGTAACTATTGACTGTGATCATGGTTTGTTCACACGCCTCGCGGTAAAACTCCGCACGCCTCGCGGTATCAGAGCCACTCTTGTGTCGTTCGGGGTGTGGGACATACCTCACCAAGGATGGTGACTTCTCGGGCTCATCGAGGACGATGAGTCCAAACAGGGAGTGCTTGTGACACCCTACACATATCCCACATCGGCCGTGGATAGAAGAGATTTCTGGTTCATAAGGAATGTCTGGCCTCTATCATCAACAACGCGTTTTGGGCATATTGACTGTGGATGAGAGGAGAAATCCGTAGTTAAGCGTGCTCAAGTAGGAGCAATCCAGGGATGGGTGACGTCCCTGGGAAGTTTTCACCCGGGCAACCAAAAGCAAATCCGTGAGCTCCTCATGGGCAAAGCGGACAATATGTTGATGCGAGGGGCTAGGTGTGACAATGATAGTTTGAACATGTTTGGGATGTTAGGAGCATGTTAGTATGTTCATGGATGAATTCTAATGTGATAGAACATGTTAAATTAGTTTTATAGGATGCTTGGATAATCATGGGTGATGTTTGGACTTTGATGATCATGTATGATGTTGATGTTGGTTAGTAGTTAGGACATCATGTTTGGGACTGGAAATTGATTGTTGTGGTGTATGTTGAATGCAATGAACATGGTTAATGAATGTGAATATGATCATCATACACGCGTGCGAATCTGAGACCCCTACTTAGTAGGATTGGCTGGGTTTAGGCTTCACATGGCACGTGGTGCGTGATTTGATCTTTGTGTGGCATGTTAGTTGTGTTATAACTAGTGGACATGTTAATGTTCTAGATTCGCATGACTTGTATGATACTTGGTTATATGATGATCTAAATGACACACCTGGATAATATGGCATACATATGATCCATTTGAATGTTAACCGTGTATGATATATGTGTATGATTGCTTGAATGGTTTACAACACATAAAGTCACCAACGGGTCAAACGGGTCAACTGGGTCAAACGTGTCTGTTTTTCTGAAATCTTAAGTCCTTGGTTGTAGTGTACCTAGGGTTTCACATGTTCTCTGTTTACACGTACTCATGTACTTATATGATCTAGGTAACCTCTAAAGGTTGTCTGTCCACTCTGTCTGTCAAGTAAAACTCTAAGTATCTATTACGCATATCAGGTGAGTTCATGCCCCACTCTTTACTTAATCTCTTTTGGGGGAGATAGCATACTGGTAAACAATAAACGCTTTATATATTCAAGTTATGTATAATATTAATATAGTGTTGATATCATGGAAAAGTCCTCACACTTTCGAATTGTTAATATTGAATAGCAGGGAAATTTAGGTAGTACTACTGGGTCTGACGAGCCCTACCTGTGTGACTCGAGGTCAACCGTGTGCAATTTGTCCTATTGAACATTGTCACGACCTGTTAAGTCGTGACAGGAGGCAACAACGTAACACAGTCAACTTCAATTGCGAAATCACTATGAGTTAATATTTATTGTTAATGGACTAGCTATCTGTTACAATGCACTAATTTTATATCTCTATTAATAAACTGCTTATGTTTGAATATCACTCTTGAACTCACCAACCATTTTTTTGACATTTTAGTATGCTATTCTCAGGTCATTAGCTTGCTTGCCCTTAGGAGCACTACATGGTTTCACTTGCATTCTGAGACTCGGTCTTCAAGACATCTTTACTGTTTATAATGGTTAATGTTTACTCTTTTGGGTTGGCGCATGTTTTGCCATAGTATACATTTTTATTTCTTTGGGCTGTTTTACAAAACACTTCTGCACAGTTTAAAGTTTATACTTTGGTTGATTTTATTTTAATTATGGCATATAGAGTCGTTCTGAGTAACTATTGACTTTGATCCTGGTTTGTTCACACGCCACACGGTAAAACTCCGCACGTGGATTTTGAGGGTGTGACAGATTGGTATCAGAGCCATTGGTTATAGGGAACTAGGTTGCATACACACTAGACTATAACCGCACACAGTTAGTTAGTTACATGTGCCTTATCTCATCTAATGTATACTCATTGGCATACACGTCACACTCTCTGCAGCGTGGCATCGTCATCGAGAGCTCCGGGTAAGCAACCTGATCACCTTCATGATCTGAATCCCCACCTCCCGCACCTGTACCTTACAATGGATTCGATTGGCCTCGACTAGCTTATCCTCGAGAGGAGATTGACTGGATCAACCTTTTGCACTAATGGAGCGTGACCCTCCACGAGACTGGAGTTTCTATCCTAGATTCGTTGATCATATTATGTATAGGGAGCGCTTACCTGTCCCGAGGCCAGGACTAGGAACAATGCCGACCAACCAATGCCTTCACTCCCACGGACGGTGCAGTCCAACGAGCAACTGATTGCTGCACAGGTGGCTGCACTAGACACTGAGCAGCATCGAGTCAGGCGACTCACGGGTGATGTCTGTACACTGCAGCATGAGGTGTACAAACTGAGACATCAAATGGATGAACTCGAGGACAACACGGGAAGACCCTAAACGGGTGTCACCATATGCAAGATGGTCTCACAGCACTCTGAGGGCGCGTGACTGCTCGTGAACAGCGGGACGCCATAGCCGATAATAGTATTGCTATCTTAGAGGCCCAACTAGCGACACTTCAGATTGCTATAGCTCCTGCTCCTGCAGAAGACCCTGAGGATGAGGATCCCCAGGAGGAGGAATCGATGGAGATGGAGGATGACAATGATGGGTCAGATATTGTCGATTGACTTTCTTTATATGACTTAGACTACGTAGTATTTTTCTTTTTGAAACCTATGTGGGAAGGGTTGTTTCCCCACATGAACAACAAACTTAATTTTGACATTGATAAATACATTATGACTTATTTATAGTTTATTTACTTTGGTTATCATTTTTGTTATGAATGTTGTGGTTGTGATGATTCATTATTTCTTATATTTACTATTTACTGTGCTTTAATGAGATAAATGTGTTGATGTTACTCATTATTGTATTTGTGAATGTAAGTGAAAAGAATGGACGCCCGAGGACGTGGACGTGGTCATGGACGCAGACGTGGACGTGGCACTTGAGAACAGGGCGGTGGTGCTATTAACATGACCCCCGTAGAATTAGGTTCTCTAATTAATGAGCATGTTCAGGCGGCAGTGGCTACTGCCCAGGCGGGTCAGCCAGCAGGTAAACAATGATAGAAAGATAAATCTGATATCCTTCATAATTGTATGGGATGTCTGATTAATGTTTGTTGTGTTAAAACAGGACCATCGGTGTGTACCTACAAGTCCTTTATGGACTGTAAACCACACACCTACAGTGGTACTAAGGGTGCTATAGGGCTTGTATGATGGTTCGAGAAGACTGAGTCTGTCTTCTCCAAATGCAACTGTCCACCTGCTGATCAAGTGAAGTATGCCACCGGGACTTTAGAGGATGCTGCTCTGTCTTGGTGGAATGCAGGGCTCGGAAATCGAGGCCTACACCACCAGAACCCATGAACTAGCAACTTTGTGTATGGGAATAGTGAATGAGGTGCATAAGAGGGTGGAGCATTACATACGGGGATTAGTACTCGAAATTCAATGTATGGTAACTGCTTCCAACCCAACCACAATTCAGCAAGCCATCCAGTTAGCTCATAAGCTAACTGACCAAGCCGTGGAGCTAGGACGTCTATCCAAGCGGGGCACTGTGGCAAGCGTTCCCAACAAAAAAAGAAAGTGGGATAGTGCCAACAACACGAAAGCATCATCATCTTCTAGCGGTCAACCTCAACCTCAACAGCAACAACAGCTAGTTCAGCAACAACGGAGGTTCAACAATAACCATAACTTCAACCAAACGGCTGCAAATAATCAAGGACCCAGTGGTTATGGTGGAAGACATCCGAAGTTCACTCGGTGTAATTACCATCATGTGGGAAGGTGTGATAACTTCAAGTGTCAACGCTGTGGAAAAGTTGGACACGCTGCTAAGGATTGTCGTGGTGAACTGGTAAGGAGGCCACAACAACCTCAGGAAACTCCCAAAGGTTGTTTTGAATGTGGTAAAGAAGGGCATTACAGGAAAAATTGCCCACAACTGAGGAGAAATGGTAATGGCAACAACAACAACAACAACGGTAATAACAACAACGGTGGCAATGGTACTGGTAATGGCGGCAACAAAGATGGAGCCAAGGGGAGAGCCTTCGTCATTGGCTCAGGTGAGGCTCTAAATGATCCCACAACTGTTACTGGTAGGTATTCTGTTAATGGTTGTTTTGCTACGGTACTATTCGATACTGGAGCCGATAGGAGTTTCGTGTCCTTAAAGTTCTATAGTCTTTTAAGTGATATACCCTCTTCCTTAGAATCTAAATACACCGTGGAATTAGCCGACGGTAAACAGATCCATGTAACGCATATCCTTAAAGACTGCAAGATAGAACTTGCTGGTCATACTTTCGCTATAGATCTTATGCATGTTACGCTGGGGAGTTTTGATGTTGTGATAGGCATGGATTGGCTCTCTAGCAAGCAAGCAGAAGTCATATGTCATGAGAAGATCATACAATTCCTGTTGGTGACAAAATCTTACAGTCAGAGGTGATAGGAGTGGTGCTGTGATAGGCATCATCTCATACATGAAAGCCCAAAAGTTATTACGAAAGGGTCGTGTGGCTATTCTAGCACTTGTAACTGATAAGCAAACGAAAGAAAGGAGAATGGAGGACATTCTCATAGTGCGCGACTTTCCAGAGGTGTTTCTAGAGGATCTTCCTGGATTATCACCTCACCGCCAAGTGGAATTCCAGATTGAGTTGACTCCCGACGCAGCCCCGATTGCTAGGGCACCTTATCGATTAGCGCCGAACGAACTACAAGAGTTGTTATCACAACTTTAGGAGCTTTTAGATAAGGGCTTTATTCGACCTAGCACATCACCTTGGGGAGCTCCTGTTCTTTTTGTTAAAAAGAAGGATGGCACATTCCGGATGTGCATCGATTATAGAGAGCTAAACAAAGTAACAGTCAAGAACCAATACCCTTTACCTCGTATCGACGACTTGTTTGATCAGCTTCAGGGATCAAGCTATTATTCGAAGATTGACTTAAGATCTGGTTATCATCAACTTAGAGTTCGAGAAGTAGACATTCCCAAGACTGTGTTTCGTACTCGTTATGGTCATTATGAGTTCTTGGTCATGCCTTTTGGGTTGACTAATGCACCTACTGTGTTCATGGACCTCATGAACCGCGTGTGCAAACCCTATCTTGATCAGTTTGTCATTGTGTTTATCGATGATATACTGATATATTCTAGGACCAAGGAGGATCATGAAGAGCACTTACGAATGATCTTAGAACTATTGAAAAATGAGCAGCTGTATGCCAAATTCTCAAAGTGTGACTTTTGGATACGAGAAGTGCAATTCCTAGGTCATATTGTTAATGAGAAAGGGATACATGTTGATCCTGCCAAAATTGAGGCGATAAAGAATTGGACTACACCCAAAACGCTGAGCGAGATAAGACAATTTCTAGGATTAGCAGGATATTATCGCCGATTCATAGAAGGATTTTCTAAGTTCGCACAACCTCTCACGGCCTTGACTCACAAAGGAACGACATACAAATGGAGTGAGAGCCAAGAATCAGCTTTTCAATTGTTAAAACAAAAACTCTGTACTGCCCCGATATTAGCACTACCAGAGGGAACAGATGACTTCGTGGTGTATTGCGATGCATCCATTCAAGGATTGGGTTGTGTCTTGATGCAACGAGAAAAGGTGATAGCTTACACCTCGAGACAACTAAAGGTTCATGAGAAGAACTATACCACCCATAACTTAGAATTGGGTGCAGTGGTTTTTGCCTTAAAGATCTGGAGACATTACTTGTACGGTACCAAGTGCACTATCCACACCGATCACAAGAGTCTTCAACATATCTTCGAGCAAAAAGAGTTGAATATGAGGCAACGACGTTGGGTGGAACTACTAAACGACTATGATTGGGCTATTAAGTACCATCCGGGAAAGGCGAACGTAGTTGCCGATGCCTTAAGCAGGAAGGAAACAACTAAACCCAGACGGGTGCGAGCTTTACAGCTTACTATCAGTACCCAACTGCCCGAACAAGTTAAAGAGACACAAATAGAAGCCTTAAAAGCAGAAAATGTTGGTTCTGAGTCGTTAAGGGGAATGGATAAACAGCTGGTGGTGAAAGAGGATAGAATTTGGTATTTCATGGATAGACTTTGGGTGCCTATCTATGGAAATCTGAGAGATTTAGTTATGAGCGAGGCACACAAATCTAAGTATTCTATACATCCTGGATCCGACAAGATGTATCATGACCTAAGGGCGCACTACTGGTGGCCTAACATGAAAGCGGATGTAACTACGTATGTGAGCAAGTGTTTGACCTGCTCGAAAGTAAAAGTGGAATATCAAAAACCATCCGGACTGTTACAACAACCTGAGATACTAATGTGATCTCCATGGATTATTACTAAGTTACCCCGACTAATACTAGTTGTGACACGATACGGTTATTGTGGATCGATTGACAAAGTCTGCTCACTTCCTTGCAATTAGGGAAACGGATAAGATGGAGAAATTAACTCGACTGTACCTTAAAGAGATCGTTTCGAGACACGGTGTACCGATCTCAATTATTTCCGACCGCGACGCTCGTTTCACGTCACATTTCTTGCAATCATTGTAGAAATCTTTGGGTACACGATTGGATATGAGTACTGCATATCACCCACAGATGGGATGGCAAAGTGAGCGTACCATACAGACGTTGGAGGATATGCTACGTGCTTGTGTGATTGACTTGGGAATAATTGGGAAATTCACCTGCCATTGGTGGAGTTTTCTTATAACAACAATATCATACTAGCATACAGGCAACACCTTTCGAGGCGCTATATGGGAGAAAATGTAGATCACCAGTTTGCTGGGCAGAAATGGTGATAGTCAGCTAACAGGTCCGAGTTATTCATGAGACAACCGAGAAGATTGTGCAGATACGAAACCGTATGGCTGCAACGCGAGACAGACAAAAGAGTTATGCTGATAAGAGACGGAAACCTTTAGAGTTTTAGGTTGGTGACAAGGTTTTGTTGAAAGTCTCACCATGGAAAGGCGTAGTTCGGTTTGGTAAGCGAGGGAAATTAATCCAAGGTACGTTGGACCATTTGAAATAGTGGAAAGAATAGGTCCAGTGGCCTATCGTCTAGCCCTACCTGATTCGCTAAGTGGAATCCATGATGTATTTCATGTGTCAAACCTAAAGAAGTGCATAACTGATGAAACAATGGTCGTACCACTAGAAGAAGTTCAAGTGGATGAACAATTGCGTTTTATTGAAGAACCAGTCGAGGTGATGGACCGTGAGGTGAAAACACTTAAACAAAGCAAGATACCCATTGTCAAAATCCATTGCAATTCGTGACGTGGACCAGAATTCACATGGGAACGAGAAGATCAAATGAAGCTTAAGTACCCTCAACTATTCGAAAAGACGATGCCAGCAGACGAAGGTATTGATTTAAATTTCAGGACGAAATTTCTTTCAACATGGGGATGATGTGACAACTCATCCAAAACTCACTCGATTTCGATTTCTGTGTGCCAATGCAGTAGACCAGTGATGGAACACTCTCACCATGTAACGCAATTTTCGGGACGAAAATTCTTTCAACATGGGGATAATGTGACATCCGGTAAATTTCCGTTATCAAACTCCGTTAGTTCCGTTGAGTCTTGCATACACGTGTCGTAAGCACACACTAGTTGTCGTTTAATGTTGGTGACCTAATAATAATTAATAATATTACATTATTGATAATCTAATTGATTATGTGATTATGGTATTATGTTTATGTGTTTGCTATTTTAAATGTTAATTAGGAAATTAATCGCGTAACGTGGAAACGTGCCTATTATTCGTATGTCTTGTGTTTATACAAAGATAAAATAAATAATGATTATCATTAGTTTATATCTTTATATTATTAAGTTAAAACACTTTACAAAGAGTTTAAAGTCTAGTTTTTATAAAATACCAAAACACAAGGGTTTAAATGGTAATTATGCAAACTAAATTAAACAAAACAACTCCAAACCCTAGCCTCCCACCCATTGGCCGCAACCACCATTCTACACCCCTCCCATTGCGAAATCAGCCTAGAACAAGCAAGAAAATCGAAATGAACCGATTTCAAGAGTTGCAACAAGTAGGAATCATCAAATAAAGCCATTACACGTTTAAAGGTTAGATTTTACATGTTTTTGTGAGTTCTGTGGTGGCCGAACCCTAATTCTATTTTGTATCTTCATGGGTCTAAATTGATGTAATTGATGATGTTAGTATGTTAGTTGGATTGAATACATGTTGTTTAACGTTGATTATGCATGAATTGTATGTTTTTAATGGATTGATCATGAACTTGATTTTAGGCAAACCCTAATTCGAAATTGATGAGATTATGGGTGATTGATGATTGTTTGATAAATGTATGATGATTAGTAGGTTGTATGAATGCTAGGATACATTGTTCTTGCAAGAATTGATGAATTTTGTAGGTGTTCATAGGTTACTAATAATAGTAACTTTATTTCCATGACATGATGATCTAATGATAGATTGATGTTGTTAATGTGTTCATGATGATAATTATATGCTAGATTGTTGATATGAATGCTAGAAATCTTAGAATGAATGTTGTTGTTCATATCTTGCCAAAAGTGGAAACTTTTGTTCATTATGATTAATAGATATGATGATTAGGTATTGTTAATCATGTCTAGATGTTGTTATGAGTTTGAGATGGTATAATTGTAATGAATTCATGAATACATTAAGTGTTTGATAGATGTTGAATGTACTTTCCCAAAAGGGAAACTTTATTTGCACAAAGTTTGAAGGATGATAGTTTGAACATGTTTGGGATGTTAGGAGCATGTTAGTATGTTCATGGATGAATTCTAATGTTGATAGAACATGTTAAATTAGTTGTATGGGATGCTTGGATAATCATGGGTGATGTTGGACTTTGATGATCATGTATGATGTTGATGTTGGTTAGTAGTTAGGACATCATGTTTGGGACTGGAAATTGATTGTTGTGGTGTATGTTGAATGCAATGAACATGGTTATAATGAATTGAATGATCATCATACACGCGTGCGAATCTGAGGCCCCTACTTAGTAGGATTGGCAGGGTTTAGGATGTGAAGTCGTGAGTGGCTTCACATGGCACGTGGTGCGTGATTTGATCTTTGTGTAGCATGTTAGTTGTGTTATAACTAGTGGACATGTTAATGTTCTAGATTCGCATGACTTGTATAATACTTGGTTGTATGATGATCTAAGTGATACACCTGGATAATATGGCATACATATGATCCTTGAATGTTAAACGTGTATGATATATGTGTATGATTGCTTGAATGGTTTACAACACATAAAGTCACCAACGGGTCAAACGGGTCAACTAGGTCAAACGAGTCTGTTTTTCTGAAATCTTGAGTCCTTGGTTGTAGTGTACTTAGGGTTTCACATGTTCTCTGTTTACACGTACTCATGTACTTATATGATCTAGGTAACCTCTGAAGGTTATCTGTCCACTCTGTCTGTCAAGTAAAACTCTAAGAATCTATTACCCATATCAGGTGAGTTCATGCCCCACTCTTTACTTAATCTCTTTTGGAGGAGATAGCATACTGGTAAACAATAAACGCTTTATATATTCAAGTTGTGTAATATTAATATAGTGTTGATATCATGGAAAAATCCTCACACTTTCGAATTGTTAATATTGAATAGCGGGGAAATTTGGGTAGTACTACTGGGTCTGACGAGCCCACCTGTGTGACTCGAGGTCAACCGGGTGCAATTTTTCCTATTGAACATTGTCACAACCTGTTAAGTCGTAACACGAGGCAACAACGTAACACAGTCAGCTTCAATTGTGAAATCACTATGAGTAATATTTATTGTTAATGGACTAGCTATCTGTTACAATGCACTACTTTTATATCTCTGTTAATAAACTGCTTATGTTTCAATATCACTCTTGAACTCACCAACCATTGTGTTGACATTTTAGTATGCTATTCTCAGTTCATTAGCTTGCTTGCCCTTAGGAGCACTACATGGTCTCACTTGCATTATGAGACTCGGTCATCAAGACATCTTTACTATTTATAATGGTTAATGTTTACTCTTTTGGGTTGGCGCATGTTTTGCCATAGTATACATTTTTATTTCTTTGGGTTGTTTTACAAAACGCTTCCGCACAGTTTAAAGTTTACACTTTGGTTGATTTTATTTTAATTATGGCATATAGAGTCGTTCTGAGTAACTATTGACTGTGATCCTGGTTTGTTCACACGCCTCGCGGTAAAACTCCGCACGTGGATTTTGAGGGTGTGACATAAAAATCACGAATTCTTACCTTGAATTCGACTTCTCTTCTTCTTCTCTTCAAAACTCGAAGTTCTGCTCTCTCTCTCTCTCAAAACCGAAAGAAAGTGTGATGTGAAGGGAGGGTGAGCGGCCATGCCCACCTTTACACCAACTTTTGAAAGATTTGTCTTTTTGGACACTTTTAGTCCCTCCACTTGGACTTTATTGCTTTTCTTTCTTTTATCTTCATTTCTTGTTTTTTTAAAATAACCGGGTGTTACATTGTTGTTGTCGTCGTTGTTGTTGTTGTCGTTGTCGTCGTTGTCGTCGTTTTCGTCATCGTCGTCGTTGTCATTGTCGTTGTCGTTGTCGTTGTCGTTGTCGTTGTCGTTGTTGTTGTCGTTGTCGTTGTTGTTGTCGTTGTCGTTGTCGTCATTGTTGTTGTCGTTGTTGTTGTTGTTGTCGTTGTCGTTGTCGTTGTCGTTGTCGTTGTCGTTGTCGTTGTCGTTGTCGTTGTCGTTGTCGTTGTCGTTGTCGTTGTCGTTGTCGTTGTCGTTGTCGTTGTCGTTGTCGTTGTCGTTGTCGTTGTCGTTGTCGTTGTCGTTGTCGTTGTCGTTGTCGCTGTCGTTGTCGTCGTCGTTGTCGTCGTCGTTGTCGTCGTCGTCGTCGTCGTTGTCGTCGTTGTTGTTGTCGTTGTTGTTGTCGTTGTTGTTGTCGTTGTTGTTCTTGTTCTTGTTGTTGTTGTTGTTGTTGTTGTCGTCGTTGTCGTTGTTGTTGTTTTCGTTGTTGTCGTTGCCGTTGTCGTTGTGGTTGTCGTTGTGGTTATCGTTTTTGTTGTCATCGTTTTTGTCGTCATTGTTGTTGTTGTCGTTTTTGTTGTCGTCTTCGTCGTCGTCGCTGCCGTCGTCATTGCCGCCACCGTCTTCATCGTTTTCGTCGGCGTATATACATATATATACATACATATATATATACACACACATAAAAGTATAAAAGATTTCTAGCAAGTATGAAATTCTCACTAATTCTTTCAAACTTATGATCTTGCACAAAATTCATTTCAAAATCCACATAATTCTCAAGTGATGCATTTCACAAACACACCATACTCATATTAGATCTTAGCTCTCGTAATTTTAGTTTGTTGTCATGCTAACCCATTTTTACTAATTTAATAACATCATAATTAAATTTTTATTAACATTTTTACATATCGTAGATGATTTAATACAAGTACGGTAGAACCTTTATAATTTAATTCTCGATAAATAAATAACCCTGATAAACTTAATATTTTGTTCAGTCCCAACTTGGGTCCGGTACAAAAGTGGACCCTAATCGCTAAAATAATAATATAATATTTTTTTTGAAATTATAATTTAAATATATTGGTACCAACGAAACTATAATTTAATAATTACTAAAATATTTTAAAATTCTAGGATTGTCTAGTAAAAAATAAATATATAATCACTTTTCTTGTGAATTTCAAATTTATTTTGAGTTTATCTTTAAATCTTCCCATTGCACTTAGAGTTGAGGCACTGTATTCTCGTATTGCAACAAAAAGTTGTGAAGAGTTGTTGTCGCTTACAATGGTTATTTTCAAGTGAAAAGTTTATTAATGTGTGAATGTACATGAGAACTTTGAAGGTTTTTGTTTATGTTATATTCTAATAGGTAAAGTGAATGGACATAAAAATTTTGAAGGTCGATGCATTAATAGATTAAATAGAAAACTAACAAAATGAAACAAAGAACAAATGTAAAGGACACAAGTAGAACACAAATATATGGTTTTCATAAATAATGTATATTGCTCTCAAGTGTTTTATAAATATTACAAGGCTTAGTCCTAAGGACTAGTACCTGAGATATTTTATACTACATTTACAGCTGCCCATACTTTGAAGGCAGTTAAATACTTATCTAGATAACAAGATCAATGTAAAGTCAAAATGCAAATTATCTTTTGACTAGTGATTATAATATGCTATAGTTCACATCTTTATCTATTACAAAAATGATAAAAGTACAAAGTAGAACATTATAGACTCTAAGACCTTAATATACAGTTGACAAAAACATGGAGATATCACCAACTTGTATAAGTTGGTGAGTATTTAGAGATGCTAACGGAAAGTTGTTCAGCTTTTGTCAAAAACATGTTAAATAAATCATGTCTTTTATGTCTTTGAAAGAAATCAGTCTCTTGGCTTCGGAAGACTTTGTCTTGATGCTTTTGAAGACTTTATCTTTGCATTTAGAAGAAATGGTCTTTCGGATTCGGAAGATTTGACACTTAATAAATTCTTAATGCTTTTGTAAAATCTTTCGAAGTAACTTCATTTGTACTTCAGTATGCATGATAAGAGCTCTTTGGTTGTATCAATTTCTAAGTTAATTCTTAAAAATATTATTAATTAATAGATGTTTTACTGTTTTAGTTTTATCCATTTAGATCAAATTTTCCGGAACACATATAACAAATTTGAACTCATAAACATGTTAATTAATTCTCCAAATAAAAAACACCCAAAGTCATTATTTAACTCATATACATCACAATTTTACCAAAACCCAAATTTGATTAGAACCATAGAATTTTACTTCAACCAATAATCAATCTTAACAATCACATTGATAGTTTCTATTCAAATATTTCTTAAAGTACATATTATTAATTAGATATTATTAATAAAGGTTATTGGATTTTAACAATCATAACTTTTATTTATTGATCGGAATTAAAGTCAACTCCAGAAATGTTTATTGACACCCTCAATTTTGTACTTATTTTCTTACAATGATCTCTTACTAACCAAGAGTTAACGTCATTAATTTTTTGATGACATGAACTACTTATATGACCAAAACATAAAGAAAAAAATTAAAATCAATTATGAGGTTCGTCAATTTAAAACCTTTTGCATCCTGAAACCCGTCAATTTTCACATATTAATCTGGACCACTTGACTCGTTGAAAGTAGATTGCAGGTGACGATAGAGACTAGACATCAAAAACTTAAATGAACATGTTAGAAGTTAGGCGGCGGCGATGTTGAATAATGGCTCAACGTTTGCCCCATATCATCAAAAAACTAATGGTAGTTAACTATCAGTTAATAAGAGATTATTGTAGGAAAATAAACTCAAAGTTAAAAGTCTCTGTAAATATTTATCGGGTAGAATGATTTCCGACCAATAAATGAAAGTTATAATTTTTAAAATCCAATAACCTTATTATTAACCCCATTTCAATGGAAACCCTTCTAAACACACATGCCAGCTTCATGAACCCAAAATAAGGAAACAAATTGGAATAATCAATCACTAGGTGTTGTTAATTCCAAACACTAAAGAATTAAGTTTACTTGATGATGAATTGATATTAGTCATCAATTTTTCACATATAATATAATAAATTCTCTAGACTCTTTCGGTTTTTTTTATCTCACATATGAAAAGACGACTCCATATTGATCATTGACCAAGTTAAAGATGTAAGTTCTAGTTTTCGTCTTTGACCCTACTTCTTAAGTTCTGTTAATAACAATCACAAAAAGTTATCGTCTTCATATTCTAACAGAGATACTATGACATTAATTTTTTTAGGATGTTGTAAAATAGTTATTTACGTTTAATTAGGTGGGGAGAACCTGAAAGTAAATATTACGTTTAACAATAGTGAGTTTTTTTCTGAAAGCAAATAGCCTTTGATGTTTGTGTTCTTGGGTTTGAATCCCTTGAGTTGCATATGTTGTTTCTTTGTATTTTGTATCCTTTTTTTCTTTTACCTTTTCATATACATATTTTTAATTTCTTAAGTTCATATTTTTGTGTATTGGTATAAATTTTAGTCCGATTATATTTGGATGTAATTAGAAACGACTCGGGTTAAATATAAATTGTTTTCGTATTGTATAAACTTTAAGACTATTTGCGGTTCGACATACGTATACGTTTTTGACGTATAGTTTCTATGGGAAATGAATTGATTCAAATATAATTAAAAAAAGTTTTCTTATTTATTTTATATACATTTTGAGTTAAATAATGTTTTTAAATAAGCTTTGTTTGAAAACATGTTGAGTCAACTATAATATGTCGTTATTTACTCTACTTTTTTACACAAATTTAGTTTGGAAACAATTCGTTTCATTCAGCGGTATGAAATCATATCACTCTATATATCAACCTAAATTTAGTTCGAAACGAATCGGTCGATTGTGGTCTACACTTTAAAACTTTACGTGAAATAATGTGGCAACGCGTGAAGGGCAAAAAAGCTAGTTTATTTTAAATAGACCATTGATACATGACCATTTTGACAATTTTATGTATAAAAGGAGTATAAATATGTAGAATATGATCATAGTTGTTGAGATATCAAATATCAATCTCATATCATTGTTTAAACAAGTTAAGAAAAACATATATAAAAATATTATTTTCTGTTTTAATATATCTAAATATGACGAAAAATAACAAAACATTTTTTTAAATAAACAATTGGCTCCCGCAAGCCAACAAACCCACAATTTAAGTTTATTAAGATAAACAAGCCTGTTTGACTTAGCTCAACTCTTAAATGAGCCAAGTCCCAACCCACCTTAACTCAACTTGTTCAGAGCCTTAAATGTGATGCATTTACGTTAGGTGCTATATAGAGAAGAGGTATGTGTCTCAATTTACCACAAAATACAGCGTGGTCATGTGGTATAACTATTTGTTATACCAAACAGAGCACAAGTTTCACCGTAGTGTATATAACTATGTTTGCTTACCAAAAAACAAACATTCTTTATTGTAGTTAGCAAAACAACTCAGTTATAAAACCAAATAGTTATAAATGGTGTAAAATTTCCACTATTTGGTAAAATAACACAATTTTCAAAATTTTTAATGTCATTTCTTAAAACGTAGAAAAACTTTATTGAAGTAACACCATCCTACCATCTTAATAGTTGATAAGATTTTTTAAATCAAGAGTACACAATTCTTCCCATCATTTTTTAAGCAAAACCAACTTTCGTCTGACGATCACCATATATGCAGTATTTGTGAATTCCTTGCTAAAAAAAGATTAGAAGGGTATGAAGTTAGGTCATAGATAATCCTTCTCATAGATGGAAAAAAGACTTGTAAGCCTAGACACCTAGTCTTACTAATGACAAAATAATGTTAAGTAAAACAGATTTACTAGCTTACTGTATGAACTACTAATAAATATTCATTCTAACTAATAGAGTATAAAACTATAAACACCATCTAGACTTTAATATAAGTAATCTTGGACACTCAATTTCTTCTTCCATCTTCATACCTCTCCTTTCCTATCATTCAACAAACATATGCATCAGTTATTCTGTTTATATTCAAATTACTGATTGCAACTTATTTTAATATTCTTAGTTAATGGTGAGTTTGAACTACACCAGCTGAATATCATGAACCAAATAAACCAATTTTTGGCCCTTGATAATGGAACACACAAAAGAAATAGAGCGACATTAAAGCTAAAGCATCCACTAAAATAAGATCAAGAGGTTAAAAACTGGTTCCTTATCAATTGTCATTCTCACAACTACAAATGCAATTACACAACAATTACAATAGAAATGAGATTACACTGAAAAGATAAACAGGTTAGTTAGTAAGTCTATGAGCTAAATTCCCAAAATCAAAACCAACATATCAGCTTACTACCACGCAGATTGGATCGACCCACAAATTCTTTGTAAATATTTAATATATCAAAAATAATCATAACTTTATTAAATAAAGAAAATTTAATAGCCTTATTTAGTGATCAAGTCAAGCACCTTAAAGTCTTAACGAAAAGTCTAAATGATAATTACAAAAGAACTGTATAATCTTCATCCAAACACAATCAAAAACTTAGGTTATATCATAACTTCTACTAGAAGTTCCTTACAACTTTGCACGTAAGGAAGAAAAATCATAGACGGTTTTGTAGAAAACCTGAAAAAACCAGCTCAAGATGATCAGAAACCAGGTCTCGTTTTATCCTTGACCATGTTAGCTGCTGCTGTTGCTGCCGCCATTCTTTTTCCAGTTGCTCTATTAAAGCATACTAACAAGGATAACTAGAATCCTAAAAAAACTGAGTATATTAACATCTACTTAATTGAAAAAAAAAACACTCTAAAAAGTTGCATAATCCTATGAAACTTATCATACACACAAACACTACAGTTGCCTCAATTTACAGCTGATCAGCCCTTACCCAAAGCTATCAACCAAACTTGTGATAACATGTAGACCATTACTAATGCAGTAATGATCTAAAGTTCTAAACCAAGGTATGCTAAGTACAACACCATGGCACAAATTTTAATTTACGAATAAAAGGTTTAAAAATTGTACTAGAATATTAGAAGACCAAATCCAATACCGAACCTCCAAATTTCATGAGAATATGATATGCATATAATTAAACAGAACTAAAAAATCAGCAACCATTTCAAAAAATGTCCGTTCAATCAATACAAATTAAAACTAACTTAAAGTCAAGCAAAATAACTTTAAGATATATTTCATATAAAATTTATCTCCCAGGTTTTAGTTTATCCTTTAACTAAAAAAGGTTGTATGTGGATACAAAACATAGAGCGAGATGCATGTGAACGCCCTTGGGGCATTCGGCACGCATGCAGTGGAGGTCAATAGTGCAACAGGTGACGATAGTAAGTGGTGTCGGTTGAGAATAACCATAAACAAAAGAAAAAAAATATAACATCTAAAACAAAATAACACAAAATTGAAGGTAAAACAAGAGTCAGGGCGTCTAATGTCACATAATGTGCCCAGAAACCAGCGAAGTAACATCATAAAAAATATCTTGGAAACTGGTATGACTTCCAAGCACTTTGTTAATCATAGTGTGCCTGAAAACCTTCAGAGTTTCTCTTAATCAGTTTACTTATAGTCCTCCACTTCAGTTAGGGTTTTGTAATTTATACAATCTGCAAGTCTGTAATTTTTTAGGGTTTGCAGATAGCAATGATTCTTTGTTAAAGAGTTATACGATTGCTTAGCAGTAGGCATTAACCAAAGTTACTTGTCTAATTCTAGGATATAATTAAAACATAAACAAAAAATATATAAGGGTGATTAAGTGAAACTTGTTACAGTTTATGTGTATAACTATTGATAGTTTGATATAATGATTGCTAATTCATTGTCAAGGCATGTAATTGATTAACTAATGTTTCTGGACGTCTTTAAAAGAACAAGAATGACATACAAAATGAAATATTGCTACAAAAGTACTTTCTTCCTCAAAACAAAATGGCGTTAGCACACCTCAAATGAAACAATGTGCCACTTGCTTGCACAAAAAAGAGTAGAGGTCTGACTCATTTTCCAATACGGGGACGCATAGAAATTTGACCACAAAGAAAATAAGAAAGTATGACCTTTGTAGTTCACATAATCATAGTAGATGAGCTTCCTTTTAGTTTCGTGGAGGTATACGCATTACGACTTACTCAAGTATTTCTCAATCGTAGTTTAAAAATCCTTGAAGAAGCGCCATCACTAAAAATGCATACCTACTAAAAAGGAAAAAGTCCATAATATACTTCATAGAAAATGTTTTAGGATATGATTTCCTACCCCTAGTTGAATTTCTACATCACAAGTGGACTACACAACTATTGCTACCCACTTTGACAATAGTGCTCGAAAGTTGAGAAAAGAGGAAGTCATGAATTTTTGTCTCCCCAGTAATAGGGATTAAGATATAGCTAAATGTGTCATTTTCTTATACCCTAACACATTTAACGCAACTATTAAACATGAACATGACATGTTTTACTAGGTGTGTCATTTTCTTAAACACTAACATGAATAAGTTAACTATTGTCAAAGTTACTAGACACGATACATTTAACATGATTAAGCGTAAACAACTTAATAGCGCAAATGATACGGCACCTTTAACATGATTACAGACACGACTCACTAAACAAGGTCAATACACAATTAACACGATGATAAAAGTTACCACAAACTGCAATCCATATTTAATTGGTTATAAAACTACTTCGATTTGATAAACGGGTCATAAACATGTCATGTCAACCTATTAACTGTATAGACACGATTTTAATTGTCAATGATGTATGATCCGAACCCATTTACCTTAAACACTAACGGCTTAATTGTCATAGATTGTTGCTTTTGTAAGAAAAAACTCTTTAGACCCTCTGTAAAGCAGGAGCTAAATCAAGCACCGGTACATGCTTTTGTTGAAAGAGCATTGGGAAACATGAGTAATTGTACTTCATAAATTATGCATATTTGAGAAATTCAGTTTACATAATGTGTTGCTGTTTTGCAGCTTTGGTAGCTGCCAGTCTGCTACAACTTTGCAACCTCAATCACTATATTGGTTATTTGATACCAACTTGTTCAGAACAGGAGATACTGTTTTGCTGCAAAAATTCTATTCTTGATGCTTAAACAAATTGTGACAGTTTTGACATTGAAGATTAGAACTAACATATTTACATCACTATTACCTGAATTAAATTTGATCTCTTATGGCCATATAAATCTCAGATAGACATGTTTACCCAAATATTTGCTGCTTATTATTCGCTTGCTTATGCATCTGGTGTGGGAATGTCCTGACTACTACAAGTTACAGCAGGTTACCTGGTTACGTAGAGCCCTAATATAGGGATTGTATAGGCATAGATACTTGATTTAATGCAGTTGTTAAACCACTTTATGATGAACTTCGACCAGATTGTTGGCTTGAGTGCATAACTCTTTTCTTTTATCTTGTGGGGTGATAACTTCACATACATTAACTTCTTAGTTCTTAATCATCACCTAGTAAACAAATTTCATATCCATACTTTTATTTACATATGTTGATAACAAGAAAAAATTGACAAATTACTGCAGAAACTGTTTTCGCAAGGTAAATTTTGATACACTTATAATTTAATATATGATGCCATGTTTCATTTTGTTAAAGGGCTTGATGCAGAGTCTTAAAGTTATCTGATTTTCTTTGATTCAAGGTTGTCCCAAGATGTGCAAAGTGGGTCAGAAATCTCAAGTTGATGCTGTGTTGAGCATATTAATTAGATGGGTCACACCGTTACAGTACATGATTAATGCATCTGTGTATATTTAAAATGCCGAGCTTAGCTGTTGCATCACTGCATTTATAGTCCAGATGTCCTCTTGGCATATTTATTCATTTATTTGGTGTCTAGTGTCCTATTAGTTGAGCAAGTTATAATACTTTCAGTTGGCAATGACATCCTATTAGTTTGGCATATGAATTGCTTGAAACAGCTCATCCATGGTAACACTAACAGGCAAGAAGAAAAATTATTGATGTTTATTTGTTCAACAATATACCGACTAGACAAATTTCTTAATAAGATAATTTGCTCGCATGTCACATAATTTGGTTTAGTTATTATATGGTTTGGAGGAAAGTTGGACAACCAAGCAACCCAAAATGATAACACTGCCCAAGTAAAACTCGTAGAAAGACTAAAATTGAACTACAAAGCCTTATATCTTGATCCCCTTGCCCACAATCAAACATTGAATATCAAAATGATTAAAATTGGAACCCACAACTCGACATAGTGTTTATGTAAATTCAAAAAGGAATCATATATGCAGTTTCGTCTCGTCATGAGGGTTTTATTGTTTGATTGAAAGAAGAGGACAAGAGAAGAACTCACCTCTGGAAGAACCTAAATTGATATCTACTATCTCTGAGTGGATTTCACACCACTGCTTGAAACATCTAACGCATTCTTTTTGTTTGTTGTTGGAATGCTTTTAATAAGAATGACAGATGAACCTTCATCTATTTGTTTCTTGCAGAAGCTGCAAAAAAAATGTCCATAAGAACATGAAGGGAGAAAAAGGTATGTTTTAAGTTTATCTATACTCATATATTTATCAAGAAACCATGTATGATATGAAATGACATGCCTCTTTTCTTGTACTTGGCTACAACTATCCCGTTTCTTTTCATTTGCTGCTACCACCTTGCCTTGGTCACAACCCTAGATAACATGCCATTAGAAAATTCGAGTATAATCAGTATAATCTTGCTCAACCCTTATGCTTCAATATTGTTGTAAACAACTATGGTGACCTTTTCAACAGCAAGTTGATGCACAAACACAAAAGAACAGATTGTTAACAACATGGCTAGTGATGGTCTAAAGCAAAAACAAGATACTACTCTTTTAATATAAGGAGAAAACATTGTCATCCAGAAAAGAGTGCAAATTGCTAACTGATATACAGTGATCTATAATACGTGACTACATAGCACACAGCCATTTTTACAACATCCATAACTGATGCGGCATAATATCTTAACAATCTGGTGCAAGTGCATACACTATTGCTGCTGTTTCCTAAGTAAAGCAACACAATTCAAAAGCTTAAAGTAAAGAGTTCTACCTGATCGAACTTTGATGGAACCATGGATTCTTCCTTATCTACATACTTTAATGAACTGCACAATTTCATCTTTTTTTTCAATTTCTTCTTCTGCACATCACCACCACCCTCATTCAGTCTCTCTTTCCTCTTCTTCCTATCACCACTCATCAAACCCTTACCTTTCTTATCCCCAACTTTCCACACATTCTTCCTCCTATACAACACCTTCTCAAACTTCCAACACGCAACACTCGTATCAATAACCGTAACCTCCGTCTGCGAATATGCCGAAAGATCCCACCGACCTTTCCCCTCCTCCTCCTCCACACACTCACTCACCTGCTTAACTTCCCTAACTTTACGCCTACTGCTCAAAGTCAACGCCGAAGAGCCCCTCTCCTTTCCATCAGCCACATTCTGAACATCCAATTGTTCGATACAACACAGATTCTAGGGCATTGCTGCTTCCTACAACTCTTTTTCCTCTTCACACCCGATCGATCCTCAAACTCTCCCATGTAAAAGAGGTCCGAAAGCACATTGGTTATCAAATCACGCCCGTGTGTAGCTCCATTATCATCATCATCATTACATTTTTCGGCCACGAGGTTTTCCTCCGGCAGGGGTGTTTTACGGGTGAGTGTAGAATCTATACGATCAACTACAGGATCAATCATAGGATCAATTTTGTGGAGAGATGATGAGAGGAAGTGGTCGAGGTCAATGTGATCGGACTGAGGGAATCCTCTGGAGGCACGGAGGCGGTGGAGCCATTTGGATGATTTGGCGGAGGAAAACATTGAATGTAAGGCGGTGGGATGATGCTGTGGTGGTGGTGGTGGTGGTGGTGGTGGTGGTGGTGGTGGTAGGTGAAGGAGTTTGGGGGAATTGAGAGGTGAATTAGGGGTTTTGAAGTGTGAAATTAGGGTTTCAGAGGACATGATCGGAGCAATGTAGATGAAAGGGAAACGAGAGTTGAGTTTTTATTTCCGACGTCATTTTCATATTTCTTTTTCTTTTATTTTCCACGCTCGAGTCACACATCATCATTGACCGGCAAGTTTTTTAATTTAAAGGAAAAAATTTATTAATGGAAATTAACAAAAAGCTAAAACTTTGAAATTAGAATAGAATACAATTAAAAGGTAAGAGATCATAGAGGAGATGCAAATAAGGATGTTAACCATTATTAAATAAGTTTTTTAATACTCTTCGAAGTTTTGATGTTTGCGAAGTTTCTAACCCTTAGAAATAACAACTTTATTTCAATAAAGAGACATTTTTTTGTTTAAGATTATATTGACCCGAAATGCTCAGTTTGTAAACAAATAGAGTTCGAGTTGTCGTTCGGTTTGGTTTGTAAACGACTCTATCTCCTATAGATCCATATATGTGAAAGCAAAGAATGTCGCACCATTGCGCCACTAATGTCAAAATCACATTAGCAACTTTGCTAGTGATAATAATAATCCACAAACTCTTCATGGTCTTTGCAAACGACACATAACTTTGATTGAACAAAGATGTTTCTTTGCAAAGGGCATCCATTTTGAGAATACACACTTTTCAACTCTCCAACTAAGCACATTAACCTTTTTAAAAACTCACAAGTTCCATGGAAGCTTGTAGAAATCACCACAAATGTTTCAACCGTGTATAGATATTTAATGGATCTCTTCCGAAAAACCCATTTTCTTTAGAATTCCCTCACGCCCAGCTATTGTTCCTATTTGAGAATTGGGCTTGATTTAAGAGATTAACCAACTAATTTGGAGATTTCCTCCCTTGTCAAGACATACATTTTCCATCTCCATAACCAATTTATGGCACCATTGGTGACCTAGAAATAGTCCCTAATTAAGGTTGATTTGTGTCTTTCTAAACTGAATATTGATGCGAATTGCAACATAAGAGATCATAATGAAATTTGAAAATTAACCCAATTGTTAATCCAAAATTAGATTTGGTTTCCAAGCTAACAACAACATTTAATAATTTCCTCAAATCAATATTAATTGTTAAGAGATCATAATGAAATTTGAAAATGCACTTCCATATACCATGATTAAAAAGCTTAGCATGTATAGCAATACATGCTAGTTCAATATTTAGTATTGTATGTATAGGGTGATGGAGAGATAAGTACCGATATTATATATCAAGTTTAGTCAGGCAGGTGTAGGTGAAGGGTAGCATCTAGGTATTATATGTCAGAAACTTTCCAACCAGATTAAGCGAAAAATTTTCAGAGTCCTAGTTCGTCCAACTATGTTATAAAACAGAGTGTTGGGCAACCAAGACGAACCATATGTGTAAAATGGAAGTGGTAGAGAGGAAGATGTTGAGGTGGATAGGTAGAGATAAAGGCTAGACCAGGTAAGGATTAACATTTTAGACAATGGATAGGCGTAGCTAGTATAGCGAATAAAATTAGGGAAGATAGATTAAGATGGTTTTGGGCATGTGAAGAGGAGACATACAAACTTACCGGTTAGAGTAGTGGAGAACCTAAACGTAAAGGGGCGGAGGACTAGAGGTAGACCTAAACCGAGTTAAGAGGTCAAAATTAGATAGGATCTGCTACAGTTGCATCTTTTTAAGGACATGATTCAAGATAGGAATACATGAAAAGATAGAATCTAAGGTTAAGGATGTCTAGGGGAGAGTTTAGATATATCTTCTAGAGGTTTACATGGTAGCCTTGTATGTTATTACCATCTTTTTATTACTAAAAGCTTTTAAGTATCACTATTTGCATCCTCTAGTACCATAATCTTTTATTGTTCATGGAATAGAGGTGTTGTCATCTGTATGGGTAATAAACTATCCAAATAGTAAGGCTAGAAACGAGTTGAGTTTTTATTTCCGACGTCATTTTGAGTTTTAACAAAAAAATATCATTGATAGGGACCTGGTGAGAAGATAAAACTTTGCAGTTATAATGAAAAGGTAAGAGATGCAAAATAATGTTAATCATTCCTATAAAATATTTTAACAAACTCTTTCTACCCTTACTAATTGGATGGTTTATTACCCATAGGGATGACAACACCTTTATTCCAAAGAAGAGATTTCTTGTTGTTACCTTCTCATCATTAACGATTACATCGTTTCTTAGTCTCCAAATGTACCAATAAGTAATGACAATGATTGAATGTACCAAACTTCTCTTGATGTTGTCAACAGAGATAGATTTATGAATCTTAAATTAGGGCTATCAAAAAGGCTTGACACTCAAAATTGTTTGGAAATAACATAGAAATATGCTCGATGGATTTTGCATGAGTTGTAAATGAGTCAAACGGCTCTGGTCGGTTTGTAAACAAATCGAGCACGAGCAAAGGTACGCTCTCTACGTTTCACTCAAATTATTATTTTATTTAATTTTTATTATATCTAAAAATAATTTTTAATTTATTTATTTACGATTATAACTCAAGTTGCATTGTCTATTAATCATTTATCCTATAGTAACTCAAGAGCCATAAGTTTTTACCATTGATTGCTCATTTAATTCAAGTTCCTCTAATCACAATGACTTGTAGCGACTAGTCGACACTCATTATCTTCGTATTCTTTGTTTAATCGACTTCATCCCCGATTTGTAGTTTTGTACTTTGTTGAGTTTAAATTGAAACTCCTAGATGAATGATAATTTGTAGTTTTGTACTATATTGTGATTTAAAACCAAGCGGAACCAATTCTGAGCATAGACTTTTTACTCCATTTTATAAATTTGAGGCAAATCATGTAGCTAGATGAAAAGGAATAGAGTTCAAGATGACCTATATTCGATTCGATTAATGAACAACCCTATCTTCAATAGACATTAACTGTTAGAAAAAGCTAAATAAATTTGTGACTTTTTTAACTCACTTAAATCCACATCCACCAATCACAAACCACCACTTAAGCGAACTCAACTAAAATCGGCTAGCTCATGGCCGGAAAAAAATGATTGGCTTGGTTCCACTTAAGTACGAATTAGCTTTTAACGTATGTCCATCGTAAAACTTGATGGCTATGTAGGATCGGTTTTGTCACTTAACACTTGGTTTTTCTCTCAAACTCACTTATAATACACTCGAATCAGATGAATCGGAGTCTCTTCTAAGAGTTGATAGTAATATAATAAGTAGAAAAGAACACAAAGAGATAATTTTCTAGGTACTTGCATATATTGCTTCTCAATTCAAAGTATTACAAAACTCTTTCAAGTATGTCACATGAGTTACAATGAGTAACTATATATAATACTACCTATAACCGGTTATACTTTGATACTAGCTGGAATCCTCTAACTAAAGCAAATACTATGAAGCTATAGTTTAAGGTATCTTAGATAAAGACTTATCTAAGATATGGTAGTCATGACATGTCCATGACTTAACTTTTGTCGCTAACTAAAGTTGGCAACTGTACTATCTAATAAAGATGAATAGTAGAATAAAGTATGGTCAACTATATGGCTTTTGAGAAAACACCATGCAGTATCTCAGAGGTCTGTAGCGGAGTGTCAAAGACCATACTTATGTCTACTGGTTCATAGTAGTGTCTTCCGAAGGTTAAATGGCTTCGGAAGAACAAGTTCTTCCGAGGCCACTTATACTTCGGAAGAGGCTACTTCTTTCGAGACTTGATGGACTTCTTCTGTTCTTCATACTTCGGAAGTTCACTTCTGATCTTTTCTTCTAAGACTTGATCTTTGGAAGTGAACACTTTGTCTTCGGAAGTAGAGTTTGTCTTTGGAAGTTGAACTTTCACTTTGTCTTCGGAAGAACTCTATTTCCTTCGGAAGTTCCATACTTGACTTCGGAAGTCTTTTATTAGATGCACCAAAGTAGTCTAAGTGATTTGGTTTTGGTTGCACCAGCCTTCTTCTTGTTCCAACAAACTCCCTCTAGGCTGATGCTACCAAAACCTCACTTGTTCTTGTTCCTCAAAACTTTCAGCACCAGGGAAAGCATATATTTATCTATTTCTTTGTTCTTCCCAGAAGTAGTGCTGAGAAGTTTGTACAAATCATTAGTTGATAGGAAATCCAATCTGTCACCCTGAATGACATGTACCCTCTATTAGGTCCCTTTGAAAAAAGTTAGTTGATAGGAGCTATAGTCATACTCCCATCTAACTATTGGTTCCAATTCAGGGCCTTCCACTATATGTAGAAAGGCTGTGCCTTTGGTGGTTGACTTTTCTTTGTCTTCCTTTTCTCTCAATTCAACTCCTCTTCAATCTTTGCTTTTGTGGTCAGCTCAGCAAGATAAAGGCTACTAAGGTGACTTCTGATGTGAGTAGCAGTTTCGGAGTTGGAGGGATTGGAGAATGGTTTCTCTACTAACTCAGCAATGTCAAATCTGCTAGAGTGTAGCAGAGAGGAAGCATTCAGCCTGTTGCTTTCTCCATTCTCTCTCTCCACAACAAAGTTATGAGAGGCTTCATCGAACCTCCACTGGATGATTTTCTTTCTAAGCACAAGAGACTGACTAGGAATCTTGTCCCCTTTCTTTGTATCTAGCAGAGTCACCAGCTTTCTTCTCAGCTTCTTATGTTCATCGTTTAAGGAGTCAGAGTTAAGACCAAGAAGTCTAGCAGCATGGTCCAGTATTCCACTGGGCAGATCAAGAAATTGATCTCTATGAGGGAACATGAAGATCCATCAACATAAGTCAGTTTGACAGAGTCTTCCTCACAAGAGATGTCGCTCAGGGTTGTGCAGTTGGTGAGCTTTTTCTTGATTGCCTTGAAGACCTCTAAGGAGAGATATTTAGAAGGCTAAGGGGATGGTTTGGAAGGTTGTTGGGTAGGTTATGGTGTAGTGGTTCTAGAGAGTGTTTTGGGTTAGAGGATGGGTAGTTTAGGTGGTTGAGGTGAGAAAGTAGGTATGGATAGTAGTGTAGGTTCAGGTGTGTAGGGTTTAATTTTGATAGTGAATGGAGAGGGAATTGGTTTAGGTTGGGGTTGAGTGGTTGTCTTGAAGATCATCCCCTATACCCTTCTACACATCTCTTTCCTTTTTCCATACGAATGTCAGCCTTGATTTTGATGACAATTTGTTGAAGTGTCTTTTCAGACATAGGTCCCACCCGCCTACCAGAGAAGCCGTGAGCCCGAAGATAGTCTTTCATCCAGGATTTCTCACTTATCTTCTTGGTCGCAGTGACCCTAGATTCTTCTTCTTCTCCTTCAACTTCTCTATGGATCGTATTATCATTATGTGGAGATAGTTCTTGAGAAGAGAAACCTCTGGAGGTTAGGAAAGATATCCTTTCCCTCCGAAGCTGCAGGTCAACTTCCCTCTTTTCTCTTTCTCTTTCTTCCTCCAAGGCTAACCGTGCTGCTTCCTCCTTTTGTTCATTCTGCAGCCTGCTTGCCTTTTCTAGCTCCACTAACTCCTCTAATGGTAGCAGGAGTATGTCTTCATTAGCAGATCCAAGCTTGATGGGCCTGTCAATAATGTCTACCCTCTTTTTGTTGTTGACTTCTTCCTGGTTGGCCGTAGCTACTTTGGAACTGGCAGCTAACAGTTTCTCAGTTTGAAGTCTACCTTTTGTCACACCCCAACCTTGACGGTGGAAACGTCGAGGAGTGAGAGTTAAGATCATTCACAGCCACATAACGCTATTAATAACCCAAATATAAATTAATCATAAAATTCAATTGTATCATGACAAGCTTAAGTCTCAAAGAAATAAAAACATAACATAAAATATAACAAGTCATTTTAATTCACTTATTTATCTAGGTCCATTCCTATATGTGTAAGCTTCAATGTGTAGAAATCAAGCTTGAGTATTTCTTGAAACATGTTAAAAATAAAAGGTCAACAATAATGTTGGTGAGCATTCCATAGTTTTAAATACATAGATTATATAAAAGATGGCATTCCAAGTCATAAGTTAGTGAATAAAGTGATTAGGGATGTTATAAACAATGCCACAACCAAGCCTCGACAAAGTTTTACAAGTCTCAAATGTTTACAAGATTATACGATCAGCTAAGTGTACTTGGATCAACCAAAGTAGGCTTGTCTTGCCCATAGATCTATGACTTCGCTGGGCTAGCAATAGTTAATGATTGTAGATATAACGCCATAACATGGTAACCACAAAAGTTCAACTAGCCACAACTTTGCATGATGAATTGCCATAAAGATTACAAGTCTCAAATAAGTTTACAAGTGCAATGATAATAAATTAACATGTTTCACCCCAAAGTGTGAAATAAGCAAAAAGGGGTATGGAAATACTCACTTGATCAAATGTATATAAATGACGATTAATAAGAATATAATAATCAACGTTCCAACGTAGTTCTTCACTAAGTACCTAAGTATATATATTCACAAGATTTAAGTTTTAGATTAACGTTTAAACATGATTTAGGGTTTCAAGGGAAAGCTTGGGATTCCTTGATATATATATTTAAGAAAAAGAATTACATTGTTTTAATAATTTGTCATAAAGACATAAACTTTGAATCGTTGGATATGATTAACAAAACAAATTATAAAGTGTAGGTATCTTTTTATATCTTTGCTTCTAAAAATTATAAATTTTAACAATAAAGTGTGAACCAATAATAATAATTTTTTTATGATTTAACCCATTATTTAAAGTTTTCTTTATATTAATAACCAAATATAATCCTTGTTTTACAAATATTAACTTTATTTAAAAAATAACTTTACAGAAACTTATTAGAGTGATTAAAAAGAAGTAAGTTTATAAAATTACTTTTTAGTAATTTTTCAAAATTTTTATATAATATTTGAAGGCTGAAAACCCCCAAAAAGAAAATGTGAGGTTGCCTGGGTTCGAACCCGGGACCTCATGCTTAACAATGCAATGTCTTAACCGGTGAACCAAGGCTACAGCCGCGGTTTAACTTGGTTTTAAATTCTTTTAAACACAAAGTAATAGATTTCCCCCATTCCCTTAGAACTCTAAATCGATTGGACCACAAATTGAATGCCAAATCGATTGTGTTAATGGATACAACATGGGGCTTTGATTCCCCTTGTAAATACGAACAAAATGATGTGTCTAATTACCCGTTTTGATAAAGGATTAAAGATGAACAATGTGAGGAACGAGTCGTGACCGAGCCTTGTTTCAATATGTGAGCAAACGACTATGAAAACCAAATTAAACTTGTGCGAAGCTTCGGATAGTGATCTTGATGCAAAGCCCTCTATCAATTGATGGTTAGAAGGCTCGGAATATGATCAACGAGTGGATGATAGTTCGTGATGAAAGTGCTAAACGAATTCTATGTTTGTGTTTGATTCAGGTGAAATTGAGAGATGTAAACGATTAGGATTTCTTAGATGATTGATTAGGTGTGTTTAATTAAGTTATTATTAAGATTTAAGGGACGAACGGTTGTGTCATTGAAGGTTTCGGTTATAGGAATTGTTTGAGGTTGTAACCGGTGTTTGAATGTGATTAATTGATGTGTACAAGTTCGAAACGTTCAAACAAACCGATTGGGATGATTTTGGTACCAAAATTTAAGGGTTTCGGGTGGATTTGGGGGTTACCGGCGCCGCGCCGGACTTGGCCGGCCGGCGGCCGAAAATACGGGGAAAGAGAAAAGGGGGGTGGGGTTTGGGTTTAGATACTTTAAACCATTAGTCCCTGTGGTTTCCAGTTTTTTATTTCGTGCCCAAACATTATTTTCAAGGTTTCTAAATTGACAAAAAGGCCCCTTGAACTTAATTAAGTTTAAGGCTTAAACATTTTCAAGTTTAGTAACTTTCATTTCATATCACCTTTATTGTTCTTATTATTATTATTATTATCATTATTATTATTATTATTATTATTATTATTATTATTATTATTATCATAGTTATTTATTTAATATGATATAACTATCACTATTAAATTCCAATTTAGAGGAAATTACGACAAATTCATAAGTAACCCTTAAGTTTCGTATATGCCAACAATAGCCCTTACAAGATTTAACGATGCTAACATTTAATTTAACGAAAAATTCTAGATGTTACAGTCTCCCCAACTTAAAAGACTTTCGTCCCGAAATTAAGAATAAAGCTAAGAGAACAAATGCGGGTATCTCTCCTTCATAAGATCCTCACGCTCCCAAGTGAACTCAGCTCCACGTTCGTTTTCCCAACGGACTTTAACGATAGGTGTGGTAGTTGTTCGGGTCTTCTTCATGGTGCGACCCATAATCTCAACAGGCTTCTCAACGAAATGCAATGACTCATCAATTTGAATTTCCTCTAGTGGAACATGCAAATTTTCATCAGCCAAGCACTTCCTCAGGTTTGAGACATGGAAGACAGGATGAACTCCGCGAAGTTCAGAAGGTAGCTCCAGTTTGTAAGCCACTTTCCCAATTCTTTTCAGAATCTTGAAGGGTCCTACAAAACGTGGGGCTAACTTACCCTTCTTCCCAAAAAGTACAACACCCTTCCATGGAGAGACCTTAAGAAGAACCATGTCGTCGACTTGAAACTCCAACGGTTTGCGTCTTTTATCGGCATAACTCTTTTGGCGACTTCTAGCCACCTCGAGGTTATTTCGAATTTTGGAAATTTTGTCGGTCGTTTCTTGAATAAGTTCCGGACCAGTGATACTATTTTCCCCAATATCAGTCCAACAGATTGGGGAACGACATTTACGACCATACAAAGCCTCGAATGGTGCCATTTTGATACTTGAGTGATAACTATTGTTATACGAAAATTCCGCGAGCAGTAAATGTGTATCCCAATCGCCACCAAAATCAGGACACAAAGACGCAGTAAATCCTCGAGGGTTTGGATTGTTCGTTCGGTTTGACCATCGGTTTGAGGATGGTAAGCCGTACTTAAATCCAATTGAGTACCCAAGAGTTCTTGCATCGAAGACCAAAAGTGCGAAGTGAAACGAGCATCTCGATCGGAAATAATGTGCAACGACGCGCCATGACAACTTACAATTTCGTCAACATAGATTCGAGCCAACGTTGAAACCTTGTACGTATCTCGTATGGGTATGAAATGTGTTGTCTTTGTCAAACGGTCAACAATGAACCATATGCTATCATGACCACGAGGTGTACGAGGTAACTTGGTTACGAAATCCATGGATATATGTTCCTATTTCCACATAGGGATTTCAGGTTGCTCAAGTAAACCACTTGGTCGTTGATGTTCGGTTTTGAACCTTGCACACGTGAGACACTTGGAAACATAAGTCGCGATATCTTTCTTCATTCCAGGCCACCAATATTGACCACGCAGGTCCATGTACATCTTATCGGAGCCAGGATGAACGGAATATCGGGTTTGATGAGCTTCGTTCATAATGAAGTGCCGAAGGTTGTCACGATTCGGGATCCAAAGTCGATTCAAGAAGTACCACATGCCGTTCGGTTTTGTCTCCAATTGTGACCGAACGTTAGACATCAAATCTTCATCTTTCCCTTCGTCGGTTAGTGCCGCTTGTTGAGCCTCACGAATGCATAACTCGAGGTCACTATCGATCCTTATGTTTTGAAGCATGATAGTAGCCTCGTTGACATCCACATGAATCTCGGTATCAAGTTCTCCTAGCGTATCAAACCATTGCCTTCGATCTCGAATTTCTTGAAGCGAGACAGTCTTGTTGTGGACCTTGCGACTTAGCGCGTCGGCTACAACATTCGCCTTTCTAGGGTGATAGCGAATGTCGCAGTCGTAATCGCTAATCAACTCAATCCAACGTCTTTGTCTCATGTTGAGATCCTTTTGATTGAACACGTGTTGGAGACTCTTATGATCGGTGTAGACTATGCATTGCGTTCCATATAAATAGTGTCGCCAAATCTTCAATGCGAAAACCACAGCACCAAGTTCAAGATCATGAGTTGTGTAGTTCACTTCATGAACCTTCAATTGCCTCGACGTGTATGCTATAACTTTGCCTCGTTGCATGAGAACACAACCAAGACCTTGATTAGAAGCATCGCAATATACAGTAAAGTCGTCGTTTCCATCGGGAAGTGTGAGAATAGGAGCGTTACACAACTTGCGTTTCAATGTCTCGAAAGCCTCTTCTTGCTCGGGTCCCCATTCAAAAAGTCGATTCTTTTGGGTTAATGCCGTTAACGGTTTAGCAATCTTCGAGAAATTAGCTATGAATCTACGGTAATATCCCGCTAAACCCAGAAAAGAACGAACCTCGGTTGGAGTTGTGGGAACACACCAATTCTTCACAGCTTTAATTTTAGTAGGATCCACGTGAATTCCTTGGCTATTCACCACATGCCCTAAAAATTGAACTTCCTCCAACCAAAATTCACACTTGGAAAGCTTTGCGTATAATGCTCCTTCTTCAAAAGCCCAAGTACTTGTTGCAAGTGCATCTTGTGATCGATTTTTGTCTTGGAATAAATAAGAATGTCATCAATAAACACGATCACGAACTTATCCAAATACGGTTTACATACTCGATTCATGAGATCCATGAACACAACAGGCGCATTGGTCAGGCCAAAAGGCATGACCATGAACTCGTAGTGTCCATATCGAGTACGGAAAGTGGTCTTTGGAATGTCATCATCATGAACACGTAGTTGATGATACCCAGAACGTAGATCGATCTTTGAGAATTGAGTTTCTCCTTGAAGTTGGTCGAAGAGATCATCGATTCGAGGAAGAGGGTATCGGTTTTTGATAGTAAGCTTGTTGAGTTCTCGGTAATCGATGCACATACAAAATGAACCATCCTTCTTCTTCACAAATAGTACAGGTGCACCCCCACAGTGATGAACTAGGGCGAATGAAACCCTTATCGGTCAACTCTTGCAGTTGACTAGCGAGTTCTTGCATTTCAGAAGGTGCAAGACGATAAGGCGATTTAGCCACAGGGTTTGCACCAGGGATTAAATCAATCTTGAACTCAACTTCTCGCACGGGAGGTAACCCTTTAAGATCCTCGGAAAAAACTTCAGGAAAGTCTCGCACAACAGTAATGTCCTTCAACTCCTTACCCTTGGCTTTCGTATTAACTACATATGCCATGAAAGCCATGTAGTTTTTACTTAAGCACTTACGGGCCTTGATGCAAGACATGAGTTTGAGTCTTTGAGATATTTCTCCCCAAAGACCCTTAAGGTATCACCAGTCGGTAAAGGAATTCGGATACACTTCTCAAAGCATAAAATTTCTGCACGTTGCTTGGCTAACCAATCCATACCAATGATAACATCAAAGCTTCCCAGATGCATAGGAATAAGGTCGACGAAGAACTCGTGTTCGTTAAGGCTCAAGGTGCAGTCACGTATTACGACGTCAACGACAATAGATTTTCCATCGGCGACCTCGACCGTGAAAGATCTCTCCAGATTAACACGCGGTTTAGAAAGTATAGGCTCGAATTCCAAGGACACGAAACTCCTATCGGCACCCGAATCAAACAATACAAAAGCATATAGACTATTTACAAGATACATACCTGTTTGGTAAGAATTCATTATTGGTATGATGAACACAGATAGGAAATTTTATAAGTCAAGAGACGATTTAAAAAGAGTTCAACGACGTACCATTCACCACGTCGTTGTTGGCTTGAGCTTGGTTAGCATTGATGTTGAAAGCCCTTCCACGAGCCGGTGGCACAGTTCCCGCATTGCGAGGACATTGTGGACGAATATGCCCGGGCTCGCCACAGTTATAGCAGGTTCGGTTGGTAAGCATGGCAGTGTTGTTTGGCGCACGAAGGCAAGTAGTTACCAAGTGTCCATACTTCCCACATAATGAGCAAACTCGGCATGGAGCGTTGCTTGAATGATAGTACTTGCACGTGTTACACATAGGATGTGGACCAGTGTAAGCTTTAGCCATGGGAGCTTGATTTGCAACCACCATTTGTTTTTGAGGAGCATTTGGGGCGGTCACAGCGTAGTTGCGCGTCGGGGTGAACTTACGCTTCTTATTTTAAGAGGATGACTCGGCCTTTACCTCTTTTGTTGCCTCGGGTGTCACCTTCGCCATAGACTTGGAACCTTTTGCCGATATCGTGCCAGCTCTTATATGATTCTCGGTGAGCTGTGCAGTAATAGTAATCGCCTCCTCCAATGTTGTGGGCCTACTACCCACCACGGCATCTTGAATTTGAGGTGGCACCTCCTTGATAAATTTCTTAGTGTTACGGGGCACGGTGTCCACCATGTGTGATAGGAGCATACTCAACTCATGATGCCGAGTGGAATAAGCCAAATGGTTCCCACCATCTTGTTTGAGATTCCAAAACTCCTCCTCCAGCTTTTGCAACTCACTCCTTGGGTAGAACTTTTGGATCATAATATCCTTGAATTCCTCCCAGGGCAACGCCATTGCAACCTCAGTTCCACGGTTTCTCTTTTCACTATTCCACCATGTTAGTGCTCGTTGTTGAAGAACACTTGTGCCATAGCGAACCTTGAACTCGTCGGGACACTCATTAGTAATGAATGTGTTCTCCGTACTTTCAAACCACTTGAGAAGTCCAGTGGCTCCTTCTTTTCCACTAAAACTAGTGGGTTTGCACGAGTTGAAATGTTTGAAGGTGCAAGTAGGATTGTTCCCGTTTTGGTTGTTGCTATTCTCCCCATGAGCCCACTATTGTTCCCATTGGTGTTGTTGCTATTAGCCATTAGGGTACTATTAAGTTCAGCAACCATAGTCGGGATGACAACAGCCATTTGTCGGGCGATCATGGCGGCTAGCTTACGATCGGAACTTCCACGCTTTCCATGATGACGAGACATGCTGGGATATGCAAAATGAGTTAGACATGAGAAATAGAAATACAAGGATTATAATTTAACAAGGATAAGGCAAGAGTTGTAAGTTACATGGAATGGTTCCATTTGGTAACGCATTACCATTTGGAAACGTTGACACGTCAAGGTAAGTTGACCCATTCGCCTTAGAAATTTGTGCATGTTGACCATAGTTTATCATTCATCCTAGAAATCCCCAGGTAAGCATAACTAGTCCTGTAGGATTTATGCAATATGCTTACCTTAGCCCGAGGGCCTTTTGCCAGGAAATCTAGAATACAGGTGTCTATGTGTCATACAAACTTCTTAGGTTCATGAAATCAAAACCTTGATGAGATTCATATAGATTAGACATAACGTCTAAAGATCATAAGTATAAGCATAAGTTCCCACATATTGACGAGAATAAGATTAAGAGATTTCATGTTCGGGGAGAGTCAAAGAGTCAAAGCTAAGTTTAGGGAGACAAGTAACAAGGTTTAGGCAATCCTATGCTAAGGCATCAAATTACATATAAGTGGGCATAACATTATGTAGCATGCAACTATATAATTTTACAAGATAGAATCATAATTCTATAAGGTTCATGCATTCTATAGTCTAGGTCACCATTTCTAGTAACCTAGATCCCTATAGTTATGGGCTCTGATACCAATCTGTCACACCCCAACCTTGACGGCGGAAACGTCGAGGAGTGAGAGTTAAGATCGTTCACAGCCATATAACGCTATTAATAACCCAAATATAAATTAATCATAAAATTCAATTGTATCATTACAAGCTTAAGTCTCAAGAAATAAAAACATAACATAAAAGATAACAAGTCATTTTAATTCACTTATTTATCTAGGTCCATTCCTATATGTGTAAGCTTCAATGTGTAGAAATCAAGCTTGAGTATTTCTTGAAACATGTTAAAAATAAAAGTCAACAATAATGTTGGTGAGCATTCCATAGTTTTAAATACATAGATTATATAAAAGATGGAATTCCAAGTCATAAGTTAGTGAATAAAGTGATTAGGGATGTTATAAACAATGCCACAACCAAGCCTCGACAAAGTTTTACAAGTCTCAAATGTTTACAAGATTATACGATTAGCTAAGTGTACTTGGATCAACCAAAGTAGGCTTGTCTTGCCCATAGATCTATGACTTCGCTGGGCTAGCAATAGTTATAATTGTACATATAACGCCATAACATGGTAACCACAAAAGTTCAACTAGCCACAACTTTTCATGATGAATGCCATAAAGATTACAAGTCTCAAATAAGTTTACAAGTGCAATGATAATAAATTAACATGTTTCACCCCAAGTGTGAAAATAAGCAAAAAGGGGTATGGAAATACTCACTTGATCAAATGTATATAAATGACGATTAATAAGAATATAATAAGCAACGTTCTAACGTAGTTCTTCACTAAGTACCTAAGTATATATATTCACAAGATTTAAGTTTTAGATTAACGTTTAAACATGATTTAGGGTTTCAAGGGAAAGCTTGGAATTCTTTGATATATATATTTAATAAAACGAATTACATTGTTTTAATAATTTGTCATAAAGACATAAACTTTGAATCGTTGGATATGGTTAACAAAACAAATTATAAAGTGTAGGTATATGTTTATATCTTTGCTTGTAAAAATTATAAATTTTAAACAATAAAGTGTGAACCAATAATAATAATTTTTTTATGATTTAACCCATTATTTAAAGTTTTCTTTATATTAGTAAACCAAATATAATCTTTGTTTTACAAAATATTAACTTTATTTAAAAAATAACTTTACAGAAACTTATTAGAGTGATTAAAAAGAAGTAAGTTTATAAAATTACTTTTAGTAATTTTTCAAAAATTTTATATAATTTTTGAAGGCTGAAAACCCCCAAAAAGAAAATGTGAGGTTGCTCGGGTTCGAACCCGGGACCTCATGCTTAACAATGCAATGTCTTAACCAGTGAACCAAGGCTACAGCCGCGGTTTAACTTGGTTTTAAATTCTTTTAAACACAAAGTAATAGATTTCCCCCATTCCCTTAGAACCCTAAATCGATTGGATCACAAATTGAATGCCAAATCGATTGTGTTAATGGATACAAACATGGGGCTTTGATTCCCCTTGTAAATACAAATAAAATGATGTGTCTAATTACCCGTTTTGATAAAGGATTGAAGATGAACAATGTGAGGAACGAGTCGTGACCGAGCCTTGTTTCAATATGTGAGCAGACGACTATGAAAACCAAATTAAACTTGTGCAAAGCTTCGGATAGTGATCTTGATGCAAAGCCCTCTATCAATTGATGGTTAGAAGGCTCGGAATGTGATCAACGAGTGGATGACAGTTCGCGATGAAAGTGCTAAACGAATTCTATGTTTGTGTTTGATTCAGGTGAAATTGAGAGATGTAAATGATTAGGATTGCTTAGATGATTGATTAGGTGTGTTTAATTAAGTTATTATTAAGATTTAAGGGACGAACGGTTGTGTCATTGAAGGTTTCGGTTATAGTAATTGTTTGAGGTTGTAACCGGTGTTTGAAGGTGATTAATTGATGTGTACAAGTTCGAAACGTTCAAACGAACCGATTGGGATGATTTTGGTACCAAAATTTAAGGGTTTCGGGTGGATTTGGGGGTTACCGACACGGCGCCGACTTGGCCAGCCGGCGGTCGGAAATACGGGGAAAGAGAAAAGGGGGGTGGGGATTGGGTTTAGATACTTTACACCATTAGTCCCTGTGGTTTCCAGTTTGTTATTTCATGCCCAAACTTTATTTTCAAGGTTTCTAAATTGAAAAAAAGGCCCCTTGAACTTAATTAAGTTTAAGGCTTAAACATTTTCAAGTTTAGTAACTTTCATTTTGATAGGATCTCAGCATCTAGTTGATCAATTCGAATAATTTCAGCAGCGGAATAGAGTACCAACTAGCACAATTCGAGCAAGAATACCAAAGACATTACAATGAACAGAATTAGTTATAGAGAGACAAAGTTTCTGCAAAAAGAATATTTCATTCAATCACACGCTTTCGTGGTGGCAAAAAGTGTCACACATACAATCAGGTCAATCATCCCTTATATAGAAATGTCATGCTGGAACATTCCTTATATAGGAGATGTGACGTCTGCTGATGTCACTAGATAGTGACATCTAACAGAATTATTTAAACAACTGAAACACAACTACTGAAGATGTCAAAACAGCTGACATCTTCTTACAAAAATACTAAGTGTTATCAGTTACTACAACTACTAAAAAGAAACTACTGAAACTACAACGACTGAAGAACAAGCTCTTCAGTCGTTTTACAAAACTACTGAAAGTAAAAACATAAAACTACTGATATCACAACTACTGAAGAAGTACTCTTCAGCTGTTGTGACAAACTACTGAAACTTCAGTACTTGGTCTTCAGACTTGAACTTCAGACGTTTCATCAGCTGATGACTTCAGTAGATGTCATCAGCTGATGTCTTCAGTCTTTGTCTTCAGACTTTGTACATCAGTTGTTGATCTTCAGCACTTGTGGACTCTTCAGCTGTTGTACTTCAGTACTTTGGTCTTCAGCTTCAGCACTTGTGTTCTTCAGCTGTTGAGCTTCAACACTTGTGTTCTTCAGCTGTTGAGCTTCAGCACTTTAGTCTTCAGCTATTGAAGTCTTCAGTACTTGATCTTCAGCTGTTGAAGTCTTCAGCACTTGTCGAACTGCTGATGAAGCCTTCAGCAGTTGTTGTGATATCATGTGGGACTTAGAGGTTTTCTGATCTTGATTCATTGGTTCTTTTGGTCCAACAAACTCCCCCTGAACCAATGCAGCCAAAACCTCTAATTGTTTTATTTTCCCACTTATTGTTGGCAGAATGGTTGGTCTTTTTCCTTCTTGATCAGTTGAGAAGATGACCCATATACGCACTGGCCTAGGAATGAGTCTCTGATGATTTGGTTGGCAATGTATGGATGGGAGCTCTGTATTGGGGAATTGGACACTGAGCTGTTCCCCCATCCATGAGACTCACTTCCTAACTATGAGCTTGTAGGATTCCCTGGTGTAGGCCTCCAAATATACAATTTGTTCCTCCATGGTGAGCTCCTCTGCCTCACCATCGAAGAATCCTTCAGGCCCATAGTACTCAGACAGGAATTTGACCTGTTTTCCATTTTTGAGTACCACTGTTGTAATTTGTCTGTAAGCAAATTCATCAGGATGATGACCTTCTAACAGCAGTGGTAACTCATCCTTTCTGATCTCATTCAGCCTCTTATACACCAGCCCCTTTTTGATCATTCTGTTCTCTAGCATCTTTTGTGGAGGCATGTTTGAGGTGTAGGCCTTTTTGAAATCTTCCAGGATTTGACTTGACCACTGTATCTCTGAGGGATGTTTTTCTTTTGTATTATGTGAGCCACCCTAGGATCAGGCCAAATTCTTACTCTTTCTTTCACATACTGAAAAGTATGTCTAAGAGTATAAATCCTCTGAGCTTGTTTTTTCATATTGATGATGGAGGAAGTGGCTGCATATGCTTTATTTACTCTCCTCAATAACTCTTCATCGTGCAATCTGTGTTGTTCTTCTTCTTCCAATTTCACTTTGATTGCATCTCTTTGTAGCTCAGGAGTTATTGCAAGAGAGAGATCTTTGGCCTTAGGCAACTGCAGAACAGCTGAGATCGGCAGCCTATCTTCTTCATCATCATTTTCTTCTTCTTCCACAAGCCTCAACACCCTTCTCTTCTTCTGCTTAGGTGCATCATCGGCTGTTGGTTTTGAGGGTAAGGAGTTGGTTTTGTGGGTTGTGGTTGTGGTTGTTTTGGAGAGGGAATGTTGACAGGCTGAGTTAGCATTTTGGAGGTGAGTGTGGCTTTTGAGTGTTTGGCTAGCTCAGTCCAGCTCCCTGCTCCTGCTTCATTCAAAGCTTCGACTACTAAACCCTTAGTATATGCTTCAGACGAACAGATCTTGGAGGTTATGCCAAGATGTTGTCCCTGGTCCATGATTTTACTTCGATCAATGATCTCCCAAGGTATTTACTGATAAATCTGATCATGATCTCAAGTCTCTCTCTATCCATAGTGCTGTAGCTGGCCCATCTTTGTTGGATCTCTTCGATTTCTAATCTTCTTATTTCAGAATCCAGCTTTTCAGTGTCGAAACCTTGCCTAAACAGCTGATCAATGATATTGTCAGGATCAGTGATCACAAGTTTGATGTATTAGAGCGTAACGCAGCAGAATAAGAACAAGAATTAGACAAATTGTAGCAAGAATTTGATACTCGTATGCATTAAGAACAAATACGGTTATAACGAGAGAATATATTTCTGTAACAAGGAATGTTTCTATGATATCGAATATTTCTGATCAAATCATTCTCTTATTACAATAGGTTGACACTCCTTATATAGAGTGCAATCGCTGCTGTTATCACGGGAAAGTGACAACTGGCAGATCTAGTACAAAAATAACTAACTCTTAACAAACTACTGAAATGTTCACAACTACTGAGAACATATCAGAGTGTTAAGTACAAAATATAAAACTACTGATAAGAAACTACTAAAACTACAACGACTGAAGAGCAAGCTCTTCAGTCGTTTTACAAAACTACTAAAAAACATAAAACTACTGATGAGCACAACAACTGAAGAAGTATTCTTCAGCTGTTGTATCAAACTACTGAACAGATAAAACATAAAACTACTGAAAGGTAAACCGTCACAACTACTGAAGAAGACCTCTTCAGCTGTTGTGACAACGTCTGATACTTTGGTCTTCAGCACTTGTGTCTTCAGACTTTGTCTTCAGCACTTGTGTCTTCAGACTTTGTCTTCAGCACTTGTGTCTTCAGACTTTGTCTTTAACACTTGTGTCTTCAGACTTTGTCTTCAGCACTTGTGTCTTCAGACTTTGTCTTCAGCACTTGTGTCTTCAGACTTTGTCTTCAGCACTTGTCTTCAGACTTTGTCTTCAGCACTTGTCTTCAGACTTTTTCTTCGGCACTTGTCTTCAGACTTTGTCTTCAGCACTTGTCTTCAGACTTTGTCTTCAGGACTTGTCTTCAGACTTTGTCTTCAGCACTTGTCTTCAGACTTTGTCTTCAGCACTTGTGTTCAGACTTTGTAATCAGCTGTTGTCTTCAGCTGTTATGGTCTTCAGTAGTTGTTGTGACGTCTGTGGGACTTAAAGGTTTTTCTGATCCAGCTCATTGGTTCTTTTGGTCCAACAAACTCCCCCTGAACCAATGCAGCCAAAACCTTTAACTTTATTGAGGTCCCACTTATTGTTGGCAGAATGGTTGGTCTTTTTCCTTCTTGATCAGTTGAGAAGATGACCCATATAAGCACTGGCCTGGGAATGAGTCTCTGATGATTTGGTTGGCCATGTATGGATGGGAGCTCTGTATTGGGGAATTGGACACTGAGCTGTTCCCCCATCCATGAGACTCACTTCCCATGTATAAGCCTATAGGATTCTCTGGTGTATGCTCTGAGAAACATAATTTGTTCTTCCATGGTCAGGTTCTCAGCTTCACCATCAAACAATCCTTCACGCCCATACAACTCTGAGATGTACTTGGCCTGTTTGCCATTTTTGAGCTCAACTGTTGTAATTTGTCTGTATGCAAACTCATCAGGATGAGTCCCTTCAAGTAACAGACTGAGCTCATTTTGTTTGAAGTTCTCAAGCCTCTTGTAGACTAACCCCTTTTTAATAACTCTGTTCTCTAACATCTTTTGGGGTGGCTGTTTAGTCTCATAGGCCTTCTTGAAATCTTCTACAATCTCCCAGGGTAATACTACAAGGACCACTGTGATATCTTCATCTACGATCCTTTTTACTTGGCCCTTGTATCTCGAAGGAATGTCTTTCTTTACAATCCTGTGAGCCACCCTAGGATCAGGCCATACTCTCACCTTTTCCTTCTGATATTGAAATGTGTTGGCAAGGGTGTACAACCTCAGAGCTTCTTTCTTCATACTAATTATTGATGAAGAAGCAACATAAGTTTTGTCGATGCTTTTCAACATCTCATCGTCATGAAGCCTTTGCTGCTGCTCTTCTTCAATCTTTACTCTCATAGTTTCCATCTGTGAGGTGGGAGTGATGGGCATGGGTTTGGCTTTAGGTAATGTTAGGACTGCAGACAGAGGCAGCCTATCTTCTTCCACATCATCCTCTTCTTCTTCTTCTTCTTCTTCTTCTTCTTCTAGCCTCAACACCCTTCTCTTCTTCTTCTTGGGTGCATCATCGGCTGTTGGTTTAGAGGGTAAGGGAGTTGGTTTTGTGGGTTGTGGTTGTGGTTGTTTTGGAGAGGGAATGTTGACATCTGAGTTAGCATTTTAGAGGTGAGTGTGGCTTTTGAGTGTTTGGCTAGCTCAGTCCTGCTCCCTGCTCCTGTTTCATTCAAAGCTTCAACTACTAAACCCTTAGTGTATGCTTGAGACGAACAGATCTTGGAGGTTATGGCCAAGATACTGTCCCTGGTCCATGATTTAATCTCGATCAATGATCTCCCAAGATATTTTGCAATGAATATGATCATGATCTCTAGTCTCTCTCTTTCTAATGCATCATAACTTGCCCATCTTGAGTTAATTTCTTCAACTTCAAGTCTCCTGATCTCTGAGTCAAGCTGTGCAGTATCGAACCCTTGTCTATACAGTTGATCAATAATGGCATCCATTGATTTACTATGTGTAGCATCTGCCATTTTGATCATCTCATCGAGTTGGAGTTCTTTCTCTTTTCCTTCACCCTCCTCTTCTTATATGTGACATGAAAGTCTTTGTGACTTTCACCCACTTGATCATTTCGGTTCCCTTCACAGACTCCTTTCCTTCTCAGTTTCCTTTTCTTTCAGTTTGCTCTTCCTCTTTGCTTTCACTGACTGACTCTCCCCCTTTTGGTTGCATTGGTTGCAAGGGTTTGAGTAGCAAAAGCCTTGTGCTCACAATCTCCTCCACCAGGGGTTGTATGATTGAGGGAAGCCTCTCATCCATGGTTTTGATCACAATGTCTATGATCATTGGGGTGATGAGAGGTAGGGTTTGCTGAAAGATAGCAACTGTTTTCTCAGAGGGGTTCTGTCCCTGAGAAGCAGTGCCAGAAACAAAGCTGGTGGCTTGGAAGTTTTGAGTGGCTGAGTGTGTGGGAGACCTTTAGGTGAAGGTGCCATCTGTGGGTTTATGTTTGTTGCAGATGGACTTGCTTCTTGAGAGAATTGGTCAAGTAGTCTTTGTAGTCTACTGACTTCTTCCTCAAGAATTGTGTTCTGGGCCAGAACATCATAAAAGAAGCCCAGGTCATCATCAGCAGATGCTGAATCACCTGACCTCCTGCTTGTAGCAGGATGTACATGCACTGGGTGTAGACTAGTTTTAGCATGTGCCCCTTTTTCTTGGAGCTGGGGACTTCCAGCCTCAGGACTATGTCCTTCATCAGCTGTTGCCTCTAGTGAGGTCTTAGCTATGTTACCAGCCTCATTCTGATCATGTGCTGATTCAGAAGAGGTGGCAGCCTCACTAGATGTTCTAATCTCCATATCCACACCAGGAGATAGAACATGTAAACCCCGGTGTTGTGGGTTGTCAGAAGCATGGTGATCCTCGTCCTCAATAGCTGTGGTTCTCCCCTTTGTTGGTGGTTGTTGGGGAGGAGGAGAGGCATGCAGCTGAGTCAGCATGTTTGCAATGATAATGGTTGGACTTTGGGGGGTGGTTGCATGGGGAGATGGGGTAAAAGCAATGTGCACCTGGGAGAATGGTGCTCTTCAATGGCAATCTCCTCAAATAAGGAAGATCCCAGATTTGTGGGTACCCCTTCTGTGGTTGCTGCAGGCTCCTTTTGAGAGGAATCCTGAGCGGCTGTGGCTGGTGAAGTCCTTATATCCACTAGGGGGTTATAACCAGTGGATATAGCCTGCGTTTGTGTTGCAGGGGCATCCTTAGGGGACTCATTTCCCTGAGTAGCCTTTTTGGTCTTCTTTTTAGTGGGTTTGGTGGGAACTTTGGATTTGGAGGTGGTGGCTGTGGGTTCCAGCTGCGTGGGTTTTCGCAGCTTGGCAGCCATTTTCAGTGATTGGTCAGAGTTGTGCCGGGAGTATACTTCCGGCAGTACAGCCATAGCAGGGACTCCCAGGCCAACAAGTCCCTCAGCTTGAAGCTGGTTTTCAATTATGGCCATTATGAACCGAGGATATAATATCCAACGGTTAGCAGTTTGTTTTTGGGCCACATCCTTGAGCTCTAAAAATAGTATTTCAGAAAAATTTAAAGGTTGTTGCTCAAGGATGGAGTACATTACCTGTTGCCACCTTGTGGACATTTGATCCCATGATAAGTCTTGGAGGCAAGGCATACATTTACCATATGAAATATGAGACGTTCGGCATCCGGGAAATGTTTCTTCAGTATGGTAGATGCACTCAGGTTACCCTGGTATCCATGGTGGGAAAATGATTGATCTGTTGTGCCCTTTGGATAACCAGTTGGGAAAGTGGCATCATCCAGATTGAGGGTTTGGCGAAGAGTGTCTAGAGTAATGACCACTTTTTGGCCATGGACAAACGATTGAAGAGACTCTGTGTCATTCTCCTCAGAGACCAGAGTGACGTTTGTCCAGAATTGGTTAAGGGATTCAGCATATATGGTGGGATTTACCAGAAAAGCCATTTTGTAGGGTGACTGAACCATTAAATCAATGGCGTTGTGAAACTTGGTCCAGTATGGCGATTTTGTGAGATGTGCGACACAGTTGTGTCGAGGTTTTAGTTGCATGGTCGCCATTGATGAAGAGAGGGTAGAGAGTTTTTGAACGTTAGATTTGAGAAGAGAAGATAAAAACTCTAAAGGTGGGATAAGGTATTTAAAGGGTCGGGTTAGAAAACGACTGAAGGTTTTGGTGTGAGTCATCAGTTGTTGAAACTACTGATGACGTGGTATTAACTTTTAGACGTTGAAACAGCTGAAGTCTCTGATTTAGTCATCAGTAGTTATAAAACTACTGAAGAAAGTTTTGACTTCAGGTGATGAAACAACTGAAGACTTGGTATTAGTCATCAGTAGTTGTGAAACTACTGAAGACTTTGGTTTTACCATCAGTTGTTGTAAACAGCTGAAGACTTGGTGTTAGTCATCAGTAGTTGTGAAACTACTGAAGACATGGTATTGCTTTAGTTGTTTAGAAGGAAACAGCAGGTGTGGAAACAACTGAAGAGAAATTACTCATCAGCTGTTTTCGTCAATTCTTAGCTTTTCAGCTGTTTCATACTGTCCTCAACACTTACTCATCAGACTTTTCATCTGCTTTTCAGGTGTTTCATAGGACGTCAGTACTTAGCTGTTTATACTGATTTCAGTAGTTGTAACTACATCAGTAGTTTAGAACAGATAAAGTACTTCAGTACTTATGAGGCATTTAGCCTTTAGTAGTTATAAAAACTGCTGAGGGTAAAAGAACTCATCAGTACTTATATGTGACATGGTTACCAATGATCATCAGTACTTATTACTGAGATCATCAGTAGTTGTCACTTATTCTAGCTGCAGCATACCAACCCTTAACACCAGGTTGTGGAAAGTTGAACTATCCAAAGGCTTAGTAAAAATGTTTGCAAGCTCATCAGCACTAGGCACAAACATAGGATTAATAAGACCCTTTTAAAAACAATCTCTTATAAAATGATGTCTAATTTCTATATGTTTGGTCCTAGAGTGCTGGACCGGATTTTTGACAATGCAAAGAGCTGAAGCACTATCCATTAATAACGGAGTCTTAGTCTCTGTAATGCCATAATCCAAAAGTTGATTCTGAAGCCAGAGTACTTGGGATGTACAACTTGCAGCAGCAATGTACTCGGCTTCAGCAGTGGATGTAGCAACAGATGTTGTTTCTTACTCTGCCAAGAAATCAAACAGTTGCCTAGGAATTGACATCCACTAGAAGTTGATTTCCTGGTCAACTTACACCCTGCATAGTCACTATCAGAGAAGGCAACTAATTTGCAAGAGTGCCCAGTGGAATACCATAAACCTAGAGATTGTGTACCTTGCAAATATCAAAAGATCCTCTTGACTGCAATCAATGAGACTCCTTAGGTGCAGCCTGAAATCTAGCACAAACACATGTAGCAAACATAATATCTGGTCTAGAAGCTGTTAAATACATCAAGGACCCAATCATACATCTGTAAATGTTTCATCAACCACTTTACCTTTCTGATCTGTATCCAGTTGTGTGGTGCTGCACATGGGGGTAGAACAGGCTTACAGTTTTGTAAATCAAACTTTTCCAAAAGATCTTTTGTGTATTTTGACTGATGAATGAAAATTCCATCAGCCTTTTGTTTGATTTGCAAACCCAAAAAGAACTGTAATTCTCCCATGGCGCTCATTTCAAACTTCTGTTGCATCAACTTTGTAAAGGCATCACACAACTGTGGATCAGAGGATGCAAAAATAATATCATCTACATAAATTTGAACAAGTAGATTATGCTGCCCAGCTTTCTTAATGAATAAAGTCTTATCTATGGAGCCTCTAGTGAAATTATTTTCCAGAAGAAAGTTTGATAATGTCTCATACCAGGCTCTAGGAGCTTGTTTCAACCCATAAAGAGCCTTATCAAGCTTATACACCCAATTAGGATGTTTATTGTCCTCAAAGCCTGGTGGTTGACATACATAAACCTCTTCTTTAATTTTCCATACAAAAATGCACTTTTGACATCCATTTGAAAAACTTTAAGGTTTTGATAAGCAGCATAAGCTAAAAACAATCGAATTGCTTCTAGTCTGGCTACAGGGGCAAAGGTTTCATCATAATCAATACCTTCTTCTTGTGCAAACCCCTGAACAACCAGTCTGGCCTTGTTCTTAACAATAAGCCTATTTTCATCAGTTTTGTTCCTAAACACCCATTTAGTGCCTATTGCACACTTACCTGGAGGTAGAGGAACCAGTTCCCACACTTGCTGTTTCTTGAACTGAAGAAGCTCAAGCTGCATGGCATCAACCCATCCATTGTCCTTTAAAGCAATATGATAATTCTTTGGCTCTTGCTGACTGATGAAGAGAGCATAGAAGCAGAAATTTGACAATTGACTTCTTGTTGATACGCCAACAGTGATATCACCAATGATTTGAGACATAGGGTGATTCTTCAGATCTTGATACACAATGAGATCTGTGCAAGTGTTTGTAGCAGGCTCAGCAGCAACAGATGGTGATGGTGAATCATTTCCTTGAAACCAATCAGTGGATGGTAATTCAAAGGAAGTTGAATTTGAAGAAATCTCATCAGCATTTGTTGTGGATGGTGCTACTGGAGCTACAGGACCATCAGGTCTAGCTGAATCAGGCAGTTGGTCACTAAACCTGAAGAGGTGAGTACTGCTATCATCATCATCATCATCAGCACCAGCAGAACCACCAGGTGGTGAACTGTTGACAGGAGCAACAGCAGGAGTTTGATAAGGAACATATTGCAGTATGTCCAAATCAAATATCTCCACAGGGCTTTGTGGAATCTTGTCCTTTGGAGATTCATTAAAACTTAACATGTAGAGTCTCTTCAACCATCTTTTTTTCTACAGTTGAAGACTCTGTATGCTTTGCAAGTTGATGAATAACCAACAAAGTACCCTGCATCCACCTTAGGATCAAATTTTTGGAGTTGATCCCGTGTGTTAGAATGAAACAAGGATACCCAAATGCTCTGAAGAATGAAATTAGAGGGGCCAAATGACGAAGAACTTCATATGGAGTCTTCATCAACCTCTGATTTACTAGAACTCTATTGTACATAGCAAGCTGTATTGACAGCTTCAGCCCAAAAAGTCATTGGCAGTCCAGAATCAGCCAACATGGACCTTGCAGCTTCAATAAGGGTCCTGTTCTTTCTCTCCACTACTCCATTTTGCTCAGGAGTTCTTGGGATGCTATACTGCCTCTTGATTCCCTTTGATAAGTAAAACTCATCAAGTGTGTGGTTTCTGAATTCAGTACCATTGTCACTTCTTACACACTTAACTGGTAGGGAATACTGCTTCTCAACGTGTAATGCAAAGTTCATAATGGACTGCGCAACCTCATCCTTTGAATGCAAGAAGAAAGTCCATACAAATCTGGAGTAATCATCCATAATTACCAGATAGTATTCTTCTTAGCCATACTCATCACTCTCACAGGACCAAAGAGATCCATGTGAAGAAGCTGTAAGCAGGCAGTGGACATAGGTTCTTCTATGGAGGGAAATGAAGCTTTGTGCTGTTTTCCTTTTAAACAAGCAGTGCAGTTATCTTCACATTTGTACTCCTTCATAGGCAGTCCCCTTACTAAACCATGGTTTGTCAGCTGATTTATGTTTTTGAGATTAACATGACCCAGCCTTCTATGCCATAGAGTAGATTCTTGAGGGGAAGCCTTGGAAAATAGGCAAGGATGGCCTTTGAGATCTATCTTCTTGAAAGATCTAAGGCATACACTCTTCCTGTGTGGCCTTCAGGAGAGTGTATTCATCCAACACCTTATCAATCAACTTAGAACTTTGGATGACAGAATCCGACAGTTCTGACTGGTGAAAAGAGCAACATGGCCTTTGTCACACATTTGACTGACACTCAAGAGATTGTACTTGAGATTTTCCACATGGTTAACATCATCAAACTTTATTTCCCCATTGGAAACAAAGCCTTTGCCAATGATGTAACCCTTTGCATCATTGCCAAATGACACAAACCCCTTCCTTCCTTAAGAGTAGTCATTAAGAAGTGATCTGTTTCCTGTCATATGCATGGATCCTCCACTGTCTACATACCAGATGCCTCTGTGGCATGTTGAAGAACCCTGCAAAACACAACAAATTAGTTAGATTTTGAGACCCAAACCTTTTTGGTTTTGGGCCTGTTCTCATCAACAGATGGTAAACTAACAAGTTTTTTGGAAACAACAGCCTGAGAGGAAGAAGATGGTGAAGAAGAGGAACCCTTTGGCTTGGACCTCCTTTTCTGTGGTTTCAACATAGGAACATCTAATTGGTTAACTCTTCCCAATAGATGTTGAACCATCATAACCAGCTGTGTCTGATTTTGTGATAAGGCTTTCAGCTATCCAGACACATTAGCATTGGAGTTTGATAAGTTCCTATGTTGCACCTTCTTCTTTTGAGCAATCTCAGCTGTTACCTGTTGAACCCCTTCCTTTTTGGATTTCTTTTTGGACTTAAGGGTTACAGGATTTGATGTTGCTGGTACAAATGTGGCTTCAAACTCAGTTTTCATTTTAACCATTTTCTCTTTAATTTTCTCTTTATGTTTGAGTTTGGATCCTCTTTTGTACCAACAATCATCTATAAGATGATTGAACAAACCACATATTTCACATGGTTTCTTCTTCATCTTATGTTGATCATCAACTAAAGAGAATGAAACTACTGAAGACTTGTTCTTCAGCACTTTGGAAGCACTATTTGCTTTCTTGACTTCCTCTTTAGTAGTCTTCAAACCCTTTCTACTGACAGTTTTCTTCTCTTCAGTGCTGACAGTAGTTGGAGTTTGAACTTCAGGTGCTAAATCTTGCTCTCCAGTCCTTTCAGAACTTCCAGAAATAACTCCTGAGTTGATCAACTCTTTGATCATGTGAGTTTCAGTATTTGAATCATCAAGATCAGCTGATAGGTTCAACGAGGGAATAATACTAACTTCAACTTCTGATGGTGCTCTATCCAAAAAAGTGAATCATATGATGAGGTGGATTGGTTATTGCTTTCTCCATTAGATTTCACTTCTGCTCTTGAAGCAAAATCTATAGGAGGAGCAGTGTGATTATAACCAATGCCAAACTTCACATTGGAAGCTGATTGCTTACTAAGAAGCATTTCAAAACCTTTGCATGATTGTACCCGTCGATCACACTCTACTTGAGTGACTGCAAGGGTTTCTTTGAGGTCTTTGTACTTTTCTAAAAGTACCTCTTCCCTAGCCTTATCATCAGTGATTAGGCATTTAAGTTTATAAATCTCATCATTTTTCTCTTTAAGTATAGACTCAAACTCAGCTTTTCTTTTGGAAATGATCTTTTCTAGCTCTATGTTCTTATTAATTAAAGCTACATTGCTTCTCTAATAGAGGCAAATGCTGCTATGCATGTTTCAGAACATAATTTGGCCTTAGCCTCAAAGGATACCTGTGATACTTGTGATGAAGAGGCATTTGAGGATGATCCATCTGCAGACTCCAGAGCCATAAGTGCCAGATTCCCAAAAGGACTATCACCACCATGTTGACCAGCACCTGTGAGCAGTTGTTCATGACTAGACATGTCATCTGGTAAACTGCTCCAGTCAACAACTCCAGGGGTGAAGAAGCTGTGTTGTTGAGGTTGAGGAGGTTGATGAGATTGAGATGGTTGAGGCTCAGGAAGAGCATGTGGTTGTTGAGCAATGGGTGCTTGAACCTGACTGGTTTGTGGCATGTAATAACAAGGGTAAGGATATGGCATTGGACCCTGAGGAACAAAATATGCAGGAGATTGTGGTTGAGAATGATGACCAGAATTGACAGGATGTTGCCCTCTGTGTTGTTGACTATTGCCAGGGAAAGTCACAAAGGGTGCAGAAGAATTAGATCCAGATGATCTACATTCTCTAGCAAAGTGTCCAAGCCTGTGGCATTTGTGACACCTCAACTTACTCTTGTCAAAACCAACTTTGGTTTTGCCAGAGAGTCCTGGGAACTTTCTTCCAGTTCTTTTGTAGAACTTCTGAGATCTGATATTTATCAAGGCCATTTGGCTCAAAATATCCATCTCTTCTAAGTCATCATCAGCAATCCCCTTGAGATCATCCATGATGAAGCATAGATTGTCATTATTACACCCAGTTAACTGACTATCAACACTCACAAACGCAGAATCAGAAGGGTTTGAGGAGAAATCAATATGCTCATCATACTGGCATTCAGATGAAGCATATTCTGACTCATGACCAACCAAGGCAGTGTTTCCTGGTACAAAGTCATCAGTGAGCTTTCCAGATGATGACAGTTTTCGTTTCTGTTCTATCTCTCTCAAATGTGAGCAATTTCCCATGGAGTTGGGTGAGAGATAGTTTGTCCAAATTTGCACTGGAGCGTAGGACAATAGTATATGTGTCCTATCTCTCAGGCAGTGATCTGAAAAATCTGTTATTCATCTGGCTATTGGTGTACTCATGTTTGACCATTTTTAATTCAGAGATCAAACAAGAGAACCGCTCAAACTGTTGAGTCAGTGTCTCACCCTTTCTATGAGAGAATGTCTCGTATTGTTGGGCAAGGATTTCTCTATTATTTGCCAAGACCTCATCTGTTCCTCCAAATTGTTCTTTCAAGGCATTCCAGAGGTCATGGGCAGTTTCATGATGCATTAGCCCAGAATAGATTTCACTGGGCAGTGCCATGGCCAGAATTCCATGGGCTTTTGCATCAATTTCAAACAATTTCTTATCCTCATCTGAGTATTGCTCTCCTCCTCTTCGAAACATTTGATTGGTTTTCGGGTTATTCACCATAGGCTTGTGTGGACCATGTACCACTGATGTCCAACAACCTGAACTGTTAACAAACAGGTGATTGAGCATTCGTCGTTGCCATATGTTATACTCACTCCTAACCAGCATTGGAGGCTTGGTTGAGGAACCAGTATTGTGAGGATCATTGGAAGGAGTAGCCATTTTAGAAAATTCAGACAAATTCAAGATAAGCAAAACAAATTTAGCTCAAAACCACTAAAAACCTCAATTAAATCAGCCAAAAGCGACAGAACTTCAATCTCTATAACAGATTCGTGCGAATTTGCTAGTTCGATCAAACTTAGAGAAAATGAGCAGTTTCAATGATCAATTGTTAGATCGATCAATGATTAACCTGCTCTGATACCATTTGATAGGATCTCAGCATCTAGTTTGATCGATTCGAATGATTTCAGCAGCAGAATAGAGTACCAACTAGCACAATTCGAGCAAGAATACCAAAGATATTGCAATGAACAGAATTAGTTATAGAGAGAGAAAGTTTCTGCAAAAAGAATATTTCATTCAATCACACGCTTTCGTGGTGGCATAAAGTGTCACACATACAATCAGGTCAATCATCCTTATATAGGATGTCGTGCTGGAACATTCCTTATATACGAGATGTGACGTCTGCTGATGTCACTTGATAGTGACATCTAACAGAATTATTTAAACAACTGAAACACAACTACTGAAGATGTCAAAACAGCTGACATCTTCTTACAAAAATACTAAGTGTTATCAGTTACTACAACTACTGAAAAGAAACTACTGAAACTACAACGACTGAAGAACAAGCTCTTCAGTCGTTTTACAAAACTACTGAAAGTAAAAACATAAAACTACTGATATCACAACTATTGAAGAAGTACTCTTCAGCTGTTGTGACAAACTACTGAAATTTCAGTACTTGGTCTTCAGACTTGAACTTCAGACGTTTCATCAGCTGATGACTTCAGTAGATGTCATCAGCTGATGTCTTCAGTCTTTGTCTTCAGACTTTGTACATCAGTTGTTGATCTTCAGCACTTATGGACTCTTCAGCTGTTGTACTTCAGTACTTGGTCTTCAGCTTCAGCATTTGTGTTCTTCAGCTGTTGAGCTTCAGCACTTGTGTTCTTCAGCTGTTGAGCTTCAGCACTTTAGTCTTCAGCTGTTGAAGTCTTCAGTACTTGATCTTCAGCTGTTGAAGTCTTCAGCACTTGTCGAACTGCTGATGAAGCCTTCAGCAGTTGTTGTGATATCATGTGGGACTTAGAGGTTTTCTGATCTTGGCTCATTGGTTCTTTTGGTCCAACACATTTCATATCACCTCTATTGTTCTTATTATTATTATTATCATTATCATTATTATTATCATAGTTATTTATTTAATATGATATAATTATCACTATTAAATTCCAATTTAGAGGAAATTACGACAAATCCATAAGTAACCCTTAAGTTTCATATATGCCAACAATAGCCCTTACAAGAATATAACGATGCCAACATTTAATTTAACGAAAAATTCAAGATGTTACACCTTTCCTTTTAAGCTTTTCAATCCTTTCCTCCTCCTAAAGCTCTTTTGCAGTCATTTTCTTCTTTCCTCTATCATTTTTGGAAGTGCTTGACTTTGGTGGTTCTTGGATAAAGGGTTCAGATTGAGATAGAGGTAGTGAAGGTGTTTGAGCTAGAGGTTGATTGAGAAAATACTCACTATTCACCTTAGATGCCAGCTCTAGAATTGCATATGTGATTATTAGATCCTCGGACAAGGAGAACAATCCTTTCACAGCTTCCATTTCAGCTTCAGAAGACTCGTCTTGTTCTTCCGAGACTTTGACTTCAGCTTTGAAATTTTGAGGGAGTTCAGTTTCTATCCTAACTATTTCAGTTGCTAGGCCATCGGTCCTTATTTCCTCTTCGAGTTGAATCTCAAGTTCTATTTGGATCTTATGTTGACCAACTTCTTCCATAGTGGTAGAAGGTGCACTTAACCTTTGAAGCTCTTCAGCTCCAAAGTACATCATAGCTGCATCCGGGCTAGGCTGATCTAGAGAAGATCTAAATAGGAACTTGGAAAAGAGCCTATAAAGATCTCTAAACATTCATGGTCTATTTTTAGTACAACTTAGGATAGCTCAGGAAAGATAGTTGTAGTATGAGCAGAATATCTGGAAGTTGAAGTTTGGCTCAGTGGTTCCTTAGTTGTTTGTGAAGGGTTTGCTAGAACACAAAATCTAAGTTTAACCATTTAAACTTTCAGGAAACGCAGCGGATATAAATATAGCTTTAAAACCCATTTTAAAAGCTGAAAATTTTATGTTCTTAGTGATCTTTTAAGATGTAAAACAAACCCAAATCAAAAGGATCATTATATGTGAATTAACGAGCTATAATATGAGTAAAACTATATATAAAATCACAGCCACAATGAGCTGTGATTACTACCTCTTTGAGCAGCAAGAAAACGACCAAAAGTGAGAGATTTGGGATGCTAAAATCGGCCAAGAACTCAAGTGTAGAGGTCCTCAAGTGTCTATACCCCAAGCCCTTGCAATACACCTTCTTGTTAGGTAGATTATCACCAAGAACACAACAAAGCTTGCTCTTCAAAAACTCCCAAGGAATCTGCCAGGTTCGAAGCTTTTGAGAGAGAAAGAGAGAAGTTTTTGTTGCATGCAATGAGAGTGGGTTGTTGAGAAGTGAAGTGACCTAGACTACTTAATGTGTGTTATGTTCAAGACCATTTTGGTCCAATAGAAATCAAAGGGGGGGACGGCCAAGGAGGTTTAAATTTGGGTTCCCTCCTTCAAATATCACACATTAAAAGTCTTGTTAACTAGACATACAAATAACAATTTAATTGTATGTACAAGTTATATACAACTTATACAATTAACCATTTAACTTATAAGTTGTAATTTCTCATTATTATTTGGTGTCATCTAACTAATTTAAATAACACTTCAAATAATATTATTGAACAAAATATCCTAATAAGTTGTTCCCTCTCATATCAATTTATTTAGAAAACCCATTTTCTAAATTGGTGTAAATATTCAATTGCATGATCTTATCATCAATTAAATATATTAATTGGTGTTTGCTAAGCTTGTTATTGGGTATAACCCGACTTGGATCATAACGTACTAACCACATCAATATTCTAACTGTCTTGGGCACACAGAATCCTTCAATCTCCCACTTGCCCAAGATTCATAGAAGATTGATGCAAGCAGTAAATTCCGCCTAACAACGGTTTACTACCCTTAATACGCATGACTTATAGCCATTCAATAACATCATCTCTTTCAAGTACCCTACTTGAAATGATTTAGGTGAATTAATCATCTATCCTTTTGTTACAGATGTCATGTTAAATCCAAGGACACAGAATGATCATTCCTTGTTGATTTAACTTAATCAGGCCTTAGACATCTAACTCTCAACGAATAAGAGGAACAAATCATCTTGACTACATACGTTTCTCACAAACACTTCGTGTTATATCTGAACATACCCTTATGTACTGTCCACTATTTCAAGACAATGAAGAATTAGTTCAAGGTATAATACTTAGTGAATATCAAAACTCAATATGTATCTCAGGTCGTAGGATACCAAATGATATTCGCCTTTACTCAAATTTACTTATGATCAATCATTAAGATTCCATGTAGTAAAATTTGAGATGCGGGTTAGTCCAATATTTGTGTCCCACAAATATCTACAAACCTTGGTAGCAACCCATTGCTCTATATTCATCCTTATGAATATCAACCAATCCAAGTTCATAATAATCTTACTCTCACACTTGTTCCCACAAGTATGAGCGACTACGGACATTTTAGAGTAAACATTTTACTCATGGATAAAACATGCTAAATAGGAACATTAATTGAAACACTATAACCAAATAATTTTATTCAAATAATATAGAGTTCCACATATCCAAATACAAAATTTACAGATCAAATCCAATCACTGAATATCGAAGTCCCATGGCACAAGTATGACCTTCATGCTTTGCCTTTTCAAGGAGCTTCGTGAGAGGATCCGCAATGTTTTGATCCGTGTGAACTTTGCAAATACATATCTTTCCCTTTTCAACTTCATCTCGTATGTAGTTGAATCTCCGCTCAATGTGCCTAGTCTTTTGATGAGCACGAGGTTCCTTGATTTGAGCAATCGCACCCTCGTTGTCACAAAAATCTCTAGGGGTCCTGAATGGAAGGGATAACCCCTAGATCGGCAATGAATTTCTTCAACCATGCAGCTTCTTGAGCTGCCAATGAGGCGGCGACGTATTCTGATTCTGTAGTTGATAGAGCCACCACATCCTGCTTGGAGCTCTTCCAAGAGACAGCTCCTCCATTCAGAATGAAAATGTATCCCGATTGTGACCGTGAATCGTCACGATCGGTTTGGAAACTCGCATCCGTGTAACCTTTTACAACGAGCTCCTCGTCACCAGATCCATAGATCAGGAACATATCTCTTGTCCTCCTTAGGTATTTAAGTATGTTCTTAACAGCCATCCAATGACTGTTTCCAGGATTTTGCTGGTAACGACTTGTCATGCTCAAGGCGCATGACACGTCCGGTCGAGTGCATATCATCGCATACATGATGGATCCAATAGCTGATGCGTATGGGATTGCCTTCATTTTATCTTGCTCATCCTTTGAGCTAGGACATTGAGTCGTACTCAATATTGTTCCTCTTTGAATAGGTACGGTACCTTTCTTAGAGTTTTCCATCTTGAACCTTTTCAAGATTTTATCAATGTACGCACTTTGATTCAAACCAATCAACCGCCTTGATCTATCCCTATAGATCTTTATTCCCAGAATATAGGCGGCTTCACCAAGATCCTTAATGGAAAAACAACTTCCAAGCCAGGTTTTTACACCTTCCAGGGTTGGAATGTCATTTCCAAATAGTAGTATGTCATCAACATACAATACTAGGAAAGTTATTGTGCTCCCACTAGCCTTCTTATACACACAAGCCTCATCAGCGTTTTTGATGAAGCCAAATTTCTTTACTTCCTCATCAAAACGGTGATTCCAGCTTCTCGATGCTTGTTTCAATCCATAGATTGATTTCTTTAACTTGCATACTTTATTAGGATGTTTTGGATCGACAAAACCTTCAGGCTGAACCATATAGACATCTTCCTCAAGATATCCATTTAGGAAAGCGGTTTTGACATCCATTTGCCAAATCTCATAATCATAATGAGCAGCTATGGCAAACAATATTCTTATAGACTTTAGCATCGCAACAGGTGAGAAGGTTTCATCATAATCAACCCCTTGAGTTTGAGTGAAACCCTTCGCTACAAGTCTAGCTTTATAAGTATCCAAGTTTCCATGCATATCGGTTTTCTTCTTGAAAACCCACTTACTTCCAACTACCTTGGAATTAAGAGGTGGTACAACAAGTTCCCAAACTTGATTGTCATACATGGATTGCATCTCAACGTTCATGGCCTCAAGCCATTTGTCACAATCCGAATTGGACACTGCATATGGTATGTGGTTGGCTCATCTGAATCTACCACATAGCATCCATCCATGAAAAATCCGTATCTTTCAGGTGGATTACTAATTCTACCACTTCTTCGAACGTTTTGTGTGTATTGATCACCCCCTTGATCATCCTCAACATCCTTATGTTGAGTGCTAGTTTCAACCAAACGTGCATAGGGTTGTGGTTCTTGATCTTCTTCAAGGTCCACTGTTCTACTTCCAGCTCCTTCCATAAGGAACTTTGTTTCTAAGAACTCACCCTTTCTGGCAACAAACACTTTTTGTTCCAGTGGATCATAGAAATAATATCCCATAGAATCTCTAGGATATCCAACAAAGATACACTTGGTGGATCGGACTTCCAATTTGTTTGGGGTGGGAGTCTTAACATAAGCCTCACATCCCAAACCCTTAAGTATGATAGGGATGGAACTCTTCCATGCCATATCTCAAAGGTGTCCTTTCCACCTTTTTGGTTGGGGCCATATTTAGAATACGGGCCGCGGAGAGCAGAGCGAAACCCCAAAATGATAGAGGTAATGTGCTTCTAGCCATCATAGATCGAACCATATCCAATAAGGTTCGATTCCTCCTCTCAGACACACCATTATGTTGTGGTGTTCCAGGTGGAGTGAGTTGTGAGACAATCCCACAACTCCTAAGATGATCTTGAAAAGCATCACTCAGGTATTCACCTCCTCTATCTGTACGGAGAACTTTAATTGACTTGTTAAGTTGATTTTCTACTTCATTCTTGAAGATTTTGAACATTTCAAAAGCTTCATCTTTGTGCCTTAATAAGTACACATACCCATAGCGACTATAATCGTCGGTAAAGGTAATGAAGTATCTTTCACCATTCCTAGTCATTGGCTTAAAAGGACCACATACATCCGAATGTATGATTCCTAATAGATCTTTTGCCCTTTCGTTAGTTCCACTAAAGGGTGTCTTAGTCATTTTACCTTGTAAACAAGATTCACAAACGTCAAATGAATCACATTCATTTGTTTTTAAAAGACCATTCTTTTGTAGTGTTTGTAAACGTTTCTTGTTTATATGGCCAAGACGACAATGCCAAAGATAGGTATCACTCAAGTCCAACTTGAGTTTCTTGGTGTTAGTTTGGTACAATGAGCTATTTAAAGTATTTTCATGAACCAATTCATAAATACCATTAATGGGAATAGCTTTAAAATAGAACATACCATTAAAAGAAACATGAATATCTTTTTCAACAAATGATAATACATATCCAAATTGTTTTAACAGGGCTACAGAGATAATATTCCTAGTCAAACTAGGAGCATACAAAACATTGTTCAAAATCACTTCCAAACCATTTGGAAGTTTCAAGATGTAGTCACCACGGGCTTCAACTTGAACTTTAGCCCCATTGCCCATGTAGAGGCTTACATCCCCTTTCTTGAAGTCACTACTTCTTTTGAACCCCTGCAACAAATTGCAAATGTGAGTTCCACATCCGGTATCTAATACCCATGTGTTAGAGGATATCATGTTTAAATCAATATGGATCATGTATATTGTACCTGAGGTCTGCCCGGCATCCCTCTTTGCTTTCAACTCTTGGAGATGGACAGGACAATTCCTTGCCCAATGTCCAATCTCCCCACACTTGAAGCATGGGTCGTTAGTAGCAACCTTTTGCTTTTTCTCTTGTGGTTTGGGTGGCATCCTTGCCACCCCTTTCCTTTTCCCAAGCGGGTCCCTTACCCTTAGCAACCTTTGCCTTGGGTGCGGGACGAGGCCTTTTATTGTTCCCACCTTCATTGATGGTGAGAACGGGTAAAACCCTTTTACCCATGGCCGCCTCGGCCGTTTTGAGCATTGAGTGAAGCTCACCAATGCTTTTGTCCCATGCATTCATGTTGTAGTTCAACACGAATGTCTCGAACTTCTTGGTAAGGCCATTGAGGATCAAATCCGTGGCCAATTCCTTCGAGACGGGACAATTTAGCCTCTCGAGGCGGTCAATATGACTTTTCATCTTAAGTACATAAGATGAAACAGATTGGTTGTCATCCATACGACATGCATGGAGTGCTCGAACCGTTTCGAAGCGCTCAACCCTTGCTTGCTGTTGGAACGTTTCCTTCAGTTGGGTTATCATGTCGTAAGCTCCGTGATGTTCATATTCCTTTTGGAGATCCGGAGTCATGCTCGCTAGCATGAGACAAGACACTTGGACGGAGTCCTCAGTGTATTTCAGCCAATCGTTATAGGCCTCCTCATTATCCTCAGAAGGTTGATCGGGGATTGGGTCGTCTAAAACATATGATCTTTTCTCTTGCTTGAGAACGATTCTCAAGTTTCGGTACCAATCAATAAAGTTGTTATGATTTAGACGTTCCTTTTGGAGGATCGCTCGTATGATTGGTTGGACGCGGATGAGTTATCATGATTTTCATTATTTGTGGCCATCTACAAAATTTAACAAAGATCTATTTTAGTATTTTCGATATTGTTATTTTAATAATTAATGCCTTTTAAGGTCATTTTTATATTAAAGTCTAGAACCCAACATTACATTCAAATTGTGGTTAGGTGACCTTTATCCCACGATTTAAATTAATAAGGTGGTCAACGTTTGACGATTGCAACCATTTGCAATTTCTAGAAATATGGGATCGACTTGAAACATCATATGTAAAGTCGGCATGTTAATCCCATCAACACCATTTGGAAACCACACCGTAGGTGATCCATTTGACATGGTTTGCAAACCAAGATACCCTACTTACACCTACGTGTGAGTTTGCCAAAATAAGTGGTTAGGTGACCTTTATCCCACAAATAAGGCATTCTCACCTCAAGTCACAAGTTCTCTCAAAATGGTTAGGTGACCTTTATCCCACTAAGAGTTCCCAAGTGACTCAAGTGTTGTGTAAAAGGACGGTGTTGATCTTGTTTGTAAAAAAAAGGTTAGAGGTTCCAAAATTCTAGTTTAGAAAACTCTATGTACTTGTATTTGCATGCTTTCAAATACAAGGTACCCTATGGTTCTTAGATTAAAACCTATTTTAATCTTTAAAATCATTAAACCATTTTAGTAACTTTATTTAAACTTTTAAGAACCATCAATTTCAGCTTGTTAAGTTTGTTAATGAGTTTGTTATGAATATCCAAATATCAACCAAACAATCAAACAACAAACAATCAACCAAACATAAACAACCATATGTGCATTTGTGCATAACCATAGCATCTAAAGTGGTCCACACTTGTTTGCCATCACAAGTGTGGTCCATAGGTCATTCCTAAGGGTCACAAACAAAGCAAATGGAAAACATCCAAAAGCCTCCCACTTGAAACCGCATCCAAAATGCTCCATGTTTCTTTCATGACCTTCCTTTGTGCTTCCAATGTGTATGTCTTCATATTACAAGATATAAAGTCCTAATACAAGATATCTAGTAAAATGAAAATACACCTAATCTATTTATTACAACCCAATAATAAATAATTACATTTGAAACAAAGCACAAACAACAAATAATACAACCCAATTGAATGAATGAATACAACCATCACAACATCCAAACAATCACAAGGTCAATGGCTAGGTTATGCACTAAAACAAGCATCCATTATATCATCCAAAATATAACTATGAATCCCCTTAAAACCATGAATTTTCAGCCAACATAAACTGAAAAATTCGGGTTTAGATGTTGTCCAAACAACACACATATCAACATATATATATCTTTCAAGATTTAATCACAAGCATGTATAATATAATCTTGAAAGTTGGGGATTCAACAAAACAGAAACATAGCAGCCCCAAATCAGCTTATATGAGTTTATTATCATTCTTTAAAACCAATTTTAAAGACAAAACAAGCAAGCATCCACATAACCGGCTCTTGATGCCATTGAAGGGTTGCTAGAACACAAAATCTAAGTTTAACCATTTAAACTTTCAGGAAACGCAGCGGATATAAATATAGCTTTAAAACCCATTTTAAAAGCTGAAAATTTCATGTTCTTAGTGATCTTTTAAGATGTAAAACAACCCAAATCAAAAGGATCATTATATGTGAATTAACGAGCTATAATATGAGTAAAACTATATATAAAATCACAGCCACAATGAGCTGTGATTACTACCTCTTTGAGCAGCAAGAAAACGACCAAAAGTGAGAGATTTGGATGCTAAAATCGGCCAAGAACTCAAGTGTAGAGGTCCTCAAGTGTCTATACCCCAAGCCCTTGCAATACACCTTCTTGTTAGGTAGATTATCACCAAGAACACAACAAAGCTTGCTCTTTAAAAACTCCCAAGGAATCTGCCAGGTTCGAAGCTTTTGAGAGAAAAAGAGAGAAGTTTTTGTTGCATGCAATGAGAGTGGGTTGTTGAGAAGTGAAGTGACCTAGACTACTTAATGTGTGTTATGTTCAAGACCAATTTTGGTCCAATAGAAATCGAAGGGGGGGACGGCCAAGGAGGTTTAAATTTGGGTTCCCTCCTTCAAATATCACACATTAAAAGTCTTGTTAACTAGACATACAAATAACAATTTAATTGTATGTACAAGTTATATACAACTTATACAATCAACCATTTAACTTATAAGTTGTAATTTCTCATTATTATTTGGTGTCATCTAACTAATTTAAATAACACTTCAAATAATATTATAACAAAATATCCTAATAAGTTGTTCCCTCTCATATCAATTTATTTAGAAAACCCATTTTCTAAATTGGTGTAAATATTCAATTGCATGATCTTATCATCAATTAAATATATTAATTGGTGTTTGCTAAGCTTGTTATTGGGTATAACCCGACTTGGATCATAACGTACTAACCACATCAATATTCTAACTGTCTTGGGCACACAGAATCCTTCAGTTTGTCTCTGAACACGCTCTCCCTTTTTGGTAGCATCATCTTGAGAGCTAGATGAGCTAGAGGAAGAGGTCAATGAGACCTGAATAGGTACGTGCCTAGTAGATCTCTCAATCTGTTTCTCAGCTAGTTGAGCCTTGAGATTGTCAATCTCAAGTTGCCGAGTGGCGGACCTATCCTCTAAAGTCCTAACCTTGGATTCAAGCTTTGAGACTTTAGAAAGCAAGTCTTGAATGGTGAGATGCAGTCTTCCCTAATCTTCTTTTGAAGAATCATGGGGAGATGAGGTAACATACCTAGTATGTCCATCCTCACCACCAGATGTGGTTTCTTGGCACCCTAGTTTCCATTGCGTAGTGATGTCTCTTTCATAGTCTTCAAAAGGCATGGTTGTGGCAGATTCAGTCTCAGAAATGTTACCACTATCCAAAAGGTCCATTGAGGCATCTTATGTAGTGACAGCGGAATCCGCATGAGTCCCCTCCACATCGATGGGACTCACCTCAGTAAAGGCTTGCTGATGGGGGCTAGAGATAAGAGGTCTCTATAGGCTCTGTTGATCTTTGAGAGAGTGTTGTAGATCAACTTCATTGCCATGAAGGGACGTAGTCTCTTCATCAGTTTTGAAAAAAAAGGTAATTAAAGGATAGAGAGGTTAAACCTAATGACCCGGGACCTTGATCAATGTCTACAGGCATTGTGCCTATGGTGGGGTTGTCCTTTTGTGGCTGCTCAGAAGAGTATAGATACTCACCCTGAGGGCTTTTAGCTTGGGTGATGGGCTCATGGGTTTGAGACTGAGGAGACTCAAAACCCATATTGAGGTTAATGGTAAAGGATGGTGAGACCTCAGACTGAGTGGGAGCCCATTGTTCCACTCTAGTCTTTTTAGATTGAATAGGAGGAGCTTGTTCAATCAAAGAATATTGAACAAGAGTTCATTTGGGGCGTCTTTGATATGTGATGGTGATGGGGTGAGAAGGTAGATTTGGCAGTATGAGGGCAGTTGCTAGTGTGGGCTCATCACCTGTAGGGTTAACAGGGATGCCACGAGGAACTATTTGCTCAGTCATACCTAGAAGCAGGGCAATGTATCTTTCAGTGAAATTGGTGGACACTTTCTTCAAAGTCTTGAAGATGGTCGGCCTCATTTGAGGGACAGTCAGAGCAGCTGCACAGACAAGCTGACTCTGGTCCAGCTCATAGTTGATTATGTGCTGGAGAAATATGGGGTACATGAAGAATGTTTCCCGCTAGAGATTTCCCATGAGATTAGTCAGCACAAATCTTGAGTAGTTGAATCTAAGGCTTCTCACCATTCCATAAACTAGGCACCCTAGTTCATATAGGATTCGATCCCATCCCCCAGATTTGTTGGACAAACAATGAAGAACGACATGCAGCAGGAACTTCCAGTTGTATGAGAAGTTGAACTTGTAGACTGTGGACCTGCTAACGTCTCCACCATATCCCATTTGGATGTAGGTGTTGTCCAAATCTGCTATGGGGAACTCTGTAGGTGCACCTCATCATGAAGCTCGAGATGCTCCCTGATGAGTTGTTCAGTAATGACCAACTCCTGGCCACAGATGCTCGATCTTATTACCCGAACCCCATTTAGGGTTTCAAGCTGACCATTTTCCCAAAATTCAGCCATATGATTGGAATAAACGGTATTTTGATACATATGTACCTAGTTTATGAGCATAATGTAAATGTCTGTCATGTCTTACACATATGTAATGAATGAGTTCAATGAAATATAATATGTGGTTGATGCTTATAATGTTTAATATTTCATTGTATTATTGTGTGTTAAAGAATAATAAACTAACTATATAGGTTTGAGGTTGTTATGTTTAGTTCTTAGTCAATAATGATTGAGAAATGTGTTAAACTTAATCGTATGAAGTCTTCATGCGAATGAACCATGCTAATGGACCATACGCATGAATACATCATGCTAATGGACTAGTCGCACGACTGAACCAGGAGACTGGATCAGTCGCACGATTAAGACATAAGATTGACTCAGTCGCACGACTGAACCTTCAGTCATGTGTATGGATCAATCGCATGATTCAATCGTACGACCACTAAATTTGGGGAAAAACATAAGAATTCGAAAACACTTGAACACATACTCGTAGCCTAGCCGTCCAGAGCGTCCAGAAAGCCCGTTCCAAGTTCATAGTTCGCACTTGATCTTTTTCTAATCATTCTTAATGTTTCTTTAATTGTTAGATTGATCGGGACTGTGTTCTCACTGATTGGATCGCCAATCAAATAGGATTCTGCACTATTTGATCTGGTTTCACGCATTATCAATTAGTACTCTGTACGTACACGGTCCTCTAACACGGTAGGGTTAACAGTCAGGGCAGTGTAATAAGATGATTGGGTAAGAAAGGAAATGATATCAGAGAAGTCAACATCTCTTGAAGAACCAAGAAGTGCGACTTGATTGTGCCGAGGGTTAAGTGCCATCCAAGAAAGGTGAAAGTAGAAGAGTTTGAACTTGGGTAAATTGAAGATGAAAGAAGCTTTTTAGGGTAGTAAAATGTGATTAGAAGATGAAAGTGAGTAGTCGGGATTATTTAAAAGAGGTGAAATAGCGGTTTATAGGGTAAGGATAAGGTGATGTGATGTTTTAGTGGATGATGTGATAGGGGCGGTAAGGTTTAGTTTAGCTAAATAATCTGACATCATTAACAAAATCTTTACTTTTTATAGTATGGGGCCCAAAAGATTTCCGTTACACAGTAAAATCTCTCTTCCTAGTATAAAGAATTTCCGAATGTAATTTTTCTTCCAAAGGCAATTCTTACTTCTAAAGGTAAAGTTCTATTTCTGAAGGTAAAGATTGCTTTCCGAATGGAGAGTTTTATAAGCTTCGGAAGTAGATCTGATATGTAATCAATCGCTTCTTCTAAGACTAAAAACTCTTCCGAGAAGAAAATTATCTTGGGAGGAATTTGCTTCGGAAGATATGTAATACATCTTCCAAGAGTTAATTCCTCTTCGGAAGAATTTATACTTAGTAAAAATTTCAGAGAGAGACCTTTTGTAACAGGGCTTAAATTGTATTCACATAAAACATTACATATTTAAAAACGTTTTCAAAAAAGGTAGACTAATCAATGTTTATCATCCCAATAGCTGTAATGAGATACTTAAATCTCTGTTCATCAAAAGCTTTGGTGAACAAGTCAGCATATTGTTCATTTGAATCAACTTTGATTAGCTTAATTAGATCTTTCTCATGAATATCTCTAATGAATGATACCTTATATCAATATCTTTTGTCTTAGAGTGCTTCATAGGATTTTCAGTGATGGAGATAACACTATTGTTGTCATTGTGGACAGGAGTGCTCATAAAGTTGAATCCATAACATCTGTTTTTGAATCCATAGTAGCTGAGCATAGCAACTTGCAACAACAATGTATTCAGCTTCAGCAGTTGATGTAGAGACACATGATTGCTTCTTGCACTGCCATGAGATAATCCTTCCACCAAGAAATTGACATCCACCTGATGTTGATTTCTTGCCAATGTTGTAGCCACCATAGTCACTGTCAGAGTAGCCAAAGAGATTGAAATTATTGTTTATTGGATGCTAGAGACCTAATTCAGGTGCTCCTTTGAGGTATCTAAGGATTCTCTTGGTAGCAACTAGATGAGACACCTTTGGAGCAGCCTGATATCTTGCATAGATGCAAGTTGCAAACATTATATCACGTCTACTTGCTGTGAGATACATCAGAGAACCAATAATCACTTTACACTAATGTTGATCAATATCCTCCCCCTCAAAGTTGGAACAAATATTATGGTTTCTGGGTATGGGTGTCTTGGCTGGCTTACAATCTTTCATTTCAAATCATTTTAAGATGTCATTGACATACTTGGATTGATTGATGAAAAACCATTCCTTCAATTGCTTCACCTAAATTCCAAGGAAAAAATCCATTTTTCCCATGGAACTAATCTCAAACTTCTTCTTCATGATGCTTTCAAAGTCTTTACATATTTGGTAGTTTGAAAAACCAAATATGATGTCATCAACATAGACTTGAACAAGCGAGATGTCCTTTCTAGACTTCATTATGAAGAGTGTCTTATCAATGGTACCTCTAGTGTAACTATTCTTCAGAAGAAACTAAGACAAAGTCTCATACCACAACCTAGGTTCTTGGTGCAGCCCATATAGAGCTTTATCTGATTTGCATACATAGTTGGGGTGCTGTGGGTCTTCAAATCCTGGAGGCTGGCACACATAGACTTTCCTATCAATATCCCCATATAGAAAGGCACACTTGACATCAAGTTGATAGACAGGGAGATTCTTGGATGCAGCATAAGCAAGGAAGATCCTAACTGCCTCAAGTCTTGCAACACGTGCAAAGACATCAGTATAATCGATTCCCTTCTCTTGAGTGTATCTTTGAACCACTAGTCTTGCCTTGTTCTTGATAATCCAGCCTCTATCATCTCTCTTATTTCTAAAAACCCATTTAGTGCCTATAGGTACTTGACTATATGGTAGTAGACATAAGTTCCAAACCTTTTGTCTCTTGAATTGAAGCAACTCCTCTTGCATCGATTCAACCCAGCTACTATCTTTCAAGGCATCTTCTACCTTCTTGGTTCCATTTGGGACAAGCAGTATGAGTACAAGCAGACATTCCCATGATGAGTCTATCCTCTTGTTCTCACACCCTCAGAGACATCCCTTTTGATGTTCTCAGCTGGATGAGTGTTATGAATCCTTAGTCGAGGAATCACTTCCAGTTGCAAAGATAGATCCAGATTGGACATATTTTGCTCAGGAGCTTAAACACTTTATCCATCTGTTTTTTCAAACTCATTCAATGAGGACTGATTGAATGAATGAAAAACATCATCATTTGTTAGAAACATCATCATTTATTGGCTGTGAAGCAGCACTAACAGTTTCCTATTTCTTTATAATGCTACTTTCATCAGCTTGGTGTTGTGCAGTGTCACCTGGTGAAGTTTAAGGGTCAACAAGTGAATCGTTGGTTGAAGCTCCACTATCCCTTGAGATGGTTATACTATCAAATCTGCCAATAATGGGAGCTTGATTTGTTGCAGCTCTCGGAGAACTTGGAAGAGGTCTGGGTAGCTCAAACAGTTGAATAGCATCAGAATTACTTTGAGCACCTGTTCCAGCTGAAACATTCTCACAAGATGGGTTAGAATAGTTTAGAAACAATTCTAAGTCGAAAATATGATGAGGGACATTCCCCCTAACACAAGGAGTGTGCTCATTGACAACAATATTGGATGATTCCTCAAGTTGTTGATTTTGATGTCGTATACTCTATAAGCTTTAGAGCTTGAGGAGTATCCAACAAATATAGCATCATCCGACTTTTCAGCAAATTTAGCCAAATTGTCTTTTGTGTTACGTATGGTACACCTGCAACCAAAGGACCTTAGAAGGCCAATGAACGGTGACCTCTTGTTCCATAGCTCATAATGGGTTTTTCCATGTGGCTTAACTATAAGAACCCTGTTCTACATATAGCATGCAGTGTTGAATGCCTCTGCCCAGAATGTTAGAGGTAGTTTGGAATCGGCTAACATAGTTCGAGCAGCCTCAATAAGTGTCATGTACCTCCTCTCAGCAACACCATTTTCTTGAGGAGTTCTGGGAGCACTATATTGTCTAGAAATCCCTTTTGAGTTACAGAATGAGTTAAGAACGAGTTTCTTAAACTCAATCCCTTGATCACTTCTAATTATCTAAACCATGTGATCAATTTGATTTTCTATTTTAACAATAAAAGATTTTAACGTTTCAGTGGTTTCATCTTTAGATCTTAAAAAGAATACCCATGTAAATCTTATAAAATCATCAAAAATCACAAGGCAGTATGATTTCCTTCCAATGCTCATTATACTTGTGGGACCGAATAGATCCATGTGCAATAAGTGTAATGGAGTGGTGATGGAGTTAACAACTTTGGATTTGTGAGATGTCCTGTGTCGTTTTCCTTTCAGGCATGTAACACAGTTATCTTTGCAGAAAAATTCCTTTTTAGGCAAACCATGTACCAAGTTATTTTTAGCCATTTATTAATTGTCTTAAAATTTACATGACACATTCGTTTATGTCAAAGTGTTGACTCGTCACTATCAGGTTTGGAAATAAAGCATGACACTTCACCCATTGGAGAAGCATTGTTCATATCAAGCTTGTACATATCCCCTTTTCTGGGAGATTTAAGAAGCACCAATTCTTGAGGAATTGCCATCCCAGGTTTGAGAATAATGCACTCATGTTTTGTGAAGAGCATTTGATGTTTTTGATCACAAAACTGAGAAACACTTAACAGATTGTGTTCAAGCTGTTTGACAAAGTTAACTTTGTCAACTTTTAGTTTTCCATTAGATATACTTCCTCTTCAAGAAATATATCCTCCGGCCTCACCTCCAAACTGGAAAAGACCTCTATCATAATGTTGGATTTGATGAAGGAGAGATATGTTCCCTGTCACGTGCCTGGATCATCCACTATCCACAATCCAAACATTGTTATTCTTGTCATATGGATGTTTCTACACACAAGATGAGGTAATTAGTTTTGATTGGGAACCCAAGTCTTGTTGGTCTTGGGTTCTTCCAATGATAGTGACATAATTAACCAAATTTTAAGCATGGGGGTTCAATGGTTGTCTTTGAAGAAGAGGTTTGGGCTGCAACATCTTTCTTGGTCTTCCAATCCATCTTTTGGTTGATCATGATGGATGAGCTTATTGAAGCTTTTGTAGCATGGCATTCTTCCGAAGCTTCTTTCTTTTCGGAAGAAGCCTTCACCACCTTTTCTTCCGAAGTAGTCTTCTTCTGGGATGGTTTCAAGGGAACTCTTTTGCTTTTATGATTTTTGACAGCTTTAGCTTCCGAAGCCATTTTCCCTTCAAAAGAAGGTCTTTCTTCTGAAAGCAACCTTGCTTCGGAAACCAGCTTTCTCTTTTTCATCACTTTGACCATTTGATAGGGTCCAAATGAGAAACCTTCCCTGACTCCTTCTCTTTTAACATTATTTGCGTAATGTGTGCTAGCCGGATTGTAATAACAATTTTTGGCATGTGGTTTTGCAGACCACACATTATGCATGCAATCTTAGTTTTCTGGGCACCTGAGGATTGTTGTTTCTTGTTCTTTTTCTCTTCATCAACAACCTTTCCCTTTAGCTTCTGATCTTTTGGTAGGACATGATTGTTGATACTATATCCCTTTCCTGAATCAGAGTTACCTACCACCTGAAATCTAGCTTAGATGAATACATCCTTTTGTTTTGGATCAAGCATCAGCTTAGACTCATCCATTTTTTTGGTAGTTCTTCTTGCTGCTTTAGCTCTGCTTCTTCTGGCTTTGGTGGTTAGGATTTGATCATCATTGGGAGAAGTGGGTTGATTTACCTGTTCCTTCCCTGTGGTGGCCTCTATTATTGCATCATTCTTCAACTCAAGTGAAGATGGATCAGCAGATGGGACCTCTTGCTCTTCAGTATCATACCTTGGTTATCTTATTAATTCATAAGAGTGTGGTGGAGCAATTTCATTGATCCCCACCCTCCTTTGTTTTGATAACAGACTTTGGAGTGGGAGGATGATGTAATAATAGCTTGGAAGTTTTACTCAGAAATAACATACTTCCTGGCTTGAGCCTCAGCAGTGATAAGATGGACTTGAGCCTCAGACAATTGGATATCAAATCCTTTATTTGAGTCTTATAGTTTGTATGTTCGTGTTTTAACAAGGACATAGTTTTCTCCAACTCTTTAAGTTTTCTTTGATAGTCAGATTCAACCCTTTTAAAATTAGATTTTAAAACATTTAGAGACTCAATATCGGATTTAATCTCCATATTGTAGTCCTGATACAGTTTAACCTTAGCAATACATGCAGAAGTATAGAGATGTTCATATACCTTGTTGTCATATGTTCTTGCCGTGAGTGCTTGAGAAGGAGTCACATCATGTACCATAAAGCTCCAGTCAACTTTTTGAGCCATTGCAGCTATTTCTGTTGACTTTCTAGTGGGCTTTGATGTAGAAGGATGTGTGGAGGCCTGTGGGTTCCTGGATTTGACTCGAGAGTCTTGCATTCCTTTGTAAAATGACCAAGCTGGTTACAGTTGTAATATTTGGCCTTAGTTTTGTCAAACCCAAATTTGCTATTGGTTGGGTTCTAGGGAAATTGTCTTCCAGTTCTCTTGAAGAGCTTCTTTACTCTATAGGTTAAGAGAGGCATTTGTTGGACTATGTCCACGTACTCCACATCATCTGGACTGAAGCACTCTAGATCATCAAAGCAATACTGAAAATCACTAGTGTGTCCACTTCATGAGACAAAGGCACAACTGTCCTGAAAGGAACTATGCTGAGCCTGTTAAGACCTTGGAGTCTCAGGAAATGTAATGTATGGTCCAGATGAGCAGGATGGCTGCTGAGTGTAAGTCAGGTACTGTTAAGGTTGTGTGGGTCCTAAGCCTTCAACAACCATCAAAGCGTTGCTAGCAGGAAGACACAGGGGTCTGCTTGTTTGATGGCCTCTCTTGCTCTCCATCTCCAAATGGTATCCATCAAGGATGCCATAGAGTTCGGTCATGGTGAGGGTGTTCAGATTTTATAATCTCTTGATAGAGACACAGTAGAACTTCCACTCATTAGGGAGTGCACTCATGAACTTTCTTGTGAGGTCTCTAAGTTTAGGATTAATTCCACAGACTGAAGGGAAGAAGGAGATCTATGTATCTGAAATATTGCTGACTGAGAGTCTCTCCAGTAATGTAGGTGAAGTTCTCAAACTGCTGCTTCAATGAGTCCTTCTTGGAATCATTGGAGCTAGAGTACATTTGAGCAAGTGCATCAAACAGTTCTTTGGCTAACTTGCAATGCTCAAACCCCACCATGATGGAGTTGGGCATTGCAGTCATAAGAATAGTCATTGCATTGCTGTCAATCCCATCTTCTTCCGGTCCTCATCAGAGTAATCTTCAACGGCCTTCTCTATCATAACACCATTTCCACCAGGTGCCTCCACCTTGGGTTTATACGGGCCATTGACAATAGAATACCACATCTTGCTGTCTTGATACCTGATGAACCCTTTCATGTGTCTGCTCTATGACCTGAAGTTTTCAGGGGTAATTGTGGAGCTTTAGTCATGGTTCCCATTTCTACTTCAGACTTGTTGAGGGCAATATTGAGTGTGGTGTAAGGAAGAGTGAAAACAGGTTGATTAGGATGGTAAAGTCTCACAATCAAGAGCCTAAGAAGCTCTGATACCAATTGTAGGATCAATTTTGTCACCTAACACTTGGTTTTTCTCTCAAACTCACTTATAATACACTCGAATCAGATGAATCAGAGTCTCTTGTAAGAGTTGATAGTAATATAATAAGTAGCAAAGAACACAAAGAGATAATTTTCAAGGTACTTGCATATATTGCTTCTCAACTCAAAGTATTACAAGACTCTTTCAAGCATGTCACATGAGTTACAATGAGAAACTATATATAATACTACCTACAGCCGGGTATACTTTGATACCAGCTGGAATCCTCTAACTAAAGCAAATACTATGAAGCTATAGTTTAAGGTATCTTAGATAAAGACTTATCTAAGATATGATAGTCATGACATGTCCATGACTTAACTTTTGTCACTAACTAAAGTTGGCAACTGTACTATCTAATAAAGATGAATAGTAGAATAAAGTATGGTCAACTATATGGCTTTTGAGAAAACACCATGCAGTATCTCAGAGGTCTGTAGCGAAGTGTAAGAGACCATACTTATGTCTATTGGTTCATAGTAGTGTCTTCCGAAGGTTAAATGGCTTCGGAAGAACAAGTTCTTTCGAGGCCACTTATACTTCGGAAGAGGCTACTTCTTTCGAGACTTGATGGACTTCTTCTGTTCTTCATACTTCGGAAGTTCACTTCTGATCTTTTCTTCTAAGACTTGATCTTTGGAAGTGAACACTTTGTCTTCGGAAGTAGAGTTTGTCTTTGGAAGTTGAACTTTCACTTTATCTTCGGAAGAACTCTATTTCCTTCGAAAGTTCCATACTTGACTTTGAAAGTCTTTTATTAGATGCACCAAAATAGTCTAAGTGATTTTGTTTTGGTTGCACCAGCCTTCTTTTTGTTCCAACAGGTTGTCCCCTAGTTGAGTTGTGTAGCCTAGATATGTAGCTGATTTTAAACCATTTTTTAGCCTAGCCGAGTACGGGGCGAGGCGAGTTTGAACTTTTTTAGTTGAGTTTTCCTCTTTTCGCAAAGTCCCCCCCCCTCCAGCCAAGTTGTCTCCCTTAAGCCGAGTTTTACTCCCTTTTAAGCCGAGTTTCCCCCTTAAGTCGAGTTGAGTCACTTTAACTTTATTTTTACTCCCCTTTAGGTTGAACTTTCCCCATTTTAAGTCGGGTCGTACCAACTTTAATCTTGGTCATGCCATTTTAAGCCAAGAGGTATAATTTCTCGCCAAATTTTCAAAATATTGTTATTTATATAAAACATCTTTTTTATACATTATTCTGATTCTACAACACCAATTTCAAAAGTTTCTTAGCATTTTTTTCGAATATTAGAAATGTATGTCATTATTGTTGTTATTAGTGGTGGAAATATGGGTTTTGCTAATAGTATTATCGATTATGTTCCTTTTGATTCTTTGAAACATGTTATGCATCTACCTACAAATAGCACTTATTTTGATTTACTTTTTTTCTTTCTTTCTGAGATGTGTAATCTTGAAAAAAATACATAAGTATCCTATAAAATGTCTAAATTTACTGCTCCAATCAACATTGTTAATGATGTTAACACTAGATTTTTTATAGAAATGACAGAAGAAAATCAATAAAGTGTTTAAACTCTATATAGTTCAAGAAGCACATGTTAGTTAACCGAGTCAAATTTCTATTGGTTTTGTTCTCATTTTTTTGTGTTGGAACAAACACCCTTGAAATAGTAAAATTTGCTATGATTTTTGGTGTTTGATGCATTTGAACCAAGTTTTTGAATTTATCAAATTGTTTCAAGAAAGTAGAACAAAATTAGAGGGTGAAGGGTGAAGGGTGAATGGTGAAGATGTAAGGTGAAATGTAAGTGATGAAAATAAAGATTAGTTCCTGCCATTATCATTTTAATTTTGTTTTTTTTAGAAATGTTAAGGTAAACTGAAACTTTTAGGAAAATTAATAGTAATATTTAAGGTTCGCTAATGTAAAAAATGAATATGTTACAAGTCTCATACATTAAGAATATATTATGTAATTAATAATTATGAAGGGCATGATCTATAATTAATTATATACATAAAGGATGAAATGTATAAGTTTACTCTAATTACGATTTATCCTTGCTTGCCACATCTTCATAACATCGCCATCCTTTCTTACTGTTGTAGCTCCCTGATTAGAAGCCCTCATACGACCATTGCCACCACCAAGAACCACGCTACCATCTTTGTTCCTCATGCATTAATTTCTCTCTCTCTCTCTCTCTCTTTCTCTCTCTCTCTTAAACACACACACACACTCTCTCTCACTCTCTTTGTCTTTTACACACACATTTTTTCTTTCTTTCTCTCTTTCTTACACACACACACACACTCTCTCTCTCTTTTTATCTCTCTCTATCAATATCATAAACTAATTCACGGTCGGCTCTAAATCGACATACATGAGCCAGTAGGGCCGGGCATGACTGGGGGTTTGTTACAAGTCCTCGTTGTAACTGGTCGTGACAAGTGATAAGGGTTAGAGACATAGATTGTGTGTGACTAGTGAAAATGTATTTCAATTACGTTTCACACCCTCAAAATCCACGTACGGAGTTTTAGCTTGAGGTGTGTGAACGAAGCAGGATCTTAGTTACTAGTTACTCTAAACGACCTCTATATAAGTTTTCAAAACAAACCTCAGAGTTTATAACTTCAAACATTACAGAAGCATAAGTTTAATCATTTGAAACCATTTTGTACGAAAAGTAAATGCGTAAGACACGTGCTCAAATACCCGAATTTAAATGTAAAACATAATTAATGTTAATAAAAGTTTGCATATAGTGAGACCATGACGTGCTCCTATATGTGCATGTAATCTAGCGACCTGACAAATACATATTAAAGTGTCAACACGAGATTGGTGTTCATGCGTTTGTAAATAAGCAAAAGCAGATAAGTTGTAATAGCATAAGTGAGGTTTAATGTAACAGATAGCTGATATAACATAAGCATAACGATAGTGTTTTTTGCAATAGAAGCTGACCATGTTTATTTGCTTGCCTTCCACCATGACTTACCAAGTCGTAACAATGTGTTAGTCATTTAGGACAATGTTGCAACCGCTTGACCTCCAGTCATACAGGTGGGTCCTGTCAAACCCAGTAGTACTACACAATATTTCCCACTAATTTCCTTAATAAGTGATCAAAAGAGTAAGGACATTTCAATAGTAGCTATACTATGTATATACCATACATAACTTATAGAAATAAAATGTTTGTAAGTATGCTTTGTAATTAAAAAAGAAGCAATGAACTCACCTTAAGCATATGCCAGATAATAACGTGAATCGAAATCTAGAATAAAAGACAACCCATCAAAGGTTATCTACAATATATGAACACAAAAGTACATGCAAGATATGTTGGTTAGCAAACCCTAAGTGTTTAATAAATCCCATTGATTTATGCACTTTAGAAAACATTGACCTGTTTGACTCAATTGATCGGGTTAACTTATTGATGACATGTTAATTGATGTCATATTTGTTTATAGTTTAATCCTAAACATCCACGTATTGCACATAATGAGTTGTAAACTCTAACAGGATTATTAGACTAGAAAGACCTACCATACAACGCATACAAATCCATACTAATAAGTAACAAGTATGTTTCAATAAGAAATTATTTAATCACTTTAGTTTTCCCAAGTAGTAGCTACCTATGTTACTATTATGCAACTTAAGCACATATAGGATTATTATCACTCATTACATGGTTGAAGTAATTTACTACTTCACATCTTAAATCTTGTCAATCTTACTAAATAGGAGCCTTAAATCCGTATGCATGTATGCTATTCACCATTACATTCCAATATTCCAGTTATAAGTTAAACAAGCAAGATAATCTAGTTTTGATCAAACACATGCATAACCCTTATAAGTTTTTATCATGTAACCCTAGAAACCAGCATTATTCCAACTCCAAATCACATCCCATTAACATCAGATGATCTAGTTATACCATATTGATCAAACACACTCAATCAAGGGGGGGGGGGGGTTATTTTGGGTATTTATACTCACTGACATTTTGCTTTTAATAAATCATACAATAACATACAACACATTGATTTCACATAATCATATTATACCATCACATAATTATCAATTAGGTTAACATGAGTTAAATCAATATTAATTATTTGTTAAGTCTCCAACGTTAAAGGACAACTTGTATATGCTTATGTGACGTGTATGCAAGACATAACAAAACTAATGAAGTTTTGATAATGGAAAATTACTAGATGTCACAATATTGTAATTAATTAGATGGTGCGGGTGAAACAAAAATGAATTTGAATATCAGATGTTATCATTAATATCGAAGGTGAAATGTCATAAACTTTCATGGTCAAAAATTAATCTGATACCATCAATTTTAAAGTCAAGACAATAGCACATGAAAACTAGCATCTACGTGATTTAACCTTCTTCTTTTAGTATGATATTAGCTAGCACAATTAGTTATGGTAGAACTAAGGTATCTTGATGGTTTAACAAGCTTGTAAGCATTGCAGAACATTAGAATAATTGTGAGTGATCTAAACCTTACCTAATTCATGTATAGATTAGGATCATCAAGTGTAAAATTGAATGATTTCAAGATAATGAGTCTAAATAAGTATTAGTTTAGCAAATGGCTTAAAGATGTGTGGGTCGATCTGGAGTAAAATAAAAGATATTCCTAGTGAAGTAAATTACGTTAATTGGTTTTGTGTTGAATTTTGAGATTTTTATGTTTTTGAGATAATGGTTGCATACTTCAACTAGATATTAACTTATATATATGTTGTCAATACTAACCTTTGTTATTGAAATGACTTGAGGAAAGCTCACAAATAAGCTTGCGATTGAATATCAAGCTCTCCGGACGCTAGCTTCTTAGAAAATACATCTTGAAATTTGTTTATGCTTTGTAAAATGTCAAATGTTATTTATAAATGATGATCTTAAACAAGTCGATCTTACTAGATAGTAATGTCTTTGTAATTACATGTTTTAAGGATGAATCTAACTAGTGATTTTTGTAAGGAAATTAATTTTTTTGAGACCTATTCTGTCGTGCTAAACAAATGACGTCAAATCTTTACAATACATTAAGGGTTCATGAAATGATATGTTTATGGATTGATAATGCTATAAACATCCTCAATAATGTTGTTTCTATTTGGCAAAAAGAAGACCAGGTCACCATTTCTCTCTTTTAAATCTTTTGTATTTCTCGATCATCTCTCTTTCTCTCACGTTATCCATGTGTGAGTGAGACATAACATCATAAACACATTATAATTAATCTCAAACTTTTGTTTTCTTTTTAACTTTTAAGATGCATCGTTTTATAAAATACAAATATGCTATTCGGACGTGTTTATTTTTATCTACATACCAACTTAAATTTTAATATTCAAAATGGATTCGGGTTAAATTTATTTCGAACGTTGGATATAAAATTTGACCCCGAATAGGTTTTGAATATAATTTACGTTGTCACGTAGATAAAAATAAGCATATCGCATTAGTATATTTGAAATTTTATAATAAAATATTATATTTTAAAAATTATAAGATAAAAACAAAATATGAGTAAAATTAATTATATTTATATATATGAATAAAGCAAGTGATCATCAGCAGTATTCTTACGTTTGTTAATGCTTTGACCACCGAGGTTTGAAGGGTTTTCGTTTTACCCCCTCCCCCAAATGATGTCTTTATACATAAAAAATTATAAGGGGTATTTGTGTTGTGTTGGGTGATGTGTCCCAACTGTTGTTTCCGGTAGAGGCGATGATGCTGCTAGTGGTGTTTGTGTGCCGCTTTAGGTGGTGTCTGTCTTGCGGCAAGTGCCAATCATCCAGCTACTTCTTCTATCGTCGATGCGACAAGGGTTTTGGGCTCTTGTGGAGGGATAGGGGAATCGCTGCCGCCTTCGCCGCTGTCGGCCGTTGCAGGGTCGTCAGTGTGCCAACCGGCCTCCTTTTACCTGTTGTCGGTGACGGTTCTACCGTCGCCGCGGTGTGTGCGGGTTTTTGGTTAGGGTTTGTTTGAGGAAGGGGAACCCTAGCCGCCGTCATGGAAGGAACTATCGGTGTATCGGTGACGACCTTCCCGCCATTGTGTTTGCATGGTGGTGGTTGGGGTTTGTTTACCCAGATCGAACGGTGGTTCACTACCTTAGTGACGGTGGTTGTGACGATAAAGCCAGTACGTGGTCAGCCATCCTTTTGTGGTTTGGTAGACCACAGGATGGGCTCACCGTCTGAGCGGTGACAGCAATCGCGATGCAACTATTATTGTTGCCCCTTTCTTTTGTCTCACCCTGAAACCCATTTAGGGTTTTCAGACCTACAGTGCGTAGTGTCAACGATTGTAATGTGACTACCGTTTCCGTCCATTTGTTGTTGTGCCCCATTTGATGTTATGGCCATACCGGGGTCTCATCCCCTTTGTGTGATTCTTAGTTTGCAGACCCGTTGCTACCTAACAAAAATATGTCGATGATGATGAAGATCGTCTCATCTGAGACTAAGCTTTGGCCCAATGTCTATTACTGGTTACTTTGTTCACTTTTTAGTTGTTACTAATGTGTTTGGAGGGCTGTGATGAGATACCGGAGTTGCGGATGCGGTTGCTTAGGCGTGGCTACCATTATGGTTAGCAGCTGCAATCGAACGCCGGTTCTGAGCCTTAAGTTATACAACTTTGTTTAAAACGCCATGACGCGTGCGAATGATAAATACTAGTTAATATCAAAATTCAAATAAAAAATAAATCAAAGTTGCATAGAGGCGGGCTGTAACACCCGGTTATTCTATTAAAGTAAATAAAAGTAGGAAATGCAATTTAACCCAAGTTGAGGGGTTAAAAGTGTCAAAAGGACAAAAAGAATAAAATTTGGTACAAAAGCAACATGACCGCCCACACCATGTTACTTTTCACCTTTTCATGTGGTTAGAGAGAGAGTGAGAGCAGAAAAACCCACGGGTTTGAAGAGGAAGAAGAAGAGGTTGAATTCAAGGTAAGAATTCGAAGTTTTTAAGTGCTTATGATGGGTTTTGTCTCGGTTATGCGCTTATGTGCTTGTGTGTGTTCGTGTGTGTGTGTGTGTTTGGCGGGTTTCTAGGTTTTTGAACTCATTTGCATATGGGTTAGAAGGAAGATACACCCAAAGTTGCCGCAGGTGAGTTTCTAGACCCCGATTTTACTTGTTTTAAACTCTTCTTGGGGCTGAAAATGTATTAAAATGATTTTTATTATGATTATGTATGTATACCCGTATGTATTATGCATGTTTGATGATGATTCTTAGATGCTTATAGGTTTTTCATGTTTAGAATAGACTTGGTAAGCTTAGAACAAATAGGTTTGATGTTTGGGTTCGAAAATATCCTAGAAACATGTTGAGCAGAAGGTTCATGCGCCTAAATAGCGCTCATGCGCCAGAAAATGCCTTAGAAATGTTTAAGTGTAACTCATGCGCCTGAACAGTGGTTCATGCGCCTAGAATTTGTAATCGGATGACTAAGTGTTGGCCATGCGCCCAAGAGTTGGCCATGCACCTAAACAGTGTTCCCATGCGCCTAACGGCCAACTGCCTAAGTATACCCACCGCCCAAACCTCATGCGCCTAAGTGTCCATGCATCCGAATGAACCATACGCCCCAATAGTATCCATGCGCCTAAATAGTTCATGCGCCTAAGTGTTAAAACAGTTGAGTGTTGGCTGATACGTCTGCATAGTGATGAAACGCCCAAACTTGGCTCATGCACCCAAATAATGTTGGTGCGCCTAAACACTTAGAATTTATTACGAAAATTTTAGGAGTTTGTGCTATTAAGGTTTTGACCAAGGTTTGACTAGGGCTTATTAATGCTTAGTTTCATGCATGATTATGATTGTTTTATGATTATTCCGTATTATTATTGCTGTTAATGTATGACTTTACGTGATGTGTTTATTGTCGTAATGTAAAGTATTACTAATAATAAAGCGAAAGAGCAATAAAGAAGAGAAGTGAAACTTAAATCAAATGTTAACGAGTCTTGCAAGCATATAGGAGGTGCACAACCATGTTGTTGTTAGCTCAACTGTGATACGGGTTAGCTACCCTATTATGCACACGGGGCCAGTCAATTGAGATTGGCGGACCTTTACAGCGTACCCTAAGTGACTGGGCCGGCCTTGTATACAGTAATCAGAGCCCATTGAGGGAATAGAGGGCCCAGCACCAGTTTCCCCCACGCATATAGTTTAAGGTATTGCTCATTGGTCCACATAAACAGTGAAAGATAAGGATAAAAGAGTATAGAATAAACAAGGCATACAGTAAAGAGAAGAAGCATTATCTGATTGTATAGTTAATGCGTGCTCACGTATAAAGAGATGAAATTTTCATAAAAAGGGTATTTTCATATGTATACCTTACAAAAAGCATTTTATTACTTTTAAAACTAGAACTCATTCAGCAACGCTGACTTTTATACATTTTCAGTTGGCAGGTAAACATTGCTGAGGATGACACGAGGGTGAAGCTACTCGGCAGGAAAAGACTGACATCCATTCATACTTATTATTGTTGTTGTTTTGTAATGCAATTAAACAATTCTTTTGTATTCGGTTAAACAATAGTGTATTGCTCAACAACAGTGTTTTTAATGAAATGAAATGAATGGCTTTTGTTAAAATAATTCCGCTGCTTAAGCTTGTAAATTTACAATGTTTAATGTATTTAATGCTGTGAATGACCAACTGTGAGGTCTCCGGGAACGGGGCCTTACAAGTTAGTATTAGAGCCAAAGTTTAAGAGAATTGGGTTAAATAATTTTTAAAACCTAAACTGAAAATGGGACAACTGGAGGGATGTCAGCCCGAGTAGCTACGTGCCATCAGGTATTTTCTTTGATGTTAATCGACATTATGTGCGCATGCTATTTGATTTATGTGCTCTTAGTAGATTTAGATACTTATTAAGTCAGGATAGGAAATGCTTGGGGTATGAAGAGTAAAGTAAGTGGCTAATCACAACTGGCCACTGTAATTAGAGACTTACTATATTTGACATAAACTGAGCTACTTCCTTGAATGACCGCGTTAGTGTATGAATCTTATAGTGTGTTAGAGGATGGTTGGACAGAAATCTTCCAAGACTCCTAGAGGCAAAGGCCGTCAACGTGTGACTAGGAGTAGTGCTAAGGCTCCTGAGACGACCCATGAGAACCCTGAGGTTCATGGCCAGAGCGAAGAGAATCAGAATGCTAGCTTGAATGCCTCAGCTAGGGAGGCGATTGCTGATGAAGTACACCAGGTCATGCAGACAGTCTTACCGTTTATGATGACTGAAGTCATCAGGGTTGTGAGAAGCCAGGAGAGGAAGGAGAAGGAGACTAGAAAGGGATCAACGGGCAAGGGAAGCAAAGGGGAGGAGGAATAACGGAGCCTGAGACTGTGTTGTCCGATGAGGAGGAGGATGATGTAGTGGGGGTAGCGACCGGAGGGTGCAGTTATGGAGCGTTCCAAAGGTGTAAGCCCCCAACTTTTGATGGCAATGGCAATGCTGCTGCCGCTCATCGCTGGGTAAGGGAGATGGAGGCAGTCTTGGAGATCAGTGAGTGCCGCGAGGACCAGAAGGTGAAGTTCGCGACTCACTCTTTCATTGATTCAGAGATGTGGAGTGAACTGAAGAAGTTGGTGGTTAAGGAATTCTATCCTCATAGGGAACTCGATAAAATTGAGAGGGAGTTCTTGCAACTTGAAGCGGGAACCATGACCCACCAGAAGTACACCACCAAATTCAGCGAGATAGCGAGGCTGGTGCCGGATCAGGTGAGCCGGTGTCAAGGAAGATCAAGAGGTACATCCAGGGACTGCCGGTTGACATTCGCAGGCACCTGATTGCTGCTCGGCCAGGTACCTTTCGATCGGTGGTGGATTTGGTGAGTAGATTGTATGATGAGCGAGAGGAGACTGTTGTGGAGATGAAGAAGACGAGTGGGGATGGTAAGAACTAGAATGGGAAGAGGTTTGGACGTGGTGGTTTCACTCCAAACAACAAGAAGACGAAGGCGGACGACCGTGGGGTGTCGTCAAGATCAGGGCTGAGAAAGTGTGGCAGATGTGGAAGGGAGCATGCCGGTGACGGGAATGAATGTATGCTTCAGGTGTGGCAAGCCTGGCCACATTGCTTGAGATTGTAGGGCGCTGAAGTGCTATAACTGTGGCGGGGAGGGCCATGCGACCAAAGACTGTAAGAAGCCGAGGGCGGAGAGCTCTGGAGTGAAGAAGAAGCCGGAGGAAGAAGGGCAGAGGGCAAGTGCTAGAGCTTACACCATGACCCGGGAGGAAGCCAGAACTGATCCTGATGTTGTGTCAGGTATGTTTCTAGTAAACCAAATTTGTGCCTCTGTATTGTTTGATTCCGGTGCTAGTAGGAGTTTTATTTCCACTACTTTCTGTGCTAAGTTGCCCATTAGTAATAGAAATGTCAGCGAACCATTCGATGTAGAAACCGCTATTGGTAAGTCCACTAGAATTACTGATATGATAGAGGATTGTGCTATAGAACTAGAAGGTCATAGGTTTGCTGCTAGGTTACACGTGATGCCCCTAGGTGGATTTGATGTAGTACTAGGGATGGACTGGTTAGCAACTTATGAAGCAAACATCATATGTCGCAAGAAGATGATTCGATTAGTTGCACCCGATGGGAGTTTGGTTACGATTTATGGAGATCGCGTTACTATGATCCCGAAGGTGATTTCGATGGCGGTGGCGAGGAAGTGCATGAAATGTGGATGCCTACTTGGCATACGTAAAAGATGTGGATGCATCGATACCGCAATTATCTGAGGTACCAATGGTGTGCGACTTTCTGGACGTATTCCCGAAAGACTTACCCGGCGTGCCACCGGATCACGAGATTGAGTTCCAAATTGATTTGATACCCGGTGCTCAACATGTTTCCAAAGCACCATATCGATTAGCTCCGACTGAGTTGAAGGAACTCATGAGCCAATTGCAGGAGTTAATGGATAAGGGATTCATTCGATTGAGTATCTCTCCATGGGGTGCTCCGGTATTGTTTGTAAAGAAAAAGGACGGAAGTATGCGAATGTGCATTGACTATCGAGAGCTGAACAAGTTGATGGTGAAGAATCGGTACCAGTTACCAAGGATTGATGACTTGTTCGACCAGCTCCAAGGTGCCAGTTGGTTCTCGAGGATAGATCTACGATCTGGCTACCATCAATTGAAGGTGAAGGAACAAGACATTCCTAAGACAGCTTATGTACGCGTTATGGACACTACGAGTTCCTCGTTATGTCTTTTGGTCTAACTAACGCGCCAACTGCCTTTATGGATTTGATAAATTGAGTGTGCCGGCCGATGTTGGATAGATCAGTGATTGTGTTCATTGATGATATCCTGATCTACTCGAAGAGCGAAGAAGAGCATGCCGGTCATATTCGGGAGGTGTTGGAGACATTAAGAAGGGAGAAGTTGTATGCCAAATTCTCCAAGTGCACGTTCTGGTTGCGCGAAGTTCAATTCTTGGGTCATGTTGTGAATCCTGACAGAATCATGGTGGACCCGGTAAAGGTGGAGGCGGTTATGCAATGGAAGTCACCGAAGACGCCATCTGAGATTCGTAGTTTTTTGGGTTTGGCGGGCTACTACAGACGATTCATCCAAGACTTTTCCAAGATTGCTTCTCCACTAACCAAGTTGACCCAAAAGGATGTAAAGTTTATATGGGGTCAAGCTCAAGAGAAGGCGTTTGATGAACTGAAGGCGAGGTTGACTCAAGCTCCTGTTCTGTCATTACCCGATGGAAGTGAAGATCCGGTGGTTTATTCTGATGCTTCCTACTCCGGGTTAGGGTGTGTGTTAATGCAGAGAGGGAAGGATATAGCCTATGCATCCCGACAGTTGAAGGTTCATAAGGTCAATTACCCTACTCATGACCTGGAGCTAGCAGCCGTGGTCTTTGTACTAAAGATATGGAGGCACTATCTCTACGGGACGAAGTGCACCATATTCACCGACCACAAAAGCTTGAAGTACTTCTTCGAGCAAAAAGATCTGAATATGAGGCAGAGAAGATGGTTGGAGCTTATAAAGGATTATGATTGTGAGATCCACTATCATCCGGGCAAAGCCAACGTGGTGGCTAATGCCCTTAGCCGAAAGGAGAGGCCCGAGCCAATTCGGGTGAAAGCTTATCAACTAATCATGACCTCTGATGTGATGAAACAAGTTAAAGAGTTTCAAGATGAGGCATTGAAAGAAGATCATCTTAACTCGGAAAGAATGAGAGGTCTGGTTGGGGAATTGGGTGAAAACACACTTGGTGTTAAAACCCGATACGGACGGGTGTGGATTCCTTATTTTGGGGATCTACGGGTGAAGATTATGGATGAAGCTCACAAGACTCGATACTCCGTTCATCCTGGTGCCACGAAAATGTATCAAGATATGAAGAAATATTATTGGTGGCCGGGTATGAAGCGCGATGTGGTGGGGTATGTGAGTAAGTGCCTTACTTGCTTACAGGTGAAGGCCGAACATCAGAAGCCGTATGGGAAGATTCAACCTCTGGATATACCAGAATGGAAGTGGGAGCACATCACCATAGATTTCATTACGAAGTTGCCGCGTACTCCGAAAGGGTATGATGCCATATGGGTAATAGTCAACCGTTTGACGAAGAGTGCTCACTTCCTATCGATCCGCGAGACATTCATCTGAGAGGTTGGCGGATCTATTCATCAAGGAAATTGTAACTCGTAATGGTGTGCCTGTGTCTATTGTGTCTGATCGTGACACCCGGTTTACATCTAAGTTTTGGAAGAAATTCAACGACGCCATGGGAACAAGGTTACATATTATCACGGCTTATCATCCCCAAACTGATGGTCAGTCAGAAAGGACCATTCAGACATTGGAAGACATGCTTCGGGCATGTGTGATTGATTTTGGGGGAAGTTGGGATGACCACCTACCGTTAGCCGAATTCTCTTACAATAACAACTATCATGACAACATTGGTATGCCACCTTATGAGATGCTATACGGTAGGAGATGCAGAACACCCATTTGTTGGGGTGGTATTAGTCAGAAGGAATTGAGGAGCTTCGAGGTAATCGAGGCTACGACTTAGAAGCTTGAGAAGATTAAAGCCTTCATGAAGGCAGCCAAAGATAGACAGAAGTCGTATGCTGATAAACGACGCAGACCGATTGAGTTCCAAGTGGGTGACTGGGTTATGTTGAAGGTCTCAACTTGGAAGGGTATTATCCGATTCAGAAAGCGGGGAAAGTTGAGCCCAAGGTATATAGGCCCTTTCCAAATCATTGCTCGAGTAGGAGAGGTGGCCTATAGATTGGAGTTACCAGATGAGTTAAGTGGAATTCACCCGACATTCCATGTATCTCATCTGAGAAAGTGCTTAGCTGATGAAGACATGATTGTTCCACTGGAGGATATCGAAGTAGACGAAATGCTCAATTATGTGGAGCAACTAGTGGCAATCATCGATAGAAAAGAGAATAGGCTGAGAAATAAAGTGGTTCCTCTTGTGCGTGTATAGTGGAAGCACATGAAGGGATCCGAATCTACATGGGAGACAGAGGAGGAGATAAGGCAGCAATACCCTCATCTGTTTGAGGAATAACAGGTTTCGGGGATAAAACCTATATAAGGGGGGTGGACTTGTAACACCCAGTTATTCTATTAAAGTAAAATAAAAGTACGAAATGCAATTTAACCCAAGTTGAGGGGTTAAAAGTGTCAAAAGGACAAAAAGAATAAAAGTTGGTACAAAAGCAACATGGCCGCCCACACCATGTTACTTTTCACCTTTTCATTCGGTTAGAGAGAGAGTGAGAGTAGAAAAACTCACGGGTTTGAAGAGGAAGAAGAGGAGGTTGAATTTAAGGTAAGAATTCGAAGTTTTTAAGTGTTTATGATGGGTTTTGTCTCGGTTATGTGCTTATGTGCTTGTGTGTGTTCGTGTGTGTGTGTGTTTGGCGGGTTTCTAGGTGTTTGAACTCATTTGCATACGGGTTAGAAGGAAGATACACCCAAAGTTGCACCAGGAGAGTTTCTAGACCCCGGTTTTACTTGTTTTAAACTCTTCTTGGGGCTGAAAATGTATTAAAATGATTTTTATTATGATTATGTATGTATACCTGTATGTACTATGCATGTTTGATGACGATTCTTAGATGCTTATAGGTTGTTCATGTTTAGAATAGCCTTGGTAAGCTTAGAACAAATAGGCTTGATGTTTGGGTTCGAAAATATCCTAGAAACATGTTGAGCAGAAGGTTCATGCGCCTAAATAGGGCTCATGCGTCTGGAAATGCCTTAGAAATGTTTAAGTGTAGCTCATGCGCCTGAACAGTGGTTCATGCGCCTAGAATTTGTAATCGGATGACTAAGTGTTGGCCATGCGCCCAAGAGTGGGCCATGCGCCTAAACAGTGTTCCCATGCGCCCAACAGCCAACTGCCTAAGTATGCCCAACCGCCCAAACCCCATGCGCCTAAGTGTCCATGCGTCCGAATGGACCATACGCCCCAATAGTATCCATGCGCCTGAATAGTTCATGCGCCTAAGTGTTAAAACGGTTAAGTGTTGGCTGATACGCCTGCATAGTGATGAAACGCCCAAACAGGGCTCATGCGCCCAAATAGTGATGGTGCGCCTAAACACTTAGAATTTATTACGAAAATTTTGGGAGTTTGTGCTATTAAGTTTTGACCACGGTTTGACTAGGGCTTATTAATGCTTAGTTTCATGCATGATTATGATTGTTTTATGATTATTCCGTATTATTATTATTGCTATTAGTGTATGATTTTATGTGGTGTGTTTATTATGGTAATGTAAAGTATTACTAATAATAAAGAGAAAGAGTAATAAAGAAGAGAAGTGAAACTTAAATAAAATGTTAACAAGTCTTGCAAGCATATAGGAAGTGCACGACCATGTTGTTGTTAGCTCAACTGTGATGCGGGTTAGCTACCCTATTATGCACACAGGGCCAGTCAATTGAGATTGGCAGACCTTTGCAGCGTAACCTAGGTGACTGGGCCAATCTTGTATACAGTAAACAGAGCCCATTGAGGGAATAGAGGGCCCATCACCAGTTTCCCTCGCGCATATAGTTTAGGGTATTGCTCATTGGTCTACATAGACAGTGAAAGATAAAGATAAAAGAGTACAGAATAAACAATGCATACAGTAAAGAGAAGAAACATTATCTGATTGTATAGTTAATGTGTACTCACGTATAAAGAGATGAAATTTTCATAAAAATAGTATTTTCATATGTATACCTTACAAAAAGCATTTTATTACTTTTAAAACTAGAACTCACTCAGCAACGCTAACCTTTATATATTTTCAATTGGCAGGTAAACATTAATGAGGATGGCACGAGGGTGAAGCTACTCGGCAGGGAAAGACTGACATCAATTCATACTTATTATTGCTGTTGTTTTATAATGCAATTAAACAATTCTTTTGTATTCGGTTAAACAATAGTGTATTGCTCAACAACAATGTTTTTAATGGAATGAAATGAATGGTTTTTGTTAAAATAATTCCGCTGCTTAAGTTTGTAAATTTATAATGTTTAATGTATTTAATGATGTGAATGACCAACTTTGAGGTATCCGGGAACGGGACCTTACATGGGTGCATAGGATGGCCGACTCTTTGGAGCAGTACGACTTTATTTGTTGGGTGGAAGACTCATTTTGTGGACGCACGACTTAATTTTACGCGCGGCGACGATTATTTTAACTACGTGTAATCGGCGATGGTTATATTAACTATGTAACACCTGTCTTTAAGACATAGATGTCTTGTAAGTATGAGGTATTTTGAGAGGAAAATTGTGAGATGAACATTTTAAGAGTAAAAGAGAACAACATGGAAAATTTGAATATTTTTTCTAAAATTAATCACAAAAATATAAAATTATTATGTAAGTGTATAATGGAAATTTATTGCGTGACAATTCCATTTTTGGGTAATAATTTTACGCAAGTGTAATTCTTATGAGTACTTTAGACATAATAATGAGTTCGAGTCGTGGAAATACAAGGTAACAAAATAAAAAAAAATTATTCATTAGAACATTTGTATTATACTTTATAACAGAATTTAATGATATATACACACATATATAACATTGTATAACAACTTTTTTGTTGTATTTGTTTCTGACTTTTGTAAACTAGGATTTTTCGTGCGCTATGCGATGAAAGTTGATTGCTTTACCCTAAAGCTATAGGGCGTAAGTTTTGTTATTTTCATCTCATCAAGAACCATAAAAAATAAAAGCAAAATTGGTTCAAATAATACCAATGTTGTGAACGATGTTTTCTGCTCATAATTGGTTCGGTTCGTCACGATAATAATGTTTAAATATTAGTTATACACTATATCAAAAAGCAATTTAATGATGTCAACGATGTTTTTCACTCATAATATGTTCGGTTCGTCACGACAATAATGTTTAGATGGTAATTATAATGGATTTTGAGTAATTATATAAAATCAAATGTTAGTTCTATATTTTATATGAAAGCAGATAACCAAAATAGCATTTTGTTAAAAAATCAAATACCAAAAAAGATTAAAAAAACACACCTTTGTCGCCAAAATCTAAAATTATAAAAGTTATTGCAGCACTTTTTGCTTTTTAATATAGTATATAATGCATGACATAGTCTGTATTTTGTAAACTTTGTAAAAAGACAATTTATATTTTAAACCTTCTCATTTAAAAATTTATATATAGTTATAAGAAACTAAGGAGGTATTTGGTTCGTATAGTTTATTGAAAATAGAATTGGAATTTAAATTGAAATTAGAAGTAATTGTTTGTAAGTTAATATTTTCCAAAAAATTGAAATTCAAGTTAATTGTAATCTATAAAGAGAATATAAATTTCAAATGTATTTTTAGTCATAAAACACTTATAAAAGAATTGTAATTTATCACCCATTGCAAACTGCCACGACCTCAATGACCACCAATCATCATTACATCTCACCGACTGCTGCAAACGTCACCGCCGACAATCGACCAAGACCACCAACCGTGTCCGCTGCCGAAAACTAGTTGTACCCCCATCGTTTCCACCAACTAATCACACCCATCATCGAGAACCGACAATCGTCATCGAGCACATCTAAAACCGCCATGGTTCAGTGATGATGGTCGGTAGTCGGCCACGAGCTCGATCGGTGGAGACAGTCGTTTGTAGGTGGGGAGGGAGGGGGTGTGCTTAGCGACGATTGTCGATTGTCGCCAACGGTTATGGCATGATCGGTTGTCTGTGAGTATGGGTTGTCGGGTGGCAAGGCAACAAACGAGCAATGAGTGGGGCGTTAAATGAATGATTTTGGGTGATCGACGAAAATTGTATGTCAAGGGTGATGACAACCTAAGTCGGAGGTGGTGTTCAGCGGCGGTAGTGGTCGGATGTGGTAGTCAGAGGTGTCAGCCATCAACGATTGGGAGTGATAGCTATCACGGGCATCAATCGAATGTGCGTGATGGTTTGGCAGCGGTGTGTGGCAGTCGGGGTCGGAGCGGCCGTGAGCATCGACATCTGGGTCGGTGGTGGTCGGGGGCGTTGGCGGTGGTCACGATGGTCGACGAGGTCAACAAGGGTTAATGTTGGTTAGCGGTGAGCAAGGGTGGTGGTGGTCAGTGGCGGAGTCGGGGGTTGATGGAATTTGAAAATTTTAAAATCTGAAAGGATTTTTAAAATTTTTATTCAAAGGAATTTGAGTGAATCAATTTCAATTACAACTTCAATTGTTTTCACAACCAAACACATTAATAATAAAATTCTAATTTCAATTTAAACAAATTCGTACAAACCAAACACAATGTCCCAAGAAATTCAGATGTAAATTCTATTAAATTACTGTACCAAATGCTCTGTAAGAATTTTGAATTTTTTCCCCTTGCCGTCTCTTTAATATTATAGGGATTGCTTAAATAGACACTCTAATATTTTCAATCAACACCCCAAAATTTCTATACGTGTCGTATAGAAACATACGTGTCGTATAGAGGGGGGTCGTATAGGGCTATATGTGTTGTATAACCCTTTGACAGCCCCCTAAATTTTTCTTCGTAGTCAGTGTCGAAATTCGCTATACGCGTCGTATACCCGTATGTGTCGTATAGAGAGGTTAAATAATGTTATATGAGAGGTATAGCTCTCTAAAAATCCTTGAATACAAAAAGGCGTCGACTTATATAATAAATGTATCTGTACTATGACCTTGTTATATTAACAACTATATTAAAAATAACATATTTCATTTCTCTTTAAAAATGTTCTATTTAAGATTTTCCTTGCCGTCCAGCCATCCACTCTTTAATCAATAATCATTACATCCTTAAAGATGTCTCTCACAAGAACTGCCAGATGTACTAAAGTTTGACAATGGTGCGTTTTCTATTTAAAAAAGTTTACAATAACCCCTTAAAATATTAGTTTATGATAAACTTTTAGGTGGATCACATCACGTTTATCCATACGGTAAGATGACCGAAATTATAGTAAAATAATAAAAGAATATGTGAAGTATAAGTTATATTTGCAACTAAAATACATAACAAGAAAGTTTTGTATATTCATGTTGAGATTGGATAAAAGAGAGCAATTGATAAACTAATATTCAAGCCTCATGCGTTGTGATAGAGATGTAAAACCATTTTAAGTAACATTAATGTTACATCGTTGCTAGCAAACACCAACACCAGATTAATTTGTAAAACAAAAGAAATAAAACCGAGCGAAATATAGATGTAAAATGTAAAACTATGCACGTCCGGTTACGATGTGTTAATGTGTATGAATTAGACCAAAACATAAAACACAATGCAATTGTTAAACATAAAAAATATAGATGCAAAATTGTTGAACCAAATACGTATTTTGCAATATGTTAACTTGAAAAGTTTACACCGAGACGTGAAATAAAAAAATTGTAAAATAATAAAGTAAATGAGACAAAATTGGAAGTGAAAAAACATGTTAGTATTAAGTGTATATGATAAAAATTATAGGGTTAAAAGTAAAAATTAAAAAAAAAAACAAAATAAGGTTCAACCTAAGGAACATATGATATAACACTTAATACAAAACTAAATTGATAATTAATATTATATAAATACTGAAATAACATATCTTGAGAAATTCATCAGCATATTAAGAATATATTTTTGGTAACTTTTTTATGATGAAATTAACCAATGAACCTATTCATAATACGATTATATTCCGGTTAGGGCGTGTTATGCTTTACACATGTTCGATGATCGAGACGTGAATATAACTCATTAATTTTAGCAAACCCGTGTACTAAACGGGTAAATATATATAATATTTTAATATGATAAACTTTTATTATTTATAAATATGATATTTAAAAGTAATATTTGATTCAAGTTTTTCTTATTATAAACAAGATGAAAACCTTGTTTCAAAATAAAAGTTTTTTTAAATGTCATATTTACAAACTTTCTTATTATAATTTTTAATTTCAATTATTTTTTAGTTTATAAAAACTTTAGTGTGCAAAAACATCAATTTTAAATATTTCATATTTCTATTGATGTTTTAGATGAAACTCTTATTTTTATAATAATTTGTATCATTAGAAATAAGATTAATAAAATGATTTCTTTTTAATTTGTTAAAAAACTATTTTAAACTAAAAAATTAAATAATATTATTAGTAATTAATATGATTATTAATAAAATTAATGTGAAAAGTTTAATAAAAAAATATAATGTATATACTAGTTATCCTTATATATATATATATATATATATATATATATATATATATATATATATATATATATATATATATATATGATTTTATGTGTTTCAACTTAAACAAAAACCTAAGACCCAACGTAATGGGGTGTTTTGCCCCTCACATGAGACCGGAAAACGCCATAACGCCAGATGATTTTATGTGGGCGTGAAAGGTGGGTGGCGTTACCACCATAACGCCAGATGATTTGTTTTGAATTTTGTGTTATTTGGTGCAATTAGTGGGTAAAGAATTGAGTCGAATTAGGGAAAAACCGAGCAAATAGGTTTAGGTTTGACGGAGAGTCGTCGGAGTGGAGATCTCCACCGGAAAAGTCGCCGCGGAGGTGGCGGGGCTTGTACTAATAATGGTAGCAGCAGGAGAAGATGTCGTTGAAGTTGAAAACGACGAGGAGGAGGAGAAGAGTCGACGGAGAAGTCTTGGTGTTGCAGTTGCGCGTAGTACGGAGGCGACTCCATTAACTTTGCAGCTTTAATGTATGTATGTATGTATGTATGTATGTATGTATGTATGTATAACAGATAATGAAGAATTGAAGGTGAAGGATTCATGATATTGTTGTTGTTGTTGTGTTGCAGGAGTGGTTTGATCAAGGTGTAAGAATTAGGTTAATGGAGTTATGTGTTGATGGAGAATGGCAGTTTCTTGTAACTTGAGTTCCAACACATTAAAGCATACCATCATAATCGAAACGAAAACATTAGAAACAGAATCAGGGTATGTACAAAGATAAATCTTTGTCAACAATCTTAATTATTATATTAACTACTATATTAAGGATAATACATGTCATTACTTATACTATAAAAACCATAATAGGTATCACTTGAGCACAAGATACAAACTTTGGATGCATAATGGTTATAGTTTCTTTTGGCAAATAAGTAATATTTCTAAACTTTAGGTTTATTTACTTTCTTCTTTTTTGTCATTTTCTGATGTTTAGTATTTTAATATTTTAATATTATAATTAATTTTAAACATAATTTGTATTTCTTTCATAACTTTTAAAATATAACTTTTTTTAAAATTTCGAATATGTAATTGTAATATGCTTATTTTTACAAGTTGGTATAGAGTGTTCAAATCGACCCCTGCTAAATATAATATATAAAAATTATTATTTTTTCGCAACGACGGTCTTGACGCAATGCATGTGTTGTGACGGTTTTCGTTTCTTATATAAATTTTATATGTATACAATGATGTTTGCGTTTGTTTTCTTATATTTATTGCGTGAATTTACAATCACGTTTTGACTTGGTTTTTAACGACTTCTTCGTACCGTAACACGGGGGCTTACTACTAGTTTCCCATTAAAAGTTCTCTATTAAAGATTCTCCTTGCGACGTTGCCGTCCAGTCGTCCACTCTTTAATCCATAATCATTACATCCTCGAAGTTAAAGATGTCTATCACAAGATGCTGCTTTGACAATGGTGCGTTTTCTATTTAAAAAAGTTAACAATAAGCCCTTAAAATATTAGTTTATGATAAACTTTTAGGTGGCCACATCCACGGACCACGATTATCCGCAAAATGAAAGGTAAGATGACCGAAATCCTAGTAAAATAATAAAATAATATGTGAAGTATATAAGTTATATTTGCAAGTAAAATATATAACAAGAAAGTTTTGTATATTCATTTTGGGATTGGATAAAAGAGAGCATATTGAAAATTGAAATAAATACTGAAATAACATGTCTTGAGAAATTCATCAGCATATCAAGAATATATTTGTGGTAACTTTTTTTATGATGAAATTAACTAGTGAACCTGTTCATAATACGATTATATTTCAGTTAAGACGTGTATTATGCTCTACACACGTTCGATGATTGAGACGTAAATATAGCCCACTAATTTTAGCTAAATCGTGTACTAAACAAGTTGAATATATAAAATACTAGGCTAGTATCCCGTGTATTACACGGTTGAATAAATAAAATAATAAATAATTAGTAATAAAAGTTTATTAATTATAAAACCATGTTTGAAGATAAAATATGATTATAATTGCATATGAATAACTATTTTAAATATATAAACAATAGATAATTTATAGACAGATAGATATATAGATAAATAGATAGTCTCGTTAAACAAATTATAGTTAGTAATAAACACAAAAATTTACAGTACGATATTTTAATATAAAATAGGTATAAAATTATATATACGTACTTGTTTAAAAGATAAAACAATTATAATAATTTTTAAATCTCTTATCTAAATAGTTTTATTTTTAAATGTTTGTTTTAAGACTTTATTATAAAAATTTATTGTTTATAAAAATCTTGTTTATTAAAAACTCAAGTTTTTAATTATTCTGGTTGAATTAATAAAACTACTTTTAGAAAATTTCATATTTTTTATAATTATTTTAAATATAGACAGATTTAAAATATTTTATTTCAAAAGGTTTAATGTTTTAGAAAATATATTAATTTTTCTTAATAAAATTTATTTTTAAAAACATAGTTTGATTTTAAAAAAAATATAGATGAGAAAGAAAAATATATCAATTGACCAAATTAGTTTTTATGAAAAGAGAGAAATTGTTTGAGTGTTTAAATTACTTTAATATACTTTTAAAGGGAAAATAAAGCAAGGATGCTTAGAAAAATGACAAGTGTTAAAAAAATAGTTTAAGAATATGACAAGTGGCAAAAGAAATGTCACACCCCGACCGACGGTGGAATCATCGAAGCGGACAAATGGAAAACGATTGTTCATAGCACATGGAACTAAATAACTTGTAATAATATTAAATATTATTTTTATTGAACATTACAAGACAATTAAATAAATACAACACAAACAAGATATACACAACAACTGCAGGATCGATGTTTGTCACTAAACACTTAAGTTTTTCTCTCAAACTCACCTAGAACAACACTCGGGTTAAGATAGAATCAGTAAGAGTTGATCACAATATAGAAACTAACAAAGAACACAGGAAGTAATTTTTAAGGTACTTTTATATATTGCTTCTCAACTCAAAATACAAGACTCTTACAAGCTGTAGTTGTTGTTACAATGAGTTACAAAGAGAACCTATATATAATACTACCTACAGCCGGATATACTTTGATACCACCTGGGATCCTATAGCTAAAGTCCATACTACAAGACTAAAGTTTAAGGTATCTTGGATAAAGTCTTATCTGATATTTGGTAGTCAGGACATGTTCCTGACTTACCTTTTGTCACCAACTAAAGTTGGTAACATGTACTATCATGAAAAGGTGAACAGTGGAATGAAGTATGGTCAACTGCATGGCTTTTTAGGAAGAAGCCATACAGTATCAAAGGTCTGCAACGGAGTGTCAGAGACCATACTTGTGTCCACTGGTCATAGCAGTGTCTTTCGAAGGTTAATGGCTTCAGAAGAGTAAGTACTTCCGAAGCCACTTATACTTCAGAAGAGGATGCTTCTTCCAAGGCTTGGAGACTTCTTATTTTCATCATACTTCGGAAGTGGTCTTCAGTTCATTCTTCTAAGGCTTGAACTTCGGAAGTATACACTTGACTTCGGAAGTAGAGTTCTGTCTTCGGAAGTTGATCTTTCACTTGTCTTCGGAAGAACTCTACAACCTTCGGAAGTTCCATGCTAAGCTTCGGAAGCCTTTGCATTCAGTATCAAGATTATCTAAGTGACTTAGTTTTGGTTGCATTAGCCTTCTTCTTGATCCAACAAACTCCCCCTAGGCTGATGCTACCAAAACTTCACTTGTTTCTGCTTCTCAAAACTTTCAGCACCAAGGAGAGTAAATATTTGTCTGTCTCCTTGTTCTTCCCTGATGTGGTGCTGAGAAGTTTGTACAGATCCTTGGTGGACAGGAAATCTAGTCTGTCACCTTGGATAACATGTACCATCTGTTGTTGCCCTCTGAAAAGAGTTAGTTGATGGGAACTGTAATCATATTCCCATCTGACTATAGGTTCCAATTATGGACCCTCCACCATCTGTAGAAAGGCAGTGCCTTTGGTGGGAGGTTTTTCCTTGTCTTCCTGTCTTCTCAATCTCAACTCTTCTTCAATCCTTGCCTTTGCAGTTAACTAGACTAGGTGAAGGCTGCTAAGATGACTTCTAATGAGTGCAGCAGCTTTAGAGTTGGAGGGGTTGGAGAATGGCTTCTCTGCTAACTCAGCAATATCAAACCTGCTGGAGTGTAGCAGAGAGGTTGCATTAAGTCTATTGACTTCGCCACTCTCCCTTTCCATAACAAAGTTATGAGAAGTTTCATCGAACCTCCACTGGACTATTTTCTTTCTAGGCACAAGAGACTGACTAGGAATCTTGTCCTCTTTTTTAGTGTCCAGCAGAGTCACCAGTTCCTTCTAAGTTTCTTCTCTTCATCATTTAATGAATCTGAGTTGAGGCCTAGAAGTCTAGCTGCCTGGTCCAGTGTTCTTCTAGGTAAATCAAGAAATTGATCTCTTGTGAGGGAACAAGAGGATCCATCAACAAAGGTAATGTTGACAGAATCTTCATCATATGAGACTTCGCTCAGAGTTATGCAGTTTATGAGCTTGGTCTTGATTACCTTAAACTCCTCAAGAAAGAGATGTTGAGAAGGCTGAGAGGATGGTTTGGATGGTAGTTAGGTAGGTTGATGTTCAGAGGTTCTGGCGAGTGTTTTAGGTTGAAGGATAGGAGTTTGGGAGGTTGTGGTGAAGGAGAAGGTGTGGGTAATGGTGTGGGTTTCGGGGTCAAAAGTTCGGTTTTAATGGTGAAGGGTGAGGGGGAAGGTTCAGGTTGAGGTGGAGAGGTTGCAGTGAAGGTCATCCCCTTTACCCTTTTGTACATCTCTTTTCTCTTCCCCATCTGGATGTCAGCCTTGATTTCACTGACAATCCGTTGAAGTGTCTTCTCAGACATGGGACCCTCCTACCTGCCAGAGAAGCCATGGGCCGAAGATAGTCTTTCATCCAGGCCTTCTCAGTGAGCTTCTGGTTGTAGTGTCCCTAGCCTTTTCTTCCTTCTTCTTCTTCTCCTTTGCTTTTCTCTTGCAGCCTTCTTCCTTTCTTTCCATTGATCCTGCTCTTTGTTGTAGAGCCAGAGGATCATATCATCATTGTGTGGAGAAAGTTCTTGAAGATTAAAGCCTCTGGAGAGTAGGAAGTTTATCCTGTCTCTTCTTAGTTGCAACTCAGCCTCCTTCTGTTTTTCTTCTTCTTTCTCCATGGCCAACCTGGCTTCTTCTTCAAGTTTCAGTCGGGTTGCCTTCTCCAGATTCACCAAATCCTCTAGTGGTAGCAGGAGTGTCTCTTCATTGGTAGCTCCCATTTGGATAAGCTGGTCAATGATCTCTTCTTTTCTTTTGTTGTTGATAGCCTCCTGATTGGTTTCAGCTGCTTTTGTACTGGCAGCTATCAACTTCTCAGTTGGAAGTCTTCCTTTCTTCTTAAGTTTTTCAATCTTCTCCTCTTCCTGAAGCTCTTCCACAGTCAATTTTCTTTTGCCTTTGTCTTTTGAAGTGCTTGACTGTGGTGGTTCTTAGAGAGAGGGTTCTGACTGTGAGAGAGGCAGAGATGGTGTCTGTGATGGAGAAAGTTTTAGAAAGTTCTCGCTGTTCACCTTAGATGCCATTTCAAGGATTGCATCTGTGATGATCAGTTCCTCAGACATCTTAAACAGTCCTTCCACAACTTCCATTTCAGCTTCGGAAGATTCAGCTTGTTCTTCCAAGGCTTTAACTTCAGCTTCGGAAGTTAGAGGAGATGCAGATTCTGTCCTAACTGTTTCAGTTGCTGGGCCATCAGTCCCCATTTACCCTTCGAAATGAATCTTAGGCTCCATGTGGACCTTAGGTTGACCAACTTCTTCCACAGTGGTAGAAGGTGCAGTTAGCCTCAAAAGCTCTTCAGCTCCAAAGTGGAGCATTGCAGCATCTGGACTTGGCTGATCTGTGTAGGATCTCAATAGAAACTTGGTGAAGAGTCTGTAGAGATCACTGAGCATCTTTGAGTCAATCTGTAGAATGACTTGAGGTGGCTCAAAAATAGTAATGATAGGAGTAGATAAAGTTGAAGTTGGAGTTGAAGTGTGGCTCTGTTGGGGGTCCTCAAGTGTTTGTCTCTGAACATTCTCCCCCTTTTTGGTAGCATCATCTTGAGAGCTAGATGAGCTAGAGGAAGAAGTCAATGAGACCTAAATAGGTACATGCCTGACAGACCTCTCTATCTGTTTCTCAGCTAGTTTGGCCTTGAGATTGTCAATTTCAAGTTGCTGAGTGGCGGACCTTGCTTCTAAAGTCCTAACCAAAGATTCAAGGTTTAAGACTTTAGATAGAAGGTCGTGAATGAGGAGTTTCATGCTTCCCTCATCTTTTTTTGAAGAATCACGAGGAGATGAGGTAACATACTTGGTATGTTCAGCCTCACCACTAGATGTGTTTTCTTGGCACCCTGGTTTCTCGTGCTCAATGATGTCTCTTTCAGAGTTATCAAAGTGTTCGGTTGCCACCGATTCAGTTTGAGATCTGTTACCACTGTCCACAAGGTCCATTGAGGCACCTTCTGTAGTGGCAGCTGAATCTGCATGAGTCCCCTCCATATTAGTGGGACTCATCTCAATAATTGGTTGCTGATGGGGGCTAGAGATAAGAGATTTCTTCGGGCTCTATTGATCTTGAAGAGGGTGTTGTAGATCAACTTCATTGCTATGAAGAGATGTTATCTCTTCATCAGTTTTGAAGAGAAGGTTAGTGAAAGATAGGGAGGTTAAGCCTACTGACCCGGGACCTTGATCAATGTCTACAGGCATTGAGCCTCTGGTGGGGTTGTCCCTTGTTGGCTGTTCAAAAGAGTGTAGATACTCATTCTGACGGCTGCTGGTTTGGGTTTCGGGCTCCTGGGTTTGAGACTGAGGAGACTCAAAACCCATATTGAGGTCAAAAGAGAAGGATGGAGAGACCTCAGACTAAGTGGGAGCCCATGTTTCCACTCTAGTCTTTTTGGATTGAACAGGAGGGGCTTGTTCAATCAGAGTAGATTGAACAAGGGTTCGTTTGGGGTGTCTTTGATATGTGATGGTGATGGGTGGAGAAGGCAGTGTTGGCATTGTGGTGGTGGTTGCTGGTGTGGGTTCATCACCTGTGGGGTGAACAGGGATGTCACCAGGAGCTATGCGCTTAATCATACCTGGAAGCAGAGTGGTGTACCTTCCATTGAAGTTAGTGGATACCTTCTTCAATGTCTTGAAGATGGTAGGCCGCATGTGGGGGACAGTCAGAGCAGCTGCACAAACAAGCATGCTCTGGTCCAACTCATAGTTGATGATGTGTTGTATGAATCTAGGATACATACAGAATATCTCCCTTTGTAGATTCCCAATAAGATTGGTGAACACAAATCGTGAGTAGTTGAAGCGCAAGCCTCTCACCAGTCCATGAACTAAGCATCCTAGTTCATATGGGATTTGATCCCATCTGCCAGACTTGTTGGACAAGCAGTGGAGAATAACATGCAGGAGAAACTTCCAATTGTAAGAGAAGTTGAACTTGTATACCGTTGACCTGCTGATGTCGCAGTCATATCCCATAAGGATGTAGGTGATGTCCAAATATGCCTTCGGGAACTCAGTAGGAGCTCCTTCATCATGAAGCTCTAGATGCTCCCTGATGAGTTGTTTAGTAATGATCAACTCCTGTCCACAAATGCTGGACCTCAGTACTTGAATCCCATTTAGGGTTTCGGCTTGACCATTTCCCTAAAATTCGGCCATGTGGTTGGAGAAAACAGTGGGGTTAACGGTAAGAGCAGTGTAGTAAGGTGATTGGGTAAGAAAGGAGATTTCACAAAAGTCGGCATCCCTTGAAGAATCAAGAGTGCGACCGGATTGTGCTGAGGGTTAAGTGCCATTCGGAGAGAGGTGAATGTGGATGATTTTGAGCTTGGGTAAAGTTACAGAGGAGAAAAATTTCTAGGGCAGTGAAATTTGCAAGTAAGAAGATGATATTGAATAGTCGAGATTATTTAAAAGAGGGTGGGAAGGCGGTAATGGGGGTTAGGATAAGGTGATGTGATGGTTTAGTGGATGAAATGACAGTGGCGGTAGGGTTAAAATCAGTTAAATAATCCGACATCATTAACAAAATCTTTGCTTTTTTACAGTGTGGGGCCCAAGAGATTTACGTTACACAGTAAAATTTTTCTTCCGAATGTAAAACATTTCCGAAGGTAATTTGTCTTCCGAAGGCATTTCTGACTTCCGAAGCAAAAACTTTGCTTCCGAAGGTTAGAGTTGCTTTCCGAATGGAGAATTTTTAAACCTCGGAAGTAGATCTAATATGTAATCAATCGCTTCTTCCGAGACCAAAAGTTCTTCCGAGAAGAAAAATTATCCATTGAGAAATTATGCTTCGGAAGATATAAAAATAACTTCCGAGGGTTAATTTCTCTTCAGAAGAAATTTACACTTAGAAAATTTCTAGAAAGATCTTTTGTAACAGGGCTTAAATTTCATTGACAAAAGATATTACATATTAAAAGGTTTTCAAAAGAGGTGATCTAATCAATGTTTATCATCCCAATAGCTGTTATGAGATACTTAAATCTTTGTTTATCAAAAGCTTTGGTGAACAAATCAACATATTGTTCATTTGAATCAACTTTGATTAGTTTAATCAGATTTTTCTCATGAATATCTCTAATGAAATGGTACCTAATGTCAATATGCTTTGTCTTTGAGTGCTTTACCGGATTTTCAGTAATGGAGATAGCACTGTTGTTGTCAATATGGATAGGAGTACTCATTAAGTTGAATCCATAGTCTAACATCTGATTCTGAATCCATAGCAGTTGAGCATAGCAGCTAGCAGCAACAATGTATTCAGCTTCGGCAGTTGATGTAGATACACAGGATTGTTTCTTGCATTGCCATGAGACGATCCTTCCACCAAGAAATTGACATCCCCCTGATGTTGATTTCTTGTCAATATTGCAGCCACCATAGTCACTGTCAGAGTATCCATAGAGATTAAAATCCTTGTTTCTGGGATACCAGAGACCTAATTTAGGTGCTTCTTTGAGGTATATGAGGATTCTTTTAACAATAGCTAAGTGAGACACCTTTGGAGCAGCCTGATATCTTGCACAAATGCAAGTAGCAAACATGATATTAGGTCTACTAGCAGTAAGATACATTAGAGAACTAATAATCGCTCTATACTGATGTTGATCAGTATCCTCCCCTTCAAGGTCAGGACAAAGATTATGGTTTCTGGATATAGGTGTCTTGGCAGGCTTGCAATCCTTCATTTCAAATCTTTCTAAGATGTTAGAGACATACTAAGATTGATGAATAAAGAACCCTTCCTTCATTTGCTTCACCTGAATTCCAAGGAAAAAGTCCATTTTCCCATGGAACTCATCTCAAACTTCTTCTTCATAATGCTCTCAAAGTCCTTACACATTTGGTCATTTGAAGGACCAAATATGATGTCATCAACATAGACTTGAATGAGCAAGATGTCCTTTCCAGACTTTCTGATGAAGAGAGTCTTGTCAATGGTACCTCTAGAGTATCTGTTCTTCAGAAGAAACTGAGATAATGTCTCATACCACAGCCTAGGTGCTTGGTGCAACCCATATAGAGCTTTATCCAATTTGCACACATAGTTGGGGTGCTGTGGGTCTTCAAATCCTGGAGGTTGGCATACATAGACTTCCCTATCTATATCCCCATATAGAAATGCACACTTGACATCAAGTTGATAGACAGTGAAGTCCTTGGATGCAGCATAAGCAAGGAAGATCCTAACTTCCTCCAGTCTTGCAACTGGTGCAAAGACATCTGTATAATCAATTCCTTCCTCTTGCGTGTATCCTTGAACTACAAGTCTTGCTTGTTTTTGATAATCAAGCCTCTATCTTCTCTCTTGTTTCTGAAAACCCATTTAGTGCCTATTGGTACTTGACCAGATGGTAGCGGACATAGGTTCCATACCTTCTGTCTCTTGAATTGAAGCAGCTCCTCTTGCCTCGATTCAAGCCAGCTACTATCCTTTAAGGCATCTTCTACTTTCTGGGTTCCATCTGGGATAGAAAGCATGAGTATAAGCAGACATTCCCATGATGAGTCTGTCCTCTTGTTCTCACACCCTTAGTGACATCCCCTATGATGTTTTCAGCAGGATGAGTGTTATAAATCCTAAGGCGATGAATCACTTCTAGTTGCAGAGATAGATCCAGGTTGGACATATTCTGCTCAGGAACTGGAACACTCCGTCCTGCTATTGTTTCAAAATCATTCAATGAGGACTGATTGAATGAGTGAGAAACATTATCAATGGTTGGCTGTGAAGTAGCATTAACAGTCTCCTGTTCCTTCAAAACACTACTTCCTTCTGCCTGGTGTTGTGGTGGATCACCTGATGAGTTTTGAGGGTCAGTGAGTGATTCACTTGAAGAAGCTTCACAATTTCTTGATATAGTCAAGCTATCAGATCTGTGAATGGTGGAGACTTCGTTTGTTGTAGCTCTTGGAGAAATTGGACTAGGTCTGGGAAGCTCAAACAGTTGATCATCAGCAGCAGCATCAACATCATTTTGAGCACCTGTTCCAACTGAAACATTCTCATAAGATGGTTTAGAATAGTTTGGAAACAATTCTAAGTCAAAGATATGATCAGGTCCATTCCCCCTAACACAAGGAGTGTGCTCATTAACAACTATATTGGATGACTCCTCAAATTGTTGATTCTTAATGTTGTATACTCTGTAAGCTTTGGAGCTAGAAGAGTATCCAACAAAAATAGCATCATCTGACTTTTTAGCAAATTTGCTAAATTGTCTTTTGTATTAAGTATGGTACACCTGCTGCCAAAGGACCTTAGAAAGCCAATGAACGGTGGCCTCTTGTTCCATAGCTCATAAGGGGTTTTTCCATGGGGCTTAACTACAAGAACTCTGTTTTGCACATAGCATGTAGTGCTGACTACCTCTGCCCAGAATGTTAGAGGATGTTTTGAATCAGCTAACATAGTTCGAGCAGCCTTAATATGTGTCATGTTCCTCTTCTCAGCAACACCATTTTGTTGAGGAGTTCTTGGAGCACTATATTATCCGGCAATCCCTTTTGAGTTACAGAATAAGTCAAGAACGAATTTCTTAAACTCAGTCCCTTGATCACTTCTAATGATTTTAACCTTGTGATCAATTTTATTTTCTATTTTAAGAATAAAAGATTTTAGTGTTTCAGTTGTTTCATCTTTAGTTCTTAAAAAGAATACCCATGTGAATCTTGTAAAATCATCAACTATCACAAGGCAATATGATTTCCTTCCAATGCTCATTATACGTGTGGGACCAAAAAGATCCATGTGCAATAAGTGTAATGGAGTAGTGATAGAGTTAACACATTTGGATTTATGAGATGTCCTGTGTTGTTTCCCTTTCAGGCATGCAACACAGTTATCTTTACAGAAAAACTCGTTTTTAGGCAAACCATGAACCAAGTTATTTTTAGCCAATTTATTCATTGTCTTAAAATTTACATGACATATACATTTATGCCACAATGTTGACTCATCACTATCAGCTTTGGAAAGAAAGCATGATACTTCACCAATTGGGGAAGCATTGTTCATATCAAGCTTCTACATATCCCCTTTTTGGGAGATCTAAGAAGCATCAATTCCGGAGGAATTGTCATCCCAGGTTTGAGGATAATGCACTCATGTTCTGTGAAAAGCATTTGGTGCTTTTGATCACAGAATTGAGAAACACTTAACATATTGTGTTCAAGCTGATTGACAAAGTGAACTTTGTCAACCTTTAATTTACCATTGGATATACTCTCTCTACCAGAAATATATCCTCCGGCCTCACCTCCAAATTGGACAGGACTTCCATCATAGTTTTGAAACTGTTGAAGGAGAGATCTGTTCCCTGTCATGTGCCTGGAACATCCACTATCTACAATCCAGATATTGTTGTTCTTGTCATATGGATGTCCCTACACATAAGATGATATTGTTAGTTTTGTTTGGAAGCCCAAGCCTTGTTGTTCTTGGGTTCTTCCAAAGATAATGACATAATTGAACCAAATGTTATGCATGGCGGTTCAATAGAGGTCTTGAAGAAGAGGTTTGGGCTGTAGCATCTTCCTTGATCTTCCAATCCTCCTTTGGTGATCTTGGAGGACGAGCTTGTTGAAGCTTTAGCAACATGACTATCTTCCGAAGCTTCTTTCTTTTCGGAAGAAGTCTTTAACACCTTTTCTTCCGAAGCAGTTTTCTTCTGGGGAGGTTTCAAGGGAACTTTTGTTGGTCCATGTGATCGATGAACAGTACAATTGATAGGATAATGATCAATATCAAACACGCAATCCAAATAACAACAATTGAGAAGTGAATATGATGAATCAAGACATAATTGGTACTCAAATGAACAAACTCACTCAATAACAACAAGCACAATTGTATTTCAATGAAGTAACTGCTTAGAAATGTAGCTTGCAACAGAATTCCACGATTAGGGTTTTGCAAGCCTGCCGTACAAAGTGAAATGACAATAGTATATATAGCAGTCATAGATTCGCTGACAGTTTCGCTACCAGCGAAACTGTCATGCCGAAACTATAGTTTCGCCCGGCAGAACACAAGTTCGCCAGGTAAACCAAAACAACAAATGTGAGCGAATGTATAGATTCGCTCACAGTTTCGCTGGACTGCCAAAACTGCTAATTACAAACAAAATACAAATGAAACTAACAAAAGTCCTATTACAATGTAAAGTAAACATCTATACTAAAGTGAGTCCAACCTAACATGATCTTCAATACCCCCTAGGTTGGACCTCACTATCTTCACTTCTCTTGATTTGACTCGTCGGCTTCGGTTCCTCTGCTGCTGTTGGTCTATCTTCATCACCTCCCGCAGCAACATCTTTAGAAGCTTCAGCCACTGATCCTCCAAGGTTAGTTCCTGCATCACCAGCTCCTCAGAATGACCACTAGCTCTAACAAACTGCCTGGTTATGTCTTGAACATCCATGGCAAAGTCATCTTGTGCTCTCATCTTTTCAGCCAAACTCTTTACCTCCGCCCGTACTCCTCTTATTTTGTTTGCCACATTCATAAACAAGCTTGCCTCTTTCGTGTTTCCTCTCCTGCCCCAGCCTTAATATGATTTTCACAAAGAGTCAAGAGATCTTCATCACTGAAGCTGAATAATTCCATCGGGTCAAACACCCTAAACTCTTTTCTGGTTTGGCTCTAATCACCGCCTCGCCAGTGTTATTATCATAAAACCACTTTTCAAAGTCCTGTAAACGTTGGGGAAGAGGATCAGCCAATCTTACCCTGTTTACAGTCTTTGGTGGTTTGACTCTCAAAACAATCCTCCCTTTGCCAGTCTCCCAGTCTTTATCTTCTTTGATCTTTTTCGTTTAGCCTTCATGTATCCAAATGACTCAAAATTATCATTAAGTCATTTTTAATTTCCTTCTCAAGAAATACTGCCTTTTCACTTAAATGAGCATTAATCAAAGGCAAAGTGGCCAACCGTCTCAGATCCCATTTGGGCAAGGTCTTAAAAGCCTTTCTCTTGAGCATGTAGCTGATATTACCTCCTCTTCTTTTAATCATAAACATCTTTAAACTAGGATTATAACACCAACTTATTATCTTCTTGTCTGCCTCTTCCTGCTTAAACCTTCCATATTTTGAAACAAAGGAGTAAGTTCTTCAGCTCCTTCTTCTCACCAACCAGTCACTCTTATCCATCTCAAACACATCAGCTTCATCATCTCCCTTCTTAGCAACATACACCAGTGGTCTCTCATCTACTTCATAAAACTCTGGTTCAGAATCATAATCAACCAATTGCTCATCCTCCTCTTCTTCATCAATCAAACCTTTTCCTTTATCAGACATTCCCTCAGTAGTAGCAGTAACAACCACTTCTTCCCACACTATCCTTATCAAAATCAAACTGTAGGTTAACAAACCCTGCTTCAATAATATCATCATCCTCATTTCTTCCAGCATCTTCTCTTGGGATCTCTTGTTCCCCTGCTTCAGTATTAGCTGCTCCAGAAGTGCCCTCTCCTACCTTGGATGAAGTACCCACATTCAAGAATGAGTACTTAGATATATCAGTCATATCATCTAACTCAGATTGAGTTAGTTGACTAGGTAGGCCAGCAGCAGCTTTCATCTGAGAAATTTCTTCAAACAATCTCTTAATCAAATTATTCTGGTCAACCAACATCTTTTTCATTCCTTCAATTACCTCATCCTTCTGTTTTTCCCTAATCTCCTGATTCGTCAGTTTAGTCTTTATCATACTCAACTCATTGGCCAATGAAGTATTTAGACTACGAATAACATCCTCATCAAGACCAGCACTAGCCTCTTTCCTGCTGTGAAACCCTCGTGTCGATGTTTTGATCTCCGTTCAGGCTCAACAAAGTCAGTTTTCTTTTTAGATCTCCGTTCTTTCTCCACCCTTATCTCCTCTGCTTGTGCATCTATATCTTCTTCAAAATCATAATCTTTCTCTTTTGCATATCTCTTTCTCTTTTTAGCTGCATCAGCTTGTTGCACCCTTGTTTCCTCAGTCCTTTTGTTTTCAGACTCATCGACCCGTCTGATATAATTCCAGCGTTCTGGAGGGTACATATTTTCCCAGAGATGGGTGATTTTACCACTGAAATCATGGCGGATAGCATAGCAATCAACAAATATCCGAGGGTTCATCTGCACTAATCTCTTGACTTCACCATGTTTAGGAACATCAGGAATAAGATCATCAATAATCATCTGAATAAAGCGAGGATATAACAACCATTTATCCTTCTTCACAGCCATCACATTCTCTGCCATACACGGAAAAGATCAGTCTAGCAATGTTTGCTTTCACCCCTTTACAACATATCACCATAGCTTTGGCCCAGTCAAGATTAAGTCCATCGGATCCACCCTTACGGTGATCTAAGCACATAATAAAAACATGAGCTATATATCTCCATTCCTTAGATAAAAAAGACTTTTTAATCTCCTTCCTCGAACCAAAAGCTGGTCCCTCATACCCCATTTGTCTGAAAGCTTAGAATACTTCAGACTCCGTCATATCCACTTCATCACCAGTATTATCTTCTAGTCTAAGAATCCTCGACACGCTCTCAGCAGTAATAGTTATATCATGATCAATCACTCTAGCTGTGATTCTCTGTACATCTCCTCCAGTGTTGTATTCTGCTGATCTCCAAAAATCTCTAATATTAAGATCATAGATAGTGGGTGAGTGAGAGATAGCATATGAAATGGGTGATCTCTGAAGCCATCTAATGCAGTCACGAAATCCGACCGCCTTTGGAAGAGTATCGTCTAATATGGCAGTGATGTTATTCCTCTCATCAAACTTGAGATTCGCCAATATAACCTGAGAAGAAAAACAAATAAATTTGAATAAGAAATACTAAAATAAGAAAATAAAACAAAAACAAAAGAAACAATCAATTTCGGCAAGCGAAACAATAGTTTCGCTCACTAAGACATGATAGTTTCGCTGAATCAAAGACAATTTCGACAAGGAAAACAAACAGTTTCGACAAGCGAAACTATAATTTCGCTCATTGAAACTTGTTATTTTCGCAGAACAAAAATTAGTTTCGACAAGATTAGAATGAATTAAAGTAGTTTCGCAATTAGTTTCACCAAATATTAATTTAGTTTCGCTATTACAAATTAGTTTCGCTGACATAAGAAAATACAAGCGAAACTGTGTAAATAAAGATCAGTCATTGCGAAATTAGAGAAGATATGGCGAAACTGTTAAGTTTGCTTGGACAACATAACTTTACAGTTTCGCAGAAAAGATGTGAACTTTCGTTCAATTTCGCAGAGAAATAGTAGTTTCGCTGATCGAACAGCGAAACCACCAAAGAGACACAATCTAGATAACTTAAGAATAGACTATTTAATCCAGATTAGAAAGTGAATCAGTGTTCGAAACTCACATACGAAGTGAATCTCACGAAAAATCAGTCCAAATCACAAACACAAGTCAAAATCGCCTTAAAAGTTACGGATAAACCCTAAAAGTGAAACTGAGCGATTGTGCGAAATTATGAGAGAAAATTCGCAAACATGACTTATATAGCAAATAGTTTCGCAGACAGCAAAACTATAAATTCGTCTGGAGAATTTACAGTTTCGCCCAGTGAAACTGTAATTTCGCTAGGATGTAACTGATTAACAACTTATTAGCCAACCTAGCGAAATTGCAGTTTCGCTTTGCGAAATTATTAGCGAAAGAATACTTTCGCACCTTTTATTTTATTATTTATTATTATTTTTTAAATTATAATACTTAAAGGAAGCACATCTAATAATGAGATCTAAAATAATCAGAGATCACATTCTCTAAATATTTTAGAACATAAAGATGATCAAAAAAATCATCTACCAGTCATGAGATCATACTGAATACAAGATCTGATCACAATCTGCACAAACAACTGAAATTAGAACAAATCAATAACGATTGCTGATATAATTGTCCACTTAAACTCATGCCTTATCCTTTTTCGAACAACAGCTTATGATTCATTTAAGGTTCGATTAGATGCTTTAAAATGCAAGACCCCACAATCATTTGGTAAAAAACCTCACCCAACCTCAGGATTTCTTGAATTATGAATCAATCTTCAAAGAACAAGTTTGTGAATTAGTGTGCAAATGATTATCAACAGAATATTTCATTCTGAGAGAAATTCATCGATAAGATGATTTGACATAATTATATCAAAATGGTGAGAGCTCCAGATCTATACTCACGTATAACAGAGGAGATAACCATTTGAACATGTGCTGATGAGAGCTCCAGGTCAGTACTATCGTACAGCAGAGGAGATCATCACTCCAGGTCAGTACTCACGTACAGCAGAGGAGATAAGCACAGACACAAGACATCTTGACACTAAATATACCAGCAGAGGATGATGACAAAACAAAGCAAAATGAACGAAAGATTCATTCTCAATCCAATTTTTGTCAGGACTCAGTTTTTGTGCAATCCAAAACGATTGAGTAAATCCAGACATTCTTAAGCATAAAGTTTAATTTAATCAAAAAGCTGCTGTCTACTTCATTCGTCAGGCAGAGTCTATCAAGCATATCGTTAAAGAATCTGATCCATTTCCTTTTTTTTTAAGTGAAACAGAATCCAGTAACAGTTACTATCATTTCTCATAGAAGTACTGGTCATGTAAATAAAAATTTTTAGAGAATATACAATCATTTCTCATCATGTTAAATTCCAATCTTAGAATAATGATATTACTCCCCCAAATTTTTATTTTCATATTTCTATTATTATCAATGAATTTTCATTTTAATTAATTTTTTTTATATGTTTGTTATAAATTTGTTTTTTTTAATAAAGAAAAGAAAATGAAAATTTTTAAAAAGATATTAACCCAAGCATAGAAATCAATTCATAAAAACGAGGTTTATCAAATGTTTTTGTGAAAAGATCAGCTTTTTGATTTTTTGTATCGATGGGTATAATATTAATGAAACCCTTCTCTTGAGCATCACGAATAGCATGGATTCGTGTTTCAATATGCTTTGTGCGGAGAATGATGAATGGGGTTTTTAGCAATTCCAATGGCAGCCTCATTGTCACAGAATAAAGGTGTATGAAGGAAATTAATGCCATAATCAATCATTTGATGTTGGATCCAGAGAACTTGAGAGCAGCAGCTGGAGGCAGAAATATTCAGCTTCCCCTGTAGAAAGAGAAACAGTAGTTTGTTTCTTGCTCTGCCAGGATACCAGACATTTTCCAAATATTGACAACCTCCAGACACAGATTTTCTGTTTAACCTGCAACCATTGGAATCACTATCAGAGTAAGCATGTAAATCAAAATTTCCACCAGACGGATACCACAACCCGAGACGAGACGATCCTTTGAGATAACGAAATATTCGTTTGACAGCTTTCTCATGAGATTCCTTTGGAGCCGACTGATATCTAGCACAGTAACCAACAGCGAAAGTGATATCAGGACGACTTGCAGTAAGATACATGAGAGAGCCAATCATAGACCGAAAAAGATGAGGATCAAATGGTTTTCCATTTTCATCCGGAGTTAGACATGGCTGAGCAGTAAAAGGAGTCATCCCAGTAGACGCATCATCCATCTTAAATTTCTTCAGAATATCTTTAATGTACTTTTCTTGATGAATAAGAATTCCTTCTTTCTGTTGTTCAACTTGCAATCCAAGAAAGAAACACATTTCACCCATCATACTCATTTCAAACCTTTGGCTCATCACTTCTTCGAACTCTCTATACAATTGAGAGTTTGTAGATCCAAAAATAATATCATCGACATACACTTGAACAAAGATCATTTCACCATTCACCTCTCTTTTAAATAAGGTCATATCAATGGTACCACGAGAGTAACTATTGCTTAGAAGATGTTGCGTAAGAGTCTCATACCAGATTCTGGGTGCTTGATGAAGACCATATAAAGATTTATCAAGTTTATACACTTATCAGGAAAATCAGGATCTTCAAAGCCTGGTGGTTGACACACATATATTCTCATCAATGTCTCTGTAGAGAAAAGCACATTTCATCCATCTGGTAAACTTTGAATTGTTTATGAGCAGCATGAGCAAGAAATATTCTGATTGCTTCAAGACGAGCAACTGGAGCAAAGACTTCTGTATAATCAATTCCTTCTTCTTGAGCAAAGCCTTGCACTAAAAGTCTAGATTTGTTGCGCACCACCACACCCCGATCATCTGGTTTGTTCTTAAATACCCATTTTGTACCAATTGGATATTTGTTGGGAGGTAAATCAACTAAGGTCCAAATCTGAAGCTTTCTAAACTGTTGAAGTTCCAATTGCATAGATTCTACCCAACAAGGATCTTGTAGAGCAGCATGAACATTTTTTGGAACAATTTGAGAAATAAAGCATGAGAAAAGACAAACATTAATCAGACCAGATTGACTTCGCGTGCGAACACCATCAGAAACATATCCAATCACATTATCGAGCGGATGATCTTTCAAAGTTTTGTAATCACTTGAAGAAGGAAAGATAGTTGAAGAAGTATCAGCCATGTCCGGAGAAAGATTTATAGGAAGGTGTATCAATGACAGGTGGGAATCAGGTAAGTTAGGAGATGTAGGAGATAAAGAATCAGATAATGGAGCTTGATCAGGCATTGGAGACGATGAGCTGACATCAGTTGAAACAACATCATTTACTAGCGGGATGGATGGAACAGACAATGGAGATGATGGAATAATATTCGTTTGAGTACTTGGAATTGATGTATCATCATCGAAAACTAGACAAATGCAAATAATGAATTGAACACAGTATTGAGTCAAAGAACCATGCAGGTTCAGATTCACTTCAGAAGGATTGGATTCTTGCCAATCAACATAGAATGACTCTTGAACAATACGTGTTCTCTTGTTATAAACTCGGTACGCCTTGTGAAGAAGAGTATCCAACAAAATAACACTCTCAGAAACAGCACCAAATTTTGTCTTTTGAGATTGAGTATTCAGAAGAGTACAAGAACATCCAAATGGTCGAAAGAAATCAATTAGTGGCTTCCTCTTATGAAAAAGTTCATAAGGAGTCTTCACTTTATCTTTCACAATTAGCACCCTGTTTAGAACATAAGATGCACAATTAACAGCTTCAGAAAAATAAGGTAATGAGATTCTATACATTGTACGAGGCTTCCACAAGAGTGCGATTCTTTCTTTCTGCAATACCGTTCTGCTGGGTGTTTCTTGCAGCACTAAATTGTCTCACAATCCCTTTTTGAGCACAAAATGAATCAAGAATCTGATTTTTAAATTCAGTGCCAATCCAATTCTCACTTCTATGAAAATAAAATTTCCTTCTGCAACTTCACTTTTGTGTGCAAGAAACCTCACCCATGAATAACGTGAGAAATCATCTGTAACAACAAGACAAAAAGATTTTTTAGCAATTGATTTAACACTAATTGGCCCAAATAAATCAGTATGTAACAACTCAAGAGGACTTGATATGCTATTTAAAAGTTTGGGCTTATGAGTTTCTTATGTTGTTTCCTTTGGCACATGCCATGCATTTTTCAGTAACAGAAAAATCTTTTAAAGGAAGTCCTCTAACAAGATTGTTCTTGACTAATTTATTAATTATCTTAAAATTGACATGGCCTAAGCGACGATGCCACAAGAGTGACTCAGAGAGTTGATGCTTGAGAGAAGACAAGTTGCAGTAGCCTTTGACTCATTTGAATTCATAAAGAATATGTATCATGTTTCCTACATGCACTTGGAGCAGCATGAGAATTAAATCCTCCGGAATAGCTATCGCTGATTTTAAAAATAAACATTCGTCAGATTTAAATAGAACAGGAATGTCTTTATCACAAATTTGAGAGACACTCAGAAGATTAAAAGCCAATTCAGGAACATGGTTGACTTTTTCTAGAGTAAGAGAACCATTGGTAACTTCTCCTTGTCCAATCATTTTTCCACCCTTCTTATTTCCAGCAAATGCCACATATCCTCCATCTATAATCCGATAATTGGTCAACAAATCCTTTAATCCCGTCATATGCTTGGAACATCCGCTATCAACATGCCACAGACTGTGTACAATCTTTGAAGAGGATCCCTGAAATGAATTAACAAATCATTTAGCCAGGAGCAATAGGGACCCAAGATTGAACAACTTTTGTTTTTAAAGAAGCAGATTTTTACAAAAGAAATTATTAACCAATTTTGTCAATTTATTCCCAAAACAATTCCTATTAGAGGATCTTTGAATCAAAGGGAATTTTTGATAAGATGATCCTCTTCACCACACCTGAAACAATGATGTTTGAATCTAGGTCGATGATGTGATGAGGTAAAAATTGGATCAATAATAATCTCCTCATCACATTCAGACAAACTAGAATCAACATCACTGAATGTCTCATACATCTCATGATGTTTTTGTTTATTTGAATCAGAGTTCTTCTTGTCAAAATCAAAACGTGATTCTTCTGACAAATCAGTAAAACTCGTACCATTGGTACCAGTGTCAGATAAAGACGAACTACATTTTCTGATGATGTCATATTTAATGGTATGAAAGATGAATAGGTTGAGAAAAGAACTTTTCGAAAGAATTAATTTTAAGTTGCTCAGTTGTTTTAGGAGAAACATCAGATTCATTGCATTCATTACCAGAACAAAAATCATCACTATCATGATTTGAAGTACAAGATGAAATAGAACTATCAAGAGAACATGAGACATTCAAGTCTGTTACATTGAACTAGAAACAAACACTGATTTAAACTGATTATTATCTAAACAGATTTTAACTAGAAACAAACACTGAATTTAAACTAGACTTATTATCTAAAACAGACTGCTGATTGTCAGGTGTACTAGAACTAGTGCATCCAAGCCCACTAGTTGGTCCATAGTCGTAGTCTTCACGAATGTACTTAGAGTTATTCCCGACTAAACCTGCAGACATACTGTCAGTATCTGATTTGATTAAATCATTAGAAGGATGAGGAACAGGCATAGGAGAATAACAGTATGTACTAGGAGGAGGATAAACCTGTACATTTTCATAACCCAAACCTGTTTTAATTCTTGCTCCTCGTTGAGATTTACAAAGATCATCATGTTTCATTCCAGAATAGTCATTTATCTAATTATTTGACTAAAGTTTGCTTGCTTCGAATTCAGCAAGAGCAACCCGTTCAGTCAAAGTATTAACCTCTACATTTCTTTCCAAAACAATTCTTTTTAATGATCAATTTCTTTTAAAGCCTCATTTAATTTCACAAAATATTTTGATTCATTCATTTTAAGTTCATCATTAATTCGTTTTAAATCCTTTTCATTATCAATTAACAAACGATTAGCCTTATAAATCCCAAAAGTCTAATTTTGCAAGCAGATGAGCACATATCCTGTATTACCTCATAAGGAAGTCCCATTACCATCCTTTCGGCAGCTAAAGCTTTATCGCACATGCATGCTGGAGTACTTGATTCCTTTCCTCAACAGTAGCGGCCGCATCATCCTTTCTTTTCCTTTCGCAGCTTTTGAATTCCTTTCTTCATCTGAACCTGTAATTTCCTCTTTCTCCTCTCCATCTGCCTTCTCTTCTTTCTCCTTTACTGAAGATTCATTTGCTCCTTTGAATTCCTTGAACAGCACAAATCCATCTTTATCAACTTCCATCTCATCACTTTCCACAACCTCAGCAACTAACGCGTGATTTATTTCAGATCTTGTTTCTTCCACCTCCACACTCTAGTCAAAGTTTGAGATTAAAGCTGACTCCTTTTTTGAATTTCCTTCTTCCTTTCTTTCTCTGCTGTCAATCTTGGTACTCCAGTGTTACTAGGATCTGTGACAATTGGTAATGGACATTCACGTTTAAAATGTCCCAATTGTTTACAGTTAAAGCACCTCAATTTGACTTATCAAATCCTAGTTTTGAGGTAGATGATTGACCACCAAAGTTCTTTCTTCCTGTTCTTTCCATGAATCTCCTGGCTCTTAAGTTAACATCGCCATTTGCCATTGAATGTCAGTTTCTTCTAAATCATCAGGATCAACCTGATACATATCCTCATAGTCATCCTTTACCTTTCAATTCACCAGCAACAAGAGCTTCATAACTCTGAACAAACATTCCAAAAAGAGCCATTGTTTCAGATGAAATTGAAGTTTCAGCATTCACCTTAGAATTTCCCAATTCTTTTCCAACATGATTACTACCACTCGAGAAATTACTTGTATTGCTCCCTATTGAATGGATTTTGAATGTGAGAGTTTGCAGCGGATGACAACAAAGCAGCATTTTGAGAAAAACTAGATGTGGGCATCATAGTCTGGTTAAATTCTCTTCTTTTCATATCCAACTCAAAAGATTTCAACTTGTTAATGATATCCATCAGCTTATAATCTGTAAAACCTCTTTCTTGTTTGAGCATCCTCACTTGAAGACTCCACTGTGGTGGAAGAGAATCGAGAAGCCTGTTAACTTGTTCACTGTTGGAGAGAGGTCTTTCATCTACTTCTTCAGAGTGCTTGAGACGGTTAAGAAACGATTTGTCAGATGTCAAACTTTCATTCTTGTATCCTACAAACGAATTGAACTCCTTTTCAGCTTGAATACTCTTGTCTTTCACCAGATCTGCATTCCCATCATAGAATTCACAGAGAGCATCATAAAGAGATTTAGCATTTTTATGCTCTGCAAAACGATTGTAGATATCTGGAGCCAAGCAGAGAGTTAGAGCACCAAAAGCTTTTTGATCACGATCAATCAGTTTCAGATCTCTTTCAGTATAAGAAGATGGGTCTTTGTTCTGAGAACGACATCACCAACCGTAACCATAGGTATATGAGGACCTGAAATAATCGATTCCCATTGATTATGATCTGTGTAGAAAAAGAAAGCTTTGAGACATCTCTTCCAATCTTCAAAATTATCTCCATTAATGAGTCTTGGAGGTCTATTAGGAGCAACACTTTCAAGATCCGCAAGTGTAAGAGTAGTTAATTTCGACATAATAGTTTTTCGGCAGAAAAATTGATAATTTCGCTGACAAATTCGCTAACAAATTCGCTGAAAGAGGTGACTTGACTAACAGTTTCGCTGAAAAATACTATCGCAGATACTTTCGCAAAAACAGACACTTTCGCTTGCAATTTCAGCAGCACTTTCACTTGAACAGAGACAACAATTGCTTAATTTCGCTGCTAAATTCGCAGGAAACAAGCTTGAACTTTCGTTCAAAAATAGATTCGGCAGAAATTTCGCTTGATGATTGGTCAAAAACACTAATGAACTTTCGTTCAAGGGAATACTTTCGCTGAAACTCTAGAAAACAACTTCTGATCCAAAATAACTCATAATTTCGCTGAATGAAGATGACAGTTTCGCTGTAAGAACAGTAATTTCGCTGGTCGATCTCAAAACCCTTTTTCACCTCAAAATCAATCTGAAATCATCCAAATCTCAATGAATTTGAGATCTAATGATTGTAGAATCTTCCTCAATCAAGAACAAGCATAATTCAATCATTCCATGCCAAAAACAGCTAATAATCCATGAAAATTGATTGAAAAACTAGATATTGACCAAAACCACAAAAACTCAACAAATCAAGAGCACTAAGGCTCTGATACCATATTGTTGGTCCATGTGATCGATGAACAGTACAATTGATAGGATAATTTGATCAATATCAACACAAATCCAAATAACAACAATTGAGAAGTGAATATGATGAATCAAGACATAATTGGTACTCAAATGAACAAACTCACTCAATAACAATAAGCACCATTGTATTTCAATGAAGTAACTGCTTAGAAATGGTAGCTTGCAACAGAATTCCACGATTAGGGTTTTGCAAGCCTGCCATACAAAGTGAAATGACAATAGTATATATAGCAGTCATAGATTCGCTGACAGTTTCGCTAACAGCGAAACTGTCATGCCGAAACTATAGTTTCGCCCGGCAGAACACAAGTTCGCCGGGTAAACCAAAACAGCAAACTGTGAGCGAATGTATAGATTCGCTCACAGTTTCGCTGGACTGCAAAACTGCTAATTACAAACAAAATACAAATGAAACTAACAAAAGTCCTATTACAATGTAAATTAAACATCTATACTAAGTGAGTCCAACCTAACATGATCTTCAACTTTCTTGTTCTTCCGAACCTTAGTAGATTGCTTCCGAAGCCATTTTCCCTTCGGAAGAAAGAGTTTCTCCGAAAGCACCTGGCTTCCGAGACTAGCTTCCCTTTTTCATTACTTGAACCGTTTGAAAAGGTCCAAATGTGAAACCTTCCTTTACTCCTTCTTTCCTAACATTATTTGCATATGTGTGCTTGCAGGATTGTAGTAACAATCTTTTGCCATGTGGTTTTGCAGACCACAAATTATGCATGCAATGTTAGCTCTTTGGGAATATGAGGGTTGTGTTTTTGGGCTTTTTTCTTCATTAGCAACTTTTCCCTTCAACTTTTGATCCTTTGGTAGGACAGAAGTGCTGGTATACACTTCTTTTCTGAATCAGAAGTACCTAACACTTGGAATCCAGCTGAGATATAAAGACACCCTTCTCCTTGGGATCAATCTTCAGCTTGGACTCAACCACCTTCTTGGCAGTTTCCTAGCAGCTTTAGCTTTGCTTCTTCTGGCCTTAGTGGTCAAGATTTTTTCTTCACAGGAGGAGATGGGTATATCTACATGTTCCTTCCTTGTGGTGACCACTATTGTTGCTTCATCCTTTAACTCTGGTGAGGAAGGGTCAACAGTTGGAACCTCTTGCTCTTCAGTACCACATATAGGCTGTCTAATAGACTCATAGGAGTGTGGTGGAGCAATTTCATTGGTTCCCAGCCCTCCTTTGTTCTGATAGCAGAGTTTGGAGTGGGAGGATGATGCAAGAATAGCTTGAAAGTTTTGCTCAGAGATAACATGCTTCCTAGCCTGAGCCTCAGCAATGACAAGCTGGGCTTGAGCCTCAAACAATTTGGATATCAGATCTTTGATTTGAGTCTTGTAGTTGGTGTGTTAATGTTTTAAAGGAGACACAGTTTCTCTAACTCCTCAATTTTCTTTTGATAGTCAGATTCAACTCTTTTAGAATCAGATTTTAAAATATTTAAACTCAATATCAGATTTGATTTCCATATTGTAATCCTGATAGAGTTTAACTATAACTATACAGGCTGGAGTGCAGAGATGTTCATATACCTGGGCCTTATATGTTCCGGCCATGAGAGCTTGAGCAGCAGTCACATCCTATACCATGAAGCTCTAGTCAATTTCTTGAGCCATTGCAGCTGTTTCAGTTGACTTCATAGCGGGCTTTGAGGTTGAGGGATGTGTGGAGGCCTGTGGGGTTCCTGGATTGGTCTTGGGAGCCTTGCATTCCCTTGCAAAGTGACCCAGTTGGTTACAGTTGTAACACTTTGCCTTGGTCTTGTCAAACCCGAACTTGCTGGTAGTTGGGTTTTGAGGGAAATGCCTTCCAGTTCTCTTAAAGAACTTCTTCGCTCTGTAAGTTAAAAGAGCCATCTGTTGGACAATATCCACATACTCTACATCATCTGGACTGAAACACTCGAGATCATCAAAGCAGTATTGAAAATCACCAGAGTGTCCACTTCCTGAGACAAAGGCACAACTTTCTTGAAAGGAGTTATGTTGAGCCTGTTGAGACCTTGGAGTCTCAGGAAAAGTGATGTAAGGTCCAGAAGAGCATGATGGTTGCTGATAAGTCAGGAAATGCTAAGGTTAAGGGGGTACTAAGCCTTCAGCAACCATTAAAGCATTGCTAGCAGGAAGACTCATGGGCCTGCTTGTTTGGTGGCCCTTCTTACTCTCCACCTCTAGGCGATATCCATCAAGGATGCCATAGAGTTTAGTCATGGTGAGAGTGTTCAAGTTCTCTGTCCTCTTGATAGAGACATAGTAAAATGTCCACTCGTTTGGAAGAGCACTCATGAACTTTCTAGTAAGATCTTTGAGTTCGGGAGTGATCTTCACAGACTAAAGAGAAGAGATAAGATCCATGTACCTGAAATACTGCTGGCTGAGGGTCTCTCCAGTAATATGAGTGAAGTTCTCGAACTGCTGCTTCATTGAGTCCTTCTTAGAGTCATTGGAGCTTGAGTACATCTGAGCAAGTGCATCAAATAATTCTTTGGCAGTCGTGCACTGCTCGAATCCCACCATAATGGAGTTCGGTATTGCAGTCATGAGAATGGTCAAAACATTGCTGTCGATGTCTATCTTCTTTCTGTCTTCATCAGAGTAATCTTCTACAGCCATTTCTATCATGGCACCGTTTCCACCAGGTGATGCCACCTTAGGCTTATACGGCCATTGACAATGGAGTTCCACATCCTCCTGTCTTGATATCTGATGAAGCCTTCCATTCTCCTGCTCCAAGACTTGAAATTTTCAGGAGTAATGATGTGAGCCTTTGTCATAGTTCCCATCTCTACCTCGGACTTGTTAAGGGCCATTAGAGTGAATGGGTTGTAGGGAGGAGTGAAAAACAGGTTGATTCGGATGGTTAGATCACGCAATCAAGAGCCTGAGATGCTCTGATACTAATTGCAAGACCGATGTTTATCACTAAACACTTAAGTTTTTCTCTCAAACTCACCTAGAACAAAACTCGGGTTAAGATAGAATCAGTAAGAGTTGATCACAATATAGAAAGTAACAAAGAACACAGAAAGTAATTTTCAAGGTACTTTTATATATTGCTTCTCAACTCAAAATACAAGACCCTTACAAGCAGTAGTTGTTGTTGTTACAATGAGTTACAAAGAGAACCTATATATAATACTACCTACAGCCGGATATACTTTGATACCAGCTGGGATCCTATAGCTAAAGTCCATACTACAAGACTAAAGTTTAAGGTATCTTGGATAAAGTCTTATCTGAGATTTGGTAGTCAGGACGTGTCCCTGACTTACCTTTTGTCACCAACTAAAGTTGGTAACATGTACTATCATGAAAATGTGAACAATGGAATAAAGTATGGTCAACTGCATGGCTCTTTAGGAAGAAGCCATACAGTATCAGAGGTCTACAATGGAGTGTCAGAGACCATACTTGTGTCCACTGGTCATAGCAGTGTCTTTCGAAGGTTAAATGACTTCGGAAGAGTAAGTACTTCCGAAGCCACTTATACTTCGGAAGAGGATGCTTCTTCCAAGGCTTGGAGACTTCTTCTTTTCATCATACTTCGGAAGTGGTCTTCAGTTCATTCTTCTAAGGCTTGAACTTCGGAAGTATACACTTGACTTCGGAAGTAGAGTTCTGTCTTGGAAGACATGCGTACCTATAAGCGGACACTCACCTCAAGGGTTCCTAGGTAAACTAAATGGATCCATCAGTTGATTTAGATTTATATGAAAACCTTGCCTAGACAGAACACCTCGAGATACAGGCATCACGCTCTTCTAGAATTACATGTTTCAAGTTGTAGGACACAGATTTTGACGAGACTTGAAAACCACGAATAAAAATTCAAAGCTCATTTTGAAACCATTTGATTTAGGCACATAATGCCTTAGAATATTATTTAAGGTTCATGTGTGCATTGATAAGATTCAAAGTATAAGAATAAACACATAAGGCATATAATCACATAATCAAGTATAAATATATAAGGCACATAAAATCCTATCTAATCATATAAAATACATGAGAGGACTCATATGTAAAGGTACTTAGTTATAGTCTAGGTCATTCTATTTCTAATAACCTAATTCCCTATAACCATGGCTCTGATACCAATCTGTCACACCCCGACCGACGGCGGAATCATCGGGCGGACGAATGGGAAACGATTTATACTTTGGTCCTTGATGTTTAGGTTGTTTATTATTTCATGTAAGAACTTTTAAATTAAGTTTAGGAAATTACAAATTATACCCTAGACTTGTACCAAACTATTTGAATAATACATCCAATTAAGTGGTTATTAATCTTCAAAACTTTTAAAAACTAGTAAACCTTATTACTTGCTTATTTATTTTTACTTAATAATTAAAATTCATAATTACTTATAAAGTTGTATAAGTTATTTGAATTCATTTTATAACTTAATAATTTTTAATAAAACTTTCCATTTATTATATCTTGTAAAATAATTAATAAATCTTTATATCTTTATGAAAAAAATTATTTATAAATCAATAAGTTATTGCAAGCTGATTTAATGCATTTGATCCATTAAAATTATTACATATTTTAAATAACAAAAACCCAAAATAAATTTGGGTTTGGGTATTATTTCGGAAAATGACGGTTGTTACAAGAAACTTTCTTTTATTAATATTTATATTGATTAAATATAATAAAATTTTATTATTTTATAATATGATATTTAAAAAAAATATTTGATTGAAAATTTTCTTATTATAAACATGATGTAAAACCTTATTTCAAAATAAAAGTTTCTAATTATAATATTCAATTTCAATTATTTTTTAGTTTATAAAACTTCCTTTTGAAAAAAACATCAATTTTAAATATTTCATTTTGCAAAAACATCAATTTTAAATATTTAAATATTTCATATTTCTATTGATGAAGCTATTATTTTATAATAACTTGTATCATTAGAAAAAAGATTAATAAAATTATTTTTTAATTTATTAAAAAAAATAATTTAATCTAAAAAAATTAATAATAATAGTAATTAATATAATTATTAAATAGAAAACATAATTGTTGAAATTTTAATGAAAATAAACGTAGTGTTGTTATATATCTCTGCAAGTTATCCTTTTATTAAAGGAAGCAAGTTATCCTTTTATTAAAGAAAAATAATATATAATTTTGTGAGGTTCCACTAAAACAAAAACGCTAAGGGTTTACCCATGGTTTAGAAAACCGGATCAGACCCGCCCTGTTGGACCCCGGATTCCTGTCCGGTTCGGTGTTTAAACCGTTTTAGTGTTGAACCAGTGGTCGGACGGTTGAACCGGCGGTCGGACCAGAAACCGGACTGGTTCCGGACCGGTTTTTTATCTGGTGTTTGTATACGGTCTGAGCGGTTGAACCGGTCCGACTATCAAACCGGTAAGACGTCCAGTTTATTGTCCGGTCCGGTTTTAAAATCATTATGTTTAAAAAATTAAATTTTAAAAGACATACGCCTCACCCCCTATCACATCATCACACCCCTCGTTCACAAAATAAATATAAACGGTAGCATTACAAGTGTTTTTTTTTTTTTTTTTTAATTTTACAATTTTTTTTAGAAAATGGCAGTTTCTTGTAACTTGAGTTCCAACACATTAAAGCATACCATCATAATCGAAACGAAAACATTAGAAACAGAATCAGGGTATGTACAAAGATAAATCTTTGTCAACAAATCTTGAATTACATACACGAGCGAGCAACCAACCAAGCAACTGAGTAATCTAATACGCAACAATCGTCTCAAAACAGTTGACCCCATCAAACTCCGGTGCAAACCGAGGCCTGATCTGCAGTTCCGGTGGCTTCTTCACACCCGTACAAGACGTAGACGAAGAAGGTGACTTACCATGACGATGATCTTCATTCGTCTTCAAAGTCTCCGTTGATGAATTAGAATGTTCTGTAGCATTGTTGTTGTTGTTGTTGGTAACATGAAGCTTTCGTCTGATCGATTCAGCACAGAAAGCATCAATGGAGCTGAACATTGACATTAACATGATGATTCTTTAATGATCGATGAATGTAGTTTTGACGTTTGCTTGTCGAGGATGATGATTGATGATTTGGGTGTAAAGAAGTCTCCGTATAAATAGTGATGATTTGGGTATGAAGAATATATTGAATATTATGTTATGTAGAAGAATCGAGAAAGAAAGGAATACGTGTAGCAAAGGCAACACGTTTTGGATGTTGTTTATGGAAGGAAGAATCCAAGTAGTTTGAGAGATTGCAGGTGGATTAGATTGTGACATGTGTCAAGGAAACTGTCACCTACACGCCATTTATAAGTATTAATTAATTAAATTGTAATATTATAATGATAATGTATGGTTTTGTTTTTGGACGGCATTGTAATGATATGGTCCCCTACACCGTTCATAAAATGCTAATACTAAAATCATAATATAATATTGACATGGTGATTATGTTGTTTAGGTATTTAGATTTGTTTCATTCGTAATTTATATTTATTATAACGAATTAGTTGGTTAAAATAGATTTTTTTTCTAAAGGAGGTCGTTGGTAAAAATATTTATTATAATATGTGGTTTAGAAACTGTCTATACTCAACAAATGTTTATTTTATTTTTAATCAATCTGTTATATTATTCTATATATTAAAAACAGGAAGGCGATGAATAGTAATGGAGGTCATTTTGGTAATTTTCATATTTCCTTTAAAACCTGAGAGCGACATCAAGAACCTTGAAGTTTTTATTCAAAGTGGTGTAATTATAAAACATACGCACCAAAATGGTACAATTGATAAAATATTTACAAAATGATGTATTTTTGAATTTTTATTATTTCTTATTTCTATTCTCATTGGTTACTTAAAATTAAAGTTTCTAAAATGTTATTTAATACGTTTTAAGAAAATATCTTTACATTCTCAAAATAGTTTTTTTGTTTAAATTAGGCTTTTTTAATTGTTTTCCAAAAATACGTTAATTCCTTTCTAAAATATGAAAACGTTTTCTAAAGCATTTAGTTATTATATTAAAATTGAAATGTTTTCTTATTTCATTAAACTTTTTTAAATCAAGATGTAATTTTTATTCTAGTTTTGTTTTTTACAGTTTCATATGAAAAAATTTAAATTTTTTCTCTTACAAATTATAACACCACGTTTGTATAAAAGCTTCAAAATATACAACTTTGATTTATGACTATCACTATCTGTATGAAAAAAATTGCTAGCACTACCTTAATTGGTTTTGATTGTGTTAGTTGTGCATGCTTCTCACTTAAATTTTGTTTAGAAGAGATTAGCGTTTAACGTGCTATAACATACGGGTCTCAATATAGACGTATTTATTTAACAACTCTCTGAGTTAAATAAAAAAACCCATCATTATTACCTTTGTTAAACTAATACATTGCATATTTGCATCGAGCTAGGAAATTTTTCTAGTTTCTATTATAAAAGCTTATGAACAAATGAAAATGCAAAAACGTCTTGATTTAAACACGCTAAAAGAAATCAAAATATATCTAAAATTTTAATACGATGATTAGTAATTTTAAAAATCATTCTTGTAAGACATTTTGAAATAAAGAATATAATTTCTGTAAACTAAAAGTTACATTCTCGAAATTTAAAATATGATCCATAAAATAATAAAGAAGACAACTTAAAAAATGTTTTATAAAATAGTGAATGGAAATAAGCGTAAGAAAAAAAGATTTCAAACTAAACCATTTTGCTAAATATTTTTCAAACTAGACTATTTTGATAAATAAGTGGGTTTTGGGATCAGTGGTCTCGCCGACGATTGTCATTAGCGGCCTTTGCAAGCCGGTGGTGGCTCTGATATGTTACGTATGCCTTGGTAAGTGTTGTTCAATAAGTACGCCTTCATATTGATATGAGGACGTAGGCATTTAAGGCTGATTTAGAATTTGTCTTCTGTTGGTAATGTAATTTAGATGTGTTCCTGAATTTGTTTGATAAATTATGTAATTTTTTGTTTGATTCAGTTTAGGTCTGATAAAAATAAGAACATATATATGTATCTTGGTCATGTACACAGTGAATTGAATAGGGGCTTTGGTATTACCTATGTTCTTGCATTTATTTGATGTTGTTATCCTGAAAATATGTAATTCTCCATTTGGTTTACAGGTTTGAACAAAGAAAGATTCGTCCTTTTGTCTCAAACAAAATGAATCTAACATATTTTTGTAATGTGTCAAGTAATCGTAAAGCCTCCGTTGAAAGATTTTAAAATTGACATGCATACGGCTAGGATTTGTCAGAATTGATGTTCATATATGCACTAGGCTACACATGTATATGGAAATATATAGCTTTCAGATACCCGGTTGTCAATTGCGACCGTAGCGGGCACAATCGGCGCTACGTCACGTCTAGTCCTACGGTCGCTATATTGTATTTTGCGGTGTATAGCGTGAAGATCCCAGAGGTTTGTTAGTTTGAGAGAGAATTCTATGAAATTCAGAGATGCATTCCTAACAAATGAATATTTACATGGGTATTTATACCCTTACGTTTCTTGGGATGCAAGTAATCTAACTACCCCTTAACCAACTTACTTATGCTATACAATAATAATACATAATAATAATAATAATAATACTTATAATAACAAGAATTATGGTCTAACATTGTCCCGCCTAATTCTTGATTCCTTCTGCTAGGTCTTTAACTCTAATAAGGCTTCTCATTTCCATCAACTTGATCCTTGGTAAAGCTTTAGTGAATATGTCGGCTCTTTGCATTTCTTTACTTATATGCTCCACTTGAATCTGTTCATTCTCTATACATTCTCTGATAAAATAATATCTTGTGTTGATATGCTTTGATCTTTCATGAAATACTGGATTCTTCATGAGTAGTATAGCTGACTTGTTATCAACTCTTAGTGTTATCTTCTTTAGTTCTTCTCCTATAAGTTCACTTAGAAGTCCTTGTAACCATAATGCTTGACATGCTGCTGATGTAGCTGCCATAAATTCTGAATCGCACGATGATAGTGCTACTGTATTCTACTTGTGACTTGACCATGTAATAGGTGTTTCATTGTAGTAAAATATAGTTCCAGTTGTTCCTTTTCCATCATCTGCATCTACACCATAACTGCTATCATTAAATCCAATGATTTCTTTGTTTCTTCTTTTGGTGTATTTTATTCCATAATTTAATGTTCTTTTAATATATCTTATCAAATGTATTACGGCTTGCATGTGAATTTCTCTTGGTTTCTCCATGTATTTACTTACATATCCAACTGCGTAAGTTATATCAGGTCTTGTATGTGTGAGGTATCTTAAACATCCAATTAGCTTTCTATATTCTGTTGCGTTGACTAAATCACTTTTGTCTTCTCTTGTCAACTTTAAACCTACTTCCATTGTGTTGGATCAAGAAGAAGGCTAATGCAACCAAAACTAAATCACTTAAGTTATTTTGGTGTTGCATGAAAAGGCTTCCGAAGCTTATCATGGAACTTACGAAGGTTGTAGAGTTCTTCCGAAGACTAAGGAAAAGTCAAACTTCCGAAGACAGAACTCTACTTCCGAAGACAAATGCATACTTCCAAAGTTCAAGACTAAAGTGAAGACCACTTCCCAAGTATGATGAAATGAAGAAGTCTCCAAGCCTTGGAAGAAGCAGCCTCTTCTGAGTATAAAGTGGCTTTGGAAAAGTTAACCTTCGGAAGACACTGCTATAACCAGTGGACACAAGTATGGTCTCTGACACTCCGCTGCAGACTTCTGATACATCATGGCTTCTTCCTAAAGAACCATGTTGTTGACCATACTTTATTCCACTGTTTACCTTTTCATGATTGTACATTTTCCAACTTTAGTTGGTGACAAAAGGTAAGTCAAGGACATGTCCTGACTACTAAATCTCAGATAAGACTTTATCTGAGATACCTTAACTATAGTCTTGTAGTATAGGCTTTAGCCAAAGGATCCCAGCTGGTATCAAAGTATATCCGGCTGTAGATAGTATTATTATAGGTTCTCCTTGTAACTCATAGGAAAACATCATCATCTGCTTGTAAGAGTCTTTGTATCTTGAGTTGAGAATCGATATAAAGTATCTTGAAATTATCTTTCTGTGTTCTTAGTTACTTTTCATATTGTGATCAACTCTTATTGATTCTTACCCGAGTGTGATTCTAGGTGAGTTTAAGAGAAAACATTGTGTTTAAGTGACAAACATCGATCCTGCAATTGGTATCAGAGCTTCTCAGGCTCTTGATTGCGTGATCTAACCATCCAAATCAACTTGTTTTCACTCCTCCCTACCACCCACTCACTCAAATGGCCCTCAACAAATCTGAAGTAGAGATGGGGACGATGACCAAAGCACCAATCATCACCCCTAAAAACTTCAGGTCTTGGAGTAGAAGAATGGAAGGTTTCATTAGATACCAAGACAGCAAAATTTGGAACTCTATTGTCAATGGACCGTACAAGCCAAAGGTGGCTTCACCTGGTGGAAACGGTGCCATGATAGAAAAAGCTGTCGAGGACTATTCTGATGAAGACAGAAAGAAGATGGACATCGATAGCAATGTTATGACTATTCTCATGACTGCAATACTGAACTCTATTATGGTGGGGTTTGAGCATTGCAAGACTGCTAAAGAATTGTTTGATGCACTTGCTCAGATGTATTCTTGCTCCAACGACTCAAAGAAGGACTCACTGAAGCAGTAGTTTGAGAACTTCACTCATATTGCTGGAGAGACCTCAGCCAGCAGTACTTCAGGTACATGGATCTTATCTCTTCCCTTCAGTCTGTGAAGATTACTCCTGAACTTAGAGATCTCACCAGAAAGTTCATGAGTGCTCTTCCAAATGAGTGGATATTCTATTGTGTCTCTATCAAGAGAACAGAAAACTTGAACACTCTTTCCATGACTGAGCTCTATGTCATCCTTGATGGATACCGTCTAGAGATGGAGAGTAAGAAGGGCCACCAAACAAGCAAATCTATGAGTCTTCCTGCTAGCAACGATTTAATGGTTGCTGAAGGCTCATTAACCCCTCAACCTCAGCACTTCTTGACTTATCAGCAACCATCCTGCTCTGCTCTGGTCCCTACATCACTTATCCTGAGACTTTAAGGTCTCAACAGGCTCAACACAATCCCTTCCAGGAAAGTTGTGCCTTTGTTCCAGGAGGTGGACACTCAGGAAATTTTCAATACTGCTTTGATGATCTTGAGTGTTTTAGCCCAGATGACGTAGAGTATGTGGACATTGTCCAGCAAATGGCTCTCTGAACTTACAGAGCAAATAAGTTTTTTAAGAGAACTGGAAGGCATCTCCCTCAAAACCCAACTACCAGCAAGTTCGGGTTTGACAAGACCAGGGCAAAGTGTTACAACTGTAACCAACTGGGTCATTTTGCAAGGGAATGCAAGGCTCCCAAGACCAATCCGGGAACCCCATAGGCCTCCACACATCCCTCAACCTCAAAGTCCACTAAGAAGTCGACTGAAACAGCCGCAATGGCTCAAGAAGTTGACTGGAGCTTCATGGTACAGGATGTGACTCCTGCTCAAGCTCTCATGGCCGAACAGATGATGCCCAGGTATATGAACATCTCTGCACTCCAGCGTGTATAGCTAAAGTTAAACTCTATCAGGATTACAATATGGAAATCAGATTTGACATTGAGTCTTTAAATATTCTAAAATCTGATTTTAAAAGAGCTGAATCTGACTATCAAAAGAAAATTGACGAGTTAGAGAAAACTGTATCTCTTTTGATCTGATATCCAAATTGTCTGAGGCTCAAGCCTAGCTTGTCACTGCTGAGGCTCAGGCCAGGAAGCATGCTATCTCTAAGCAAAACTTCCAAGCTATTCTTGCATCATTCTCCCATTCCAAACTTTGTTATCAGAACAAAGAAGGGTTGGGAACCAATGAAATTGCTCCACCATATTCCTATGAGTCTATCAAACAGCCTAGATGTGGTACTTAGAGCAAGAGGTTCCAACTGCTAACCCTTTCTTTCCAGAGTTAAAGGATAAGGCACCAATAGTGGCCACCACAGGGAAGGAACAGGTAGATATACCCACCGCATCCTGTGATGATCAAATCCTAACCACCAAAGCCAAAAGAAACAGAGCTAAATCTGCTAGGAGAACTGCTAAGAAAGTGGCTAAATTCAAACTGAAAATTGACCCCAAACAAAAGGGTGTCTTTGTCTCAGCTGGATTCCAAGTGTTAGGTACTTCTGATTCAGGAAAGGAATGTAATACCAGCATTCCTGTCCTACCAAAGGATCAGAAGTTAAGGGGAAAAGTTGCTGACAAAGAAAAGAAAACCAAGAAACAGCTACCCTCACTTTCCCAAAAGACTAACATTGCATGCATCATGTGTGGCCTGCAAATCATATGGCAAAAGATTGTTACTACAATCCTGCAAGCACACATTATGCAAATAATGTTAGAAAAGAAGGAGTCAGGGAAGGTTTCACATTTGGACCCTTCCATACGTTTCAAGAGTTGAAGAAGGGAAAGCTAGTTTCAAAGCCAAGTTGCTTTCGGAAGAAACTCCTTCTTCCGAAGGGAAAATGGCTTCGGAAGCAAAAGCTACTAAGGTTCGGAAGAACAAGAAAGCTCCCTTGAAACCATCCCAGAAGAAGACTGCTTCGGAAGAAAAGGTGGTGAGGACTTCTTCCGAAAAGAAAGAAGCTTCGGAAGAAGACCATGCTGCAAAAGCTTCAACAAGCTCACCCTCCAAGATCAGCCAAAGGGTGGACTGGAAGATCAAGGAAGATGTTGCAGCCCAAACCTCTTCTTCAAAGACCCTATTGAACCCCCATGCATATCATTTGGTTCACTCATGTCGTTATCTTTGGAAGAACCCAAGACCAATAAATCTTGGTTTCCAAACAAAACTAAAATCTCATCTTATGTGCAGGAACATCCATTTGACAAGAACAACAATGTATGGATTGTAGATAGTGGATGCTCCAGGCACATGACAGGGAACAATCTCTCCTTCAAAAATTTCAACATTATGATGGAGGTCCTGTCTAGTTTGGAGGTGAGGCCGGAGGATATTCTGGCAGAGGGAGTATATCCAATGGTAAGTTAATAGTTGACAAAGTTAGCTTTGTCAAACAGCTTGAACACAATCTGTTAAGTGTTTCTCAATTTTGTGATCAAAAGCACCAAATGCTTTTCACAGAATGAGTGCATTATCCTTAAACCAGGGATGAAAATTCCTCCAGAATTGGTGCTTCTTAGATCTCCCAGGAAAGGGGATATGTACAGCTTGATATGAACATGCTTCTTCCCTAATGGGTGAAGTATCATGCTTTCTTTCCAAAGCTGATAGTGATGAGTCAACACTGTGGCATAAATGTATGTGTCATGTAAATTTTAAGACAATGAATAATTGGCTAAAAATAACTTGGTACATGGTTTGCCTAAAAAGGAGTTTTTCTGCAAAGACAACTGTGTTGCATGCCTGAAAGGGAAACACACAGGACGTCTCATAAATCCAAATGTGTTAACTTTATCACTACTCCATTACACTTATTGCACATGGATCTTTTTGGTCCCACAAGTATAATGAGCATTGGAAGGAAATCATATTTCCTTGTGATAGTTGATGATTTTACAAGATTCACATGGGTATTCTTTTTAAGAACTAAAGATGAAACTGCTGAAACATTAAAATCTTTTATCTTAAAATAGAAAATCAAATTGATCACAAGGTTAAAATAATTAGGTGTGATCAAGGGACTGAGTTTAAGAACTTCGTTCTTGACTCATTCCGTAACTCAAAAGGGATTGCCAGACAATATAGTGCTCCCAGAACTCCTCAACAAAATGGTGTTGCTGAGAGGAGGAACAGGACACTTATTGTGGCTGCTCGAACTATGTTAGCTGATTCAAAGCTACCTCTAATATTCTGGGCAGAGGCAGTCAGCACTGCATGCTATGTGCATAACAGAGTTCTTGTAGTTAAGCCCCATGGAAAAACCCCTTATGAGCTATGGAACAAGAGGCCACCGTTCATTGGCTTTCTAAGGTCCTTTGGCAGCAGGTGTACCATACTTAACACAAAGGACAATTTAGCAAAATTTGCTGAAAAGTCGGATGATGCTATCTTTGTTGGATACTCTTCTAGCTCCAAAGCTTACAGAGTATACAACATTAAGAATCAACAATTTGAGGAGTCATCCAATATAGTTGTTAATGAGCACCTCCTTGTGTTAGGGGGAATGGACCTGATCACATCTTTGATTTAGAATTGTTTCCAAACTATTCTAAACCCTCTTGTGAGAATATTTCAGTTGGAATAGGTGCTCAAAATGATGCTGATTCTACTGCTAATGATCAACTGTTTGAGCTCCCAGGCCTAGACCAAATTCTCCAAGTGATGCAATACATCAAGCTTCCACTATTCACAGATCTGATAGTTTAACTATATAAGGAATAGTGAAGCTTCAACAAGTGAGTCACCTACTGAGCCTCAAAACTCATCGGTGTGATCCATTACAACACCAAGCAGAAAGAGGTAGTATTTTGAAGGAACATGCAACTGTTAATACTACTTCACAGCCAACTATTGATGATGTTTCTCATTCATTCAATCAGTCCTCATTGAATGACTTTGAAACAACAGCTGGACAGAGTGTTCTAGTTCCTGAGCAGAATATGTCTAACCTGGATCTATCTCTGCAACTGGAAGTGATTCCTCGTCTTAGGATTCACAACACTCATCCAACTGAGAACATCATAGGGAATGTCTCTGAGGGTGTGAGAACAAAGGAAAGACTCATCAAGGGAATGTCTGCTTGTACTCATGCTTTCTATCTCAGATGGAACCGAAGAAGGTAGAAGATGCCTTGAAAGATAGTAGCTGGATTGAATCGATGCAAGAGGAGTTGCTTCAATTCAAGAGACAGAAGGTATGGAACCTATGTCCGCTACCATCTGGTCAAGTACCTATAGGCACCAAATGGGTTTTTAGAAACAAGAGAGATGATAGAGGATTTATCATCAGAATAAGGCAAGACTTGTGGTTCAAGGATACACTCAAGAGGAAGGAATCGATTATACTGATGTCTTTGCACCAGTTGCAAGACTTGAGGCAGTTAGGATCTTCCTTGCTTATGCTGCATCCAAGGACTTCACAGTATACCAACTTGATGTCAAGTGTGCTTTTCTATATGGGGATATAGATAGGGAAGTCTATGTATGCCAACCTCCAGGATTTGAAGATCCACAGCACCCCAACTATGTGTGCAAATTGGATAAAGCTCTATATGGGCTGCACCAAGCACCTAGGCTGTGGTATGAGACTCTGTCTCAGTTTCTTCTGAATAATGGCTATACTAGAGGTACCATTGAGAAGACTCTCTTCATCAGAAAGTCTAGAAAGGACATTTTTCTCATACAAGTCTATGTTGATGACATCATATTTGGTTCCTCAAATGACCAAATGTGCAAGGACTTTGAGAGCATATGAAGAAGAAGTTTGAGATGAGCTCCATGGGAAAAATGGACTTTTCCTTGGAATTCAGGTAAAGCAACTAAAGGAAGGTTCTTCATTAATCAATCTAATATGTCTCTAACATCTTAGAAAGATTTGAGATGAAGGATTGCAAGCCTGCCAAGACACCCATACCCAGAAACCATAATCTTTGTCCTGGCCTCAAGGGGGAGGATACTGATCAACATCAGTATAGGGCAATTATTGGTTCTCTGATGTATCTTACAGCCAGTAGACCTGATATCATGTTTGCTACTTGCATTTGTGCAAGATATCAGGCTGCTCCTAAGGTGTCTCGCCTAGCTGCTGTTAAAAGAATCCTCAGATACCTCAAAGGAGCACCTAAACTAGGTCTCTGGTATCCCAAAAACAAGGACTTCAAATTTATGGATACTCTGACAGTGACTATGGAGGCTGCAATATTGACAAGAAATCAACATCAGGAGGATGTCAATTTCTTGATGGAAGGATCATCTCATGGCAATGCAAGAAGCGATCCTGTGTCTCTACATCAACTGCTGAAGCTGAATACATTGCTGTTGCTAGCTGCTGTGCTCAACTGCTATGGATTCAAAATCAGATGTTAGATTATGGATTCAACTTTATGAGTACTCCTATCCATATTGACAACAACAGTGCTATCTCCATTATTGAAAATCCGGTGAAGCACTCCAAGACTAAGCACATTGACATCAGGTATCATTTCATTAGAGACATTCATGAGAAAAATCTAATCAAATTAATCAAAGTTGATTCAAATAAACAATATTCTAATCTATTTACCAAAGCCTTTGATGAACAAAGGTTTAAGTATCTCATAACAGCTATTGGGATGATAAACATTGCTTAATCTGATCTCTTTTGAAATTTTTTTTAATATGTAAGTCTTGTGTCAATACAATTTAAGCCCTGTTACAAGAAATTCTCTCTGAAATTTTCTAAGTGTAAATTCCTTCCGAAGAGAAATTAACCTTTGGAAGACATTCTCATATCTTCCGAAGCATAATTTCTCAAAGGATAACTTTCTTCTCGGAAGAATTTTTGGCCTCGGAAGAAGCGATTGATTGTACATCAGATCTAGTTCCGAAACTTACAAATTCTCTATTCAGAAGCAACTCTAACCTTCGGAAGCAAAGATTTGGCTTCGGAAGTAAGAATTGCCTTCGGAAGACAAGTTACCTTCGGAAATGTTTTACACTCGGAAGAGAGATTTCACTGTGTAACGTAAAATTTATTGGGCCCCACACTGTAAAAAGCAAAGATTTTGTTAATGATGTCGGATTATTTAATGATTTTTAACCTTACCGCCACTGTCATTTCATCCACTAAACCATCACATCACCTTATCTAACCCCATTACTGCCTTCCACAATCTTTTAAATAATCTCGACTATCACTTTCACTCTCTTACTTGCAAATTTTACAGCCCTAGAAATTTCTCCTACTAAAACTTTACCCAGCTCAAATCATCCCCATTCAACTTTCCAAATGGCCTTCAACCCTCAGCACAACCAAGTCGCACTTCTTGATTCATCAAGAGATGCTGACTTCTTAGATATCATCTCCTTTCTAACCCAATCTTCTTATTACACCGCTCTGACTGTAAACCCCATAATTTACTCAAACCAATGTCTGAATTTTGGGCAAATGGTCAGATTGAAACCCTAAACGGGGTTCGTGTCATTCGATCGAGCATCTGGATTGGTCATTTCTGAACAGATCATCAGGGAGCATCTAGAGCTTCATGATGAGGGCGCTCTAATGGAATCTCCCAAAGTAGATTTGGACAATTCTTATCTCCAAATGGGATAAGGTGGAGACGTTAGCAGGTCAACTATCTACAAATTTAACTTCTCATACAAATGGAAGTTCCTGCTACATGTGGTCCTTCACTGTTTGTCGAATAAATCTAGGGGATGGGATCAAATCCCATATGAACTTGGGTGCCTTGTTCATGGGTTGGTAAAATGCCTCCGCTTCAACTATTCAAGATTTGTGCTGACTAACCTCATGGTAATCTTCAAAAGGACACATTCTTCATGTATCCCAGGTTTCTCCAACACATAATCAACTGCGAACTAGAGCAGAGCAAGCTTGTTGTGCAGCTGCTCTGATTGCTCCTCAAATGAGGCTGACCATCTTCAAGACTTTGAAGAGAGTGTCCACCAACTTCACAGGAAGAGATACTACACTTCTTCCAGGTATGACTGAGCCAACGGCTCCTGGTGACATCCCTGTTTACCCCACAGGTGATGAACCCACACTAGCAACTACCCCATAATGCCAACACTACCTTCTCCACCCATCACCATCACTTATCAGAGACGCCCCAAATGAAACCTCGTTCAATCTACTCTGATTGAACAAGCCCCTCTGTTCAATCCAAAAAGACTAGAGTGGAAACATGGGCTCCCACTCAATCAGAGGTCTATCCATCCTTCTCTTTTGACCTCAATTTGGGTCTTGAGTCTCCTCAGTCTCAGACCCATGAGCCCCAACCCAAGCTGAAAGCCCTCAGGGTGAGTGTCTATACTCCCCTGAACAGCCAACAAGGGACAGCCCCACCAGAGGCTCAATGTCTGTAGACATTGACCAAAGTCCCGGGTCAGTAGGTTTACCCATCCTATCTTTCACTGACCTTTTATTTAAAACTAATGAAGAGATAACATCTCTCCATGGCAATGAAGTTGATCTACAACACCCTCTCCAAGATCAACAGAGCCGGAGAAATCCCTTATCTCTAGCCCCCATCAGCAACCAACAACTGAGGTGAGTCCCACTGATGTGGAGGGGACTCATGTAGATTCAACTGCCACTACAGAAGGTGCCTCAATGGACCTTGTGGACAGTGGTAACATTTCTCAGACTGAATCTATGACAAAGCGCCCTTTGATGACTCTAAAGAGACATCATTGAGCATGGGAAACCAGGGTGCCAAGAACCACATCTGGTGGTGAGGCTAAACATACTAGGTATGTTACCTCATCTCCCTGTGATTCTTCGAAAGAAGATGAGGGAAGCATGCAACTCCTCATTCAAGATCTTCTTTCTAAAGTTTCAAACCTGGAATCTCAGGTTAGGACTTTAGAGGCAAGATCTGCCACTCAGCAACTTGAGATTGACAATCTCAAGGCTCAACTAGCTGAGAAACAGACAGAGAGGTCTGTTAGGCATGTACCTATTCAGGCCTCCCTGACTTTCTCCTCCAGCTCATCTAGCTCTCAAGATGATGCTACCAAAAAGAGGGAGAATGTTCAAAGACAAACACACAAGGAACCATAAAGCCGGCCTTCTACTTCAACTTCTTCCTCTCCCATCATCTCTGCGCCTGAAACATCTCAAGTCACTCTTCAGATTGATCCAAGGATGCTCAATGATCTCTAAAGACTCTTCACCAAGTTTCTGTTAAGATCTTCTTTGAGCAGCCAAGCCATGATGCTGCAATAATCTACTTTGGAGAAGAAGAGCTTCAAACGCTGACTGCACCTTCTACCACTGTGGAAGAAGTTGGTCAACCTAAGGTCCTCATGGAACCTAAGATTCAATTCGAAGGGGAAATGGGAACTAATGGCCCAGCAACTGAAAATAGTTGGGACAGAATCTGCATCTCCTTTAACTTCCGAAGCTGAAGTTAAAGCCTCGGAAGAACAAGCTGAATCTTCCGAAGCTGAAATGTAAGCTGCGGAAGGACTGTTCAAAATGTCCGAGGAACTGATCATCACAGATGCTATCCTGGAAATGGCATCTGAAATAAGCAATGAGGACTTTCCAATTGCACCTCCATCTCAGACACCATCTCTGACTCTCTCACAATCAGAAACCTCTCTCCAAGAACCACCACAGTCAGGATCCTCAAAGGATAAGGAAAAAGGAAGATGACTGCGGAAGAGATTCAGGAAGAGGAGAAGATTGAGAAACTTAAGAAGAAAAAAAGACTTCAGACTGAGAAGTTGCTAGCTGCCAGCACAAAAGCAGCTGCTTCCAATCAGGAGGTTGTCATCAATAAAAGAAGAGAGCAGATCATTGACTAGCTCATTGAAATGGGAGCTGCCAATAAAGAAACACTCCTGCTACCATTAGAGGAGTTGGTGGATCTGGAGAAGGCAACCAGGCTGAGACTTGAAGAAGAAGCCAGGTTGGCCTTAGAGGAAAAGGAAAAGAAACAGAAGGAGGATGAATTCCAGCTGAGGAGAGACAGGATAAACTTCCTACTCTCCAAAGGCTTTGATCTTCAAGAACTCTCTCCACACAACGATGATACGATCCTATGGCTCTACAACAAAGAGCAGGATCAAATGGAGAAAGAAAGGAAGAAGGCTGCAAAAGAAAAGGCTAGAGAGAAGAAGAAGAAAGAAGAAGAGGCTAGGGTTACTACCTCCAAGAAGCTTACTGAGAAAGCCTGGATGAAGGACTATCTTCGGGCTCATGGCTTCTCTGGTAGGCAGGTGGGTCCTATGTCTAAAAGGACACTCCAACGGATTGTCGATGAAATTAAGGCTGACATCTGGATGGGGAAAAGGAAAGAGATGTATAGAAGGGTAAAAGGGATGACCTTCACTGCTTCTACCCAACCACAACCTGAACCTTCACCCTCACCATTCACCATTAAACCCGAACCTTTCACCCCTGAACCCACATCACTACCCACTACTACTCCCTCACCTCAACGACCAAACTTCCAATTATCCAACCCAAAACACTAGCCAGAACCTCTGAACCTAAACCTACCCAATTACCATCCATACCATCCCTTCAGCCTTCTCAACATCTCTCCCTTGAGGAGTTTAAGGCAATCAAGACACAACTCACTAATTGCACCACTTTGAGTGAAGTATCCTGTGTAGAAGACTCCGTTAACATTACCTATGTAGACGGATCTTCAAGTTCCCTCACAAGAGATAGATTCCTTGATTTGCCTAGAGGAACTTTGGACCAGGCTACAAGACTTTTGGGCCTCAATTCAGAATCTTTAATGAGGAAGAAAAGAAGCTCAGAAGAAAACTGGTGACTCTGCTGGATACAAGAAAAGAGGACAAGATTCCTAGTCAGTCTCTTGTGCCTAGAAGGAAGATAATCCAGTGGAGGTTCGATGAACCTTCTCACAACTTTGTTGTGGAAAGAGATAATGGTGAAGTCAACAGAATCAATGCAACCTCTCTGTTACACTCCAGCAGATTTGACATTGCTGAGTTAGCAGAGAAGCCATTTTCCAACCCCTCCAACTCTGAAACTGCTGCACTCGTCAGAAATCATCTCAGCAGTCTTCATTTAGCTGAGCTAACTGCAAAAACAAAGATTGAAGAAGAGTTAAAGTTGAGAAGACAGGATGACAAGGAAAGATCTCCCACCAAAGGTGTTGCCTTTCTACAGATGGTGGAAGGTCCTGAATTGGAACCTATAGTTCGATGGGAATATGATTAAAGTTCCCATCAACTAACTCTTTTCAGAGGGCAACAACAAAGGGTACATGTTATCCAAGGTGACAGACTGGATTTCCTGTCTACCAAGGATCTGTACAAGCTTCTCAGTACCACATCAGGGAAGAACAAGGAGACAGACAAATATTTGCTCTCCTTGGTGCTGAAAGTTTTAAGAAGTCGAGATAAGTGAAGTTTTGGTAGCATCAGCCTAGGGGGGTTTGTTGAATCAAGAAGAAGGCTAATGCAACCAAAACTGAATCACTTAAGTTATTTTGGTGCTACATGCAAAGGCTTCCGAAGCTTATCATGGAACTTCTGAAGGTTGTAGAGTTCTTCCGAAGACAAAGGAAAAGTCAAACTTCCGAAGACATAACTCTACTTCCGAAGACAAATGCATACTTCCGAAGTTCAAGACTAAAGTGAAGACCACTTCCGAAGTATGATGAAATGAAGAAGTCTCCAAGCCTTGGAAGAAGCAGCCTCTTCCGAAGTATAAAGTGGCTTCGGAAGTACTTACTCTTCCGAAGCCATTTAACCTTCAGAAGACACTGCTATAACCAGTGGACACAAGTATGGTCTCTGACACTCCACTGCAGACTTCTGATACAGCATGGCTTCTTCCTAAAGAACCATGTTGTTGACCATACTTTATTCCACTGTTTACCTTTTCATGATAGTACATTTTCAACTTTAGTTGGTGACAAAAGGTAAGTCAGGGACATTTCCTGACTACCAAATCTCAGATAAGACTTTATCTGAGATACCTTAACTATAGTCTTGTAGTATAGGCTTTAGCCAAAGGATCCCAGCTGGTATCAAAGTATATCCGGCTGTAGATAGTATTATATATAGGTTCTCCTTGTAACTCATAGGAAAAGATCATCATCTGCTTGTAAGAGTTTTTGTATCTTGAGTTGAGAATCAATATATAAAAGTATCTTGAAAATTATCTTTCTTTGTTCTTAGTACTTTTCATATTGTGATCAACTCTTTTTAATTCTTACCCGAGTGTGATTCTAGGTGAGTTTGAGAGAAAACATTTGTGTTAAGTGACAAACACCGATCCTGCACATTGCATACTTTGTTGGGTTACAATCTTCTAATATTGCTTCCTTAAAGACTTTCTTTGCATAGGCTGATTGCTTTAACTTTATCTTTCCTGATTCTTGATGTACTTCAATTCCTAAATAGTACGTAAGTGGCCCTAGGTCACTCATTTCAAACTTGCCTCCCATTTCTTTCTGAAGCTTGCTATGTCTTTCATTTAACTTCCTGTCACTATGATGCCATCAACATAAACACCAATTATTATAGTAGTGTTCTTAAGAGTTTCTTGTAAAGCTTGTTCTTGAGGACATCTTATAAATCAATTTCCTTTAACATGTTATCTAGTCTAAGATTTCATGCTCTTGGTTCTTTCTTTAACCATATAAAGCTTTCTTTGATTTGTAAACTAGTTTCTCTTTTCCTTTCTTCAGAAATCCATCTGGTTGTGTTACATATACGTCTTCCTTTAAATCACCATGTAAGAATGCTGAATTTACATCTAAGTGATGTACTGGCCATCCTTTTGTGTTTCTATTGCTCTTAGTAGTCTTATGGTATCCATTCTTACAACAGGTGCAAAGACTTCATTATAATCTATACTTCCTTTTGTACATAACCCTTTGCTACTAACCTTGCCTTGTGCTTGGTGATTTCTCCATTTTCATCTTTCTTGACCTTAAAAATCCATTTTAAACCTACTTACTTTTGATTTGTAGGAAGTTTTGTGAGTGTCCACGTATTATTTTTTTCTGTCGAGTCTATCTCACTTTCTATTGCTTTTATCCATTGAGGATATTCTGTTGCTTCCTTATAGTTGATAGGTTCTTCATCATATGCTAGGTATAAATGTTCATATTCTTCTGGTTCGAGAGGTCTAGTTTCATTATAGATGCTTCTTAATGATCTTGGTCTTTGAACTGGTCTATTTAATGAACCGGGTGAACTATCAATTTCTTGAACACTTACTGGTGTTTTTTGAATTTCTTGGACTCTTATTGGAGATCTTGTAGGTGAGATTGGTGTAACCATATCTTCAAATATTGGTTCTTGATGATCTTGAGTATCTTCTCCTTCACTATCTTGATCTTGACTATTTTTGCTATCTTGATCTCCACGGATTACAAACCTTTTCCATATAGGTCCATTATTACTCAACTTCTTCTAAGTAGGTATCCAGTTCCATGATTCATTTTCAATAAATAAAACATCTCTACTTATATAAATCTTTTTTCTTCTGGATCATATAATCTATAGGCTTTTGTTCCACTTTCATTTCCTAAATGTCATCTTCTTGCTTCTATCATCTAGCTTCTTCAAATGAGGTGTCGGTACCTTCATGTATGCTATGCATCCAAATACTTTAATATGCTTTAAGCTAGGAGATTTACCTTTTACTACTTCATAGGATGTAATTCCCTTTAGTGCTTTGGTTAAAACACGATTTAGTAGGTATACTGCTTGTCGTGTTGCTTCTGGCCATAGGTTTTATCGTACATTCATAGCCTTTAACATGCTTCTTGTCATGCTCATCACTGAACAGTTTCTTCGTTCTACTATCCATTTTGTTGAGGTGTGTAAGGTGCTTTGAGTTGTCTTAAGATTCCTTCATCCTCACAGTACATAGTTAAGGCATTTGAGGTAAATTCACCTCCACGATCGGTTCTCAATGTCTTGAGCTTATGCCTTATTTCTGTTTGAGCTTCGTTTCTAAACTTCTTGAAAATATCATATACTGGTCTTTTGACTTAAGCATGTAGATCCATATATATCTTGAATAGTCATCGACTAGTAAAAAGAAATAGTTGTTACCAGCTAAGGATGTGGGTGAGATCGATCCACATAAATCTGCATGTACTAGTTCTAGAGTTCTTCGGCTCTAAACTTTGCTTGAGAGGGAAATGGTAATCTACTTTGCTTTCCCGCGAGACATGCATCACAAATCTGGGTAGGATGGTCTATTGTCGGTAGTCCACGTGCCATACCTTTAGTACTTAGTTGCTTTAGCGAAACAAAGTTATATGTCACATACGTGCATGCCATAGCCATGCTGGGGTGTCTATCCTTGCTTGTAGACAAATAGGACTTGATATTCTTAACTTAACTTTGTAAAGTCTATTCGTTGCTCAATGGACTTTCATTAACAAATAATCATGAGGATCAAACATCCAAAGATACTTATCTTTCATAACAATCTTGCATCCAGTTTCAGTAATTTGCCCTAGGCTTAGGATGCTACTTTGGAGGTGTGGAATAAAGTAGATGTCAGTGATTAACTTCTGTTCACCATTCTTGCATTCCAATAAGATTGACCCTTTTCCTTTTATGTTAACACATGATCCATCTCCAAACTTGACATTTCCTATTATTCTTTCATTTAACTCTGTAAAATAGGAGCGTTCACCTGTCATGTGATTGCTAGCTCCATTTTCCAAATACCATATACCATCTTTCGTGCTATCACCTTGATAACGTTGTGGTAGGACTTTTGTTTCATCTAGAAATACTGCTTTCTCTTCACCAACAGTCATAAGTAATGTAAGGTCTTCATCCTCCATTACAAGGTGAGATTCTTCTTGCTTACTTCGAGGTTTAGGACATTTGGTTGCGATATGTCCTAGTTCATTGCAATTGTAACACTTTACATTGCTAATATCTCTTCTAGGTCGGTTGTTGTCAAACTGATGCTTTTTAGTGAAACTTTTCTCACTTCTTTGATCTCCTTGGCTATTCTTGTCAAAGCTTCTCTTCTCATATCTTTGACTCTTGCCGTAGTTGTTGAACTTTCTAAAGTTCTGCTTACCTCGATTCTAATTGTAGTTCTTTTGGTTGTTGTAAGGCTTTTTGTCGTACCTTGTAAACAACAGCTTCTCTTGACCTGTAGGTCCTAATTTCTTTTCTTCTCTTGACTTAAGTCGTTCCTCGTAGGCTTTAAGTCTTCCATTGCTTCGTCAAGTGTCATTGTGTCATATCTGAGTATTGCTCTATCGATGCAATAATTTGCAAAAACTTATCAGGTACTGAATCTAATAATTTGCGTACCATGGTTGCATCATCAATCCTAGGCTCTTTGACTTTGTATTTATTGCGCTTAATCTTCCTACAAACTGATCTATGGTCTCTGTCTCTCTCATTGAAAGCATCTCGAATTCTGTGCGCAATGATTGAAGTCTAGCTTTTTGAACTCTTGCAATACCAACGTGCCTTGTCTTTAAGGCTTCCCAAATATCTTTCGCTGTAGTATGAGATGCCACCTGTATCACCATATCTTCAGGTATTGCTTGAAATAGATAGGCAATCGTTGTCCTATCTTTCTTGTCATCTACTTTTGTACCTTCTCGTGGTTCAATTGCTTCTAAAGGTTATTGGCATTCAAAATTGCCTTTACACGAACAGACCAAATCGTGTAATTTGTAGATATTAACATTGGTGTTTGGAGGCTAATAGAGAGCGTGTCCTGCTGACCGTCTCTTCTTTATTATCTTTGGTCATCTTGGGTTTTTATGGGACTTTGTCGGTGTCTTTCTTTTTCCAATTGTTCAACGTACTTTGAACTTCCCAAGGCTTAATGGAACTTGTTTGACTTTCCTTTTGCCAAACTTGATGTTAGGATCGTGTACGGTGAAGTACTAACTGATTACGTGTATACCAACTCAAATAGTTCAGAATCCTATTTGATTGGTGATCCAATCAGTGCAAACGCATGTAGAATCGATCTTAGAATGAATCTAAACGTTAAGAACAATTGCAATACGATTTTGTGCGATCTATGAACTTGGAACAAGGTCTCTAAGGTCTCTGGATGGCTAGGGTACGAATAGGAGTCGAAATATTAAAAGTGTCCCGTGTTTCCACGAATTAAGTGGTATTTATAGGTTAGGGTTAGTCAATCGTATGACTGGACCATTAGCGTGGTTCAGTCGTGCGAATAAAGCATGCGACTGAGTCAATCACATGACTGAGGGTTCAGTCATGCGACTGAGTCAAACGTATGTCTCAGTCGTGCGACTAATCCAGTCTCCTGGTTCAGTCATGCAACTGGTCCATTAGCATGAAGTATTCATGCGTATGGTCTATTAGCATGGTCCATTCGCACGAAAACTTCATATGACTAAGTTTGAATATGTTTCTCAATCATTACTTGACTAAGTTCGATTCAAACAACCACAAACCTATATAGTTAGTTTAATATGCGTTAATAAATAATAAACATTGAAACATACACTGAAACATTTAACATTAAGATCATCAATCACATATTCTGTTTCATTCAACTCATACATTTCATTTAGATTTAGGACATGACAGACATATGACATTAAGATCGTAAACTAGATACATATGTATCAACAAACTCCCCCTTGGACCTAGTTTCCTTCATCGTCTGGCATCCTTCATTATCTCATCAAACTTCTTATGCCTCTCCTCGACTGTGACTCCAGCATGTATCTCGAATGCAAAATAGAGTCTTATCACGTTCTAAAATTGGAGGGCCTGTACCATATCCTGCATATCATAGAATAATGGCCACCTGTATAAAGTATAAATATCACTAACGGACAGGTTGGTTAGCCACATTGGGCCAATTACCCGGATGGTCTCCATTTGTGCTCTTTCTGCAATACTATGACCGCTTCACCTATTCTCCAATCATAATACCACCACTTGAAGTGGGGAGTGAAGTCCTGTGGCATTTCCCTCATGGGAATCTTGACATAGTGCGCGGAGGACTCCACTTTAGCACCACTTTGGGTTTCCCAGTCCTTGGGTCCACCTCCGACCTTCGAATATACCTCGTAGGTTGTTGAGGCTTGAAGTTAACTCATATAGTGTGGTATTCTTTCTTCAACGCAGCTTCAAACCAGCCTAGCATCTTCTTGGGGTCAGCATACAGCAAGTTCATGCGTGCCAGCTAGTTGAGCTCAAAACCAGGGAGAGTCTTCAGATCATGTGGGAATCTGAAGTACTGATTCCCTTCTCCCTCTTCACTGCTAAGTCCAAGTGCCTATATTAAGATCCTCAGCCCCACTCTATATCTTGCCAGACACCTTAGATGCTTCTTTACTTGTAGAGCTTGGCGTAGGAACTCGGCTTTGGCGTTGTGCATGGGCACGGATCTCTGCAAAGCAAGCCACCCATTCAGCCTTTTTAATCTCAACATCGGCGTCCGAGGCTTGGGCTTGGCTTCTGATTTCTTTGCATCCCTCTCAGTCGTATCCGGTTTAGCATACATATCACTGTCGAGAGTATCCCTAAAATCAGGACCACATTTCCCTCTCGATCAGTATATTCTGGATAATGTTGTGCTGTGACGTCTTCAATCTCTATCTCATCCACATCGTTGAGCTCGTCATCACTAGCAACATCGACAGTAGGTGCATCTTTAACAAGTTCATCCGGATTTAACCGGAACATCTCTGCGAGTTGCTCATCAGTAAGGTCGTGAATGATTTCTCCTTCTTCGGGAGTATAGCTTACTGACCTCCTGATAATCCCTTGTAGATCAAGTATCATAGTGAATTAAGACTTGATCTGCTGCAAGGGAGCAACATCATATTCATCTCGCTGAGATGGTGATCTGCTTGATTTAAAACATGTAACACATCATTTATTAGTAAATAATCAAGACAGTTAAATAACTAAAATATACATAAACATTCAGTACATGAGTTTAATATATGATTCAATTACACCAAGGTTCAAAATACATAAACATCTAATCATTACTTTGATCTTGAATCATGGGTTCTTCAGCTGGTGGGGCCGAGGACGAGGCACCCTGATCCTGAGCTTTCTTTGACTGTCTCTCTTGCTAGAGTGGCAACAGATGCAGCAGCATCATCACCCTCCTCATCATATCTGCCCTCATCCTCTCCCGTATCATCATCTCCCCTATCATCATCAGTATCATCCTCATCATCTTCATCCCCTTCTCTAATCTTTAGAGGCTCATCCTTGGATCCCTTGAGCCTCAGCATGAGCTTCTTGTTCTTTACCTCCAAATCTTGTATCCTCTGTACAGAGGATGTCTCCATCTCATGTAGCTCTGTGATCTCCTGACTCTGACCTCAATCCTTTGTACAGATGAAGCCTGCATCTCATGCAACTCCATGATCTCTTGGCTCTGAGCCTCAATCCTTTGGGTTGGGAGACATTGAACTCCATCAGCTGATTAAGCTAAGTGGCTCTCTGCTCATTCGTCGCCAACAGCTTTAGTACTAACCGGTTCAGGTTAGCCAGCTCCTCCTCCAACCCAATGGATGGGAAAGAGGATCCAAACGTATGTGGGACCTGTGATGAGGTCCCGCTCCATGAGTGGTGGTGGTGGTAGTGGATGTAGAGTAGATGGGTGGTGGGATATGTATGGATGGTGAAGGGGTGGTTGTAGTGGTGGCAGGTGGAGGTGTGGTAGTCATGATGGGTGGAGTGGTAGTAGTGCTGGTAGGTGGCGGTGTGGTAGTCATGATGGGTGGAGTGGTAGTAGTGGTGGTGGGTGGAATGGTGGTAGTGGTGGTTGTGGTAAAGGTAGTGGTGGCTGTAGTGGTGGTAGTGAGGAGTGTAATCCTCCTCCTCTTAGTCTTCATCCCATGGGGCTGAGCCATCCTTTTTCTCCTCATGCCATTTGAGGAGGATGCTCCCCCTGGGATGCTGCTGGGCTGATCAGGGGCATAATTAGGATCTGCAATAGTCTCCCCAGACTCGCTAGGGCATCCTCCAACCTCCCGAATACCTCGTTCGGTGGCAACCACCCTGCTCCCAGCAGTACGAGTCAAAGGCTCCTTGTCTGTCTCCTCCTCCTCATCAGGATGAAAGTCCTGATGGAAACTAGCTGACTCTGCTCCACCTTGGGTGGATGATGGAGATGCTGTATCAGCAGTGGGGGCCCTCGATTGGGTGGGCCCTGCATCTCCACCATCACCACTATCATCATCATCGGAGTCATCATCCGGGAGCACAATCTGCTCGACATCCGAATCACTGTTCTCGTGGCGCCACTTCCTCCTACCGGGCACCACATAATCCTCTTGGGCCAGATGCCCGAACAATCTCCTGATATGGGCTTCACCTGCTTTCCCCATGTACACCTTCATGCGGCCCAAGGTGGTATCAACCATCACCTTAAGCACTACTGCATCCTCCTTCTCTTTGGGTAGCGACGGTAGCTTCTAATCAATGATCATCTGAATAAATCGAGGGTACATACACAACCCCTCCTTCCCCTTCCCCTCAATGTTCTCACCAGATAGGTGAAGATCATCCTGGAGAAGCTGAACGGGTGGTTCAGCACCAACACCACATAAGCGTTCTGGATCTGATCGGATAGCTCGTCGAACCCTCCCCTACGCGAAGCTATGCACTTGAGTAGCACATGGCGGGTACTTAAACTGGGGGCATAGGTTGCTCTGTTGAGCACACCTACATTGATGTCCCTAGAGTACTTAGCCCTCAGAAAGCAGCCTCGGACCATAAGTGGATGTAATCGTGTGGGGCAATCAGCATCATCTCCAAACTCTAAAAAAGTCATGAGATCATCCTCTGTGATCTCAATGGCATGGCCGAATATCAAGCTCCTGATGCAATGGGGCTCAGAGGACCTGTCCACAACAGCGCTTTCCCAGAAAGCCTGTTGGACTTAGCGATAAGGAGTACATGGTGTCGAGATCACTCAAAATATCCTAGATCTCGGTAAGAATGTGATTATGCCCGAGAACTCTGCGGCATTCTTGGAAGTCAAATCCATGTGAGCACATATGTGTGCCTAGTGCTCATGGTCCAGTGACTCATCATCTGTTACACAATATAAATAAACATTAGAGTGTGTAAATGAATAACCATTTGAATTTCTTAATTTGAATCTTTCTGTTCTGTCGTGCGAATGAACTGTGCGACTGAGGTTTAGTCGTGCGATTGAGCTCAAACGCATGACTCAGCATGCGACTAGGCTTAGTCGTATGCACTACAAGCGGTTGAACTAGTCTTGCGACTAAACTCATTCACATGTTTCAGTTGTACGATTGTGCCATTCGCCCATCTCAGTCGTACGATTGAGCCATTCGCCCGGCTCAGTCGTGCGATTGAAGTTCATCAGGGCGCCTATTCGTATGACAGACTGTTGGTTCATTCAAATTCAATTTTGAGCAAATCGTTATGTTAGACGTCGTGGTATGGCTCATTAGTCTCGCAAGCACCTAACATTGCTCCTAATAACCTTTATTTTAACATTTAACTTAGGTTTATCAATTTATTGGTCAAACTAGTCTCGGTTAGTTTTAGAGCATAAATTCGAGTGTTGTGGGCACAGACTGTTGAATCTTTGGAGTGTAGAACATCACGCATTACCTGGACAATCGCTGGAAATCGTTAGAACACAACAAATAGCAGTTTAGAGCAATCAAATGAAAATTGGGCAGAGTTTCGTTAAGTCGTGCGATAAACAAGAGTGATTGGGGATGCATAGGGTATGTGACCGACTCCCCCTCTATTTATACTAGGGTTTTCTCCAGTCGTGCGACTAGAATTAATCGCACAGCTGGTTCGTGCGATTGAGTCTCAGTCGTGCGACTGACTCAATCGATCACCTTCAGTCGTGCGACTGGGTTTCAGACGTGTGACGACCCCATTCGGTTGCTTCCGTTCGTGCGATTGGTTCATTCTGATGATCCAATCACATGAATTTACCCATGCTGATGGTCCAATCGCACGTCTAGGCCATATGTGTGGCTTAGTCATGCGATTGGGCTCATTCTTATAATTTTGACTCTATGAACATTTTACATTTATCCCTTTTAACACTTGGTAAAACATTACGAGCATTCGATCATCTTAGAAATGATCGTTTTTAACTTGGAAACATTTGATAACCTCAGACGTGATCCTTTTAACAGTAAAATATTTTGTCACCTTAGACGTGACCCATTTGACATTTGAAAACACGTGTGGTCACCTCAGACGTGACCCTTTTAAGTGATTAAATTCCAGATAAAATTCCACTATATAGTCTGAAGATTAAAACTAAATTTGAGTAAAAACTAAAAATTGAAACAAAATAAAACTACTATAACTAAAAGATAAAACTACTATAACTAAAAGATAAAACTAAACGTATTTTTGTGATTTTGTGTGAGGTGGAAATTTTAAGATAGATATCTAGCAGATTTCTTTCTAGAACTGTACAACTTCAAGTTATTGTGACCATAACTGGAACGATTCATTATGAAATCATACAGGTAATCAAATCATTCAGGACGTGTTATTAAAATCTTTTGATGCTAGATTCTTGTTTTCATCAAGAGTCATTAGCAAGTTTAGGAAATCATAGTAGTACTATAAGATGCATACATTGATTTGGACTTTTGAATTGCCGCCACGATGATTGTTAGTATACTTGTCCACTTAAATCCATACACAGACTTTTGACATAGATTGGTGATACATTAGGTTAATTATTTCAACATGCATTTGTGGATCCCACGCTTATATGGTAATCAACGTTCCTCAGGAGATTTTTGAGCGGTCTACGGGTAGGATTCAAGAAGAAAACTATTCTAGAGCTTTCAAAGAGATGCTAAGCCTCAGGTCAGTGCCACCGCACAGTAGAGAGGCGCAAACAACAATGAATTCTAGAATATTTAGGTTATGCTTATCCTCAGGTTAGTACCACCGCACAACAGAGAGGCACATAACCTATTCTTATTTGAGCAGTTTTCTTTTCTCTTTGCACGGATCGCACCAAAAACATGGGTTATTAGCTTGATTGCATTTTGCAATTTTCATGTGCTTTGCTCTTTTTTGTGGTCATCCGCACACATATGTGGCATTATTTTGCTCGTCACCCCTTATTGGAACTTCGTTGATTGTGTTAACCAGGGATAAGATGATAACCCACAGCTTGTTGAACAACTTAGTTTGAACTTGACATCACCAACGAGGTCTATTGATCTATTGTGTTGAATCTATCGACATATCATCAGATGATCTAGCAACATCTAGGTCTACTTTCTCCATGTTACCTTAGTAGCAGCTAGCTTTACTATCATTTTTCTTGTTATATTGCTCAGACTTCTCAGACTTATACTTTGAATTTTGCATCTAATTAAATTTAAGTCTTTTAAAGTCCCAAATTCTTTGTTCATTTGTACTATCATTTTCCATAGTCCTTGAATCGGTATCACAGATACGATCTCATTTCTATCAGCTAGCTTGTCCTCCTCCTCGGTTTTTTGTTTTTTTTTTGTACTGAAATTAGAACGACTAAAATTAACGCTAACTTCTTAACCTATTCTCCCCCTAAAATTCTAAAACCGAAAATCTTTTTGCAGTTATTTGAATTTTACAAGACAGGAAATTAAAAAATTAAAAATAAAAATAAAAATAAAACACAGTGTCGGACTACACGTTTTCATCTTCTGGGATTACGTCACTTTTTTTCACACCATAACCTCTAAGAGATATAGAAATGTCGGTTTATCAAAAGCTTTTGTATAGAGGCCGCGCGTTGAAAATCCGTATTAAATTTAACCACATCCATTAAATGTTTTTCAAAATAATCACGTATAAAATGATATTTAATCCTGATGTGTTTGGTTTTAGGATGTTGGACAGGATTTTAGTTACAGCTATCGCAGCAGAGTTATCAACATATATAGGAGTATTAGAGAATTGGAAACCGTAATCCCGCATTTACTGTTGAATCCAGATTATTTGTGAACAGCAACTTGCAGCAGCAACATATTCGGCTTCACAGGTTGACAGAGCAACCGAGGTCTGTTTCTTACACTGCCAGGTCACTAATCTCCTCCCAAGAATTGATATCCTGTTGATGTTGACTTGTAGTTCATTTTGCAACCGCCGTAATTCGAGTCACTATACGCCGTAAGCTCGAAGTCATCATTATGAGGATACCACAACCCTAGTGTTTGTGTACCCTTCAGATAACGAAATATCCTTTTCACCCCAATAAGATGGTTGACTTTCTGTACATGATATCAGATCGTGAGGCTGTGAGATACATGAGGGATCCGATCATTCCTCGGTACATGGTGGCATCAACCAGATCGCCACTTTCGTCGGGTGCTATATCGTGGTTTGTAGCAAGAGGAGTTCTAGCTGCCGAAGCATTCTCCATATCGAACCGACTGAGAATATCACTTACATACTTGGTTTGATGTAGGAAAATTCCCTTAGGTGTCTGATCCACCTGTAATCCGAGGAAGAACTTCATTTCTCCCATTGAAACAAAAGCCGTCTGAAGGGGTGCTCCTGAACTGGGTGCTATAGAAGAGGCGTTGTAAAGTGAAGGATTTTGATCATACGTTCCTTTCTGCGATCTGTATTTCATCCTATGTTCCTCCTCTCTTAATTTCAGGATGATATCATTTATATCTAACTTTTCCAAAATACTGTTTAGTCTTAGGTTAGATACAAATGAATCCCACTTCTCTGGTAACCCATCAGCCAAACTGGAAACCTTATCTTCCATCGACGTTTTAACTCCATGAATATGTAGCTCACTCATGAGATGATAGAACCTGTCGATTACATCATCTAGACTTTCCTTACCCATTGAAGAGAAGTTGTCAAACTCCTTCTTCAATGCTTTTGCCTTTAGAGCTTTTAACAAAGCATTCCCGTCATAGCGTTTTTCTAAGGCTATCCAAAGTTTCTTAGCCTGTTTATTCTTAGAGAATGATGGAATATATTCTTCGGTATAGACTGAGTTAACAGGGCGTACATTTTCTTCTCTGCGTTATGTTTTGCCTTCTGCGTGTCATTCGTCCCTCCTAAAGTCAGTTTCACTCCATCAGCACCTACTAGCATGTCATACCCTGTCTCCATTGACTCCCAAAGGTTGGGATCAACTCCATTTAAGTACATCTCAAAACGTTGCTTCCATTGAGGGTAATCGTCTAACATTATTAGCTTAGGGGGTTTATTGTGATTCCCTGTCTCATTTTCCAGAAGTAAGAGGTTCTGGATTCGTGTGTCTCTCCCTGCAGTAAAAGCTGAGTATTGCTCTTCCATTTAGTTAACTTTAAAATTTTTTAAGTCAAATACTTTGCTTATGTGAATGGACCACTCGTGCGATTGGGTCAATCGTGCGAATGGAGTATGCGGATGAATTCAATCGTGCGATTGGATTCAGTCGTGTGGAAGGAGAGTGCGGTTGGAGTCTATGTGAATGAAGCTGGTCAGTCGTGCGAATGAACAAGACGATTGATTTCAATCGTGCGTATGGAGGGTGCGAATGAGTTCAGTTGTGCGATTGAGTCAATCGTGCGACTAAAGGCTGCTGTTTTTTGCAAAAACGAATGTTTTGAACACCTTGACGCAAAAACACGAATTTCTTACGAACCCTAATTGCCGTATGATGAAAAACGTTAACTTTATGACCAAAAGACTTCGAAAACACTTTTTGACACCAAAAGATTGAATTTTTGAGTGAAAAACACGATTTTTAGGCCAAAATCAATTGAATCACATGTAAATCTAGAGCCAAAGCTCTGATACCATTTGTTAGGACCGTGTACGGACGGAGTACTAACTGATTTACGTGTATACCAACCCAAATAGTGTTGAATCCTATTTGATTAGCGATCCAATCAGTGAGAACGCACGTAGAATCGATCTTAGAATGAATCTAAACGTTAAGAACGATTGCAATACGATTTTGGGCAATCTATAAACTTGGAACAGGGTCTCTAAGGTCTCTGGACGGCTAGGGTACGAATAGGAGTCGAAATATTGAAAGTGTCCCGTTTTTCCATGAATTAAGTGGTATTTATAGATTAGGGTTAGTCAATCGTACGACTGGACCATTAGCATGGTTCAGTCGTGCGACTATAGCATGCGACTGAGTCAATCACACAACTGAAGGTTCAGTCGTGCGACTGAGTCAATCACACAACTGAAGGTTCAGTCGTGTGACTGAGTCATCCATATGTCTCAGTCATGCGACTGATCCAGTCTCCTGGTTCAGTCGTGCAACTGATCCATTAACATGAAGTATTCATGCGTATGGTCCATTCGCACGAAAACTTCATACGACTAAGTTTGAATATGTTTCTCAATCATTACTTGACTAAGATCTATTCAAACAACCACAAACTTATATAGTTAGTTCAATATGTGTTAATAAATAATAAACATTGAAACATACACTGAAACATTTAACATTAAGATCATCAATCATGTATTCTGTTTCATTCAACTCATACATTTCATTTACATTTAGGACATGTCAGACATATTCCATTAAGATCGTACACTAGATACATATGTATCAACACTTGAATTAATTTTGACTTTTCTTTTCTTTAAAATCAAAATTAATATTATTTGATTTATTCTTAAAAACAAAACTTAATATTTGTTTTATAAAATATTAAAATATTGTTTCGTAAGAATTCACCAAAAAATGATATTCCAATAAAATCCTCCAAATAATGAGAGTCAAACGTGTCTTTGACTTTTACTTTAAAGAAACTAAAACCCAAAATAATTCTTTAATGATCCTCTGTTGACTTCCCAAAAGTCAAAATTGCCAATATCTCTTCTCTTCTTGTTACTCTAACAATTCGGTCGAACAGGGGTTTGTTCAAGTTTGATTTTCCTTTGATGAAATCAATTTGATGAATCGTTCCTGATAAACGATTACTTGATCATGAACTAGTTTGTTTTCTTTCGATTCTGAAACACGTGTTCGAAAAACAACCGATAGATACTTTTTTAAAGAACGTTTCTCGAATCAAATTCCGAAATTGATTCTTGAAAAACGTTGGAGGGAATTGAATTGAGTCGATGTTCTTTAATCTTGATTTCTTGTTCTATGATTAATTGATGATGGCGATGATATCTGAAACAACAAGATGTTTCTCCTATATCCGATTCAATTTCTAGTCTGCGTCTCTGTTCCTATACGCAAAACAGAGTGAAACACAATCGGTGTTCTTTCTGAAATCGAATGAAGATGGTGATCAAATCTAAATCAACAAACAGTCATGTCGTTGTTGATGTGGTTCCAGACTCGTATCTCTATTCCTTTCTCGCAAAGCAGAGGATGGATTTAATCGACTATTCTTCGTGAATTCTTAGAAGAACAATGGAAAAATGGGAAATTGGCTCTGATACCAATCGAAGATCCCAGGAGTCTGTTTGTTTGAGAGAGAATTCTATAAAATCTAAAGATGCATTCCTAACAAATGAATGTTTACATGGGTATTTATACCCTTATGTTTTTTGGGGTGCAAGTAATTTAACTACCCCTTAACCAACTTACTTATGCTATACAATAATAATAATACTTATAATAACAAGAATTATGGTCTAACATAGCGGTATTTGGTTTTTTTAAATACAATAGGTGTTCAACTTCGACACTTTCGATTGATTTCACCGCTATTCGGTTCCTCCGACACCTTCAACCGACCTCGCTGGCCGCCGTGAACCCTCCTCCTTCGATTGATACTTTTTCTTCTATTCCTCGTCAACCGCCACTAGCCCTCCTCCTGCTTCGATTGACTTGATTCCTGCTGATAGACTTAATAAAAACAATTGATTGACTTGATTCGTACCGCTAAGGTGACGATTTTACGGAAATTTGACTCTAATTATTTATTATTTTATACTTTGCTGCCGTTGTAAACTTGTAATTGTGAATTGGACAGTAATTTTTGATACTTTGATGTTGTTTTTAAAAAGAAAGAACCACTAGAAATAGAAGGGAACCTAATATTAGTGAATGTACAATATTTTTTATAATTTCGACTACTTTATCACTAAACATAAAATAATAGCCGCTATCTACCGCTATTCGCGACGTAACATATAGGTAGTGTGTTGTTATTTACTCTTATTCGCTATTTACAACTATATATCATAAAAAGTTTTTGGACCTTGAATTTTTGTTTCTTTGCTTAAATTCATAATAGTGCAGTTACTTGCATATGAATTATATTCGTTTCTAATATCATTTTCTATAGTTATCATGCATGTATGTACTTAGCAGAAAAGTAATGTTTTGATTATTAAGGTTGAAAAATAGGTTGATTTGGTTTCAATACTATGCCGTCCAAACTGCACATATAAAGGGTTAATTTGAGGTAAAAAAGTTGTTTTAATGGTTTAGTTTTGTTGCTATATAGTGTTGTCCAAATAGCATGTCTAAATGTTGAATACTAAGCTAAAAAGAAGTTGATTTAGTAGGCTGACTTTGGAGCTACATCGGATGAAGAAGATAGACTGTTTATATTATCTATGAACTTCATTTTTAGTATATAATTTATATATTATTATATTTATCAGACCATTTCTTAGATTTGAAGTCAAGCAATATATCTAAGGATGTTCAGCTTTTGAATACAAAGCTAACAAATGTAAATATTCTTTGGGATCAATTCTAGCTCATCACATTGCATGATCTTCACTAGTGTAGCATTTTCTTATCGCAACTTGAACATAAATAGCAAAATGAAATTTGCAGTTATTTGTTATGGAGCTTAAGATGGTACCCACTTTTGCAATGAAATTTGCTATTATTTTTCTTTTAGATGTGTAATTCAAGTGCTATTGGTTGTTGGAAATTTATTGATAATATTAATATGGTTATTAATATTTAGTCAATAAATTATAGTGTTGAATGAAAATTAATGTGACATTAGGAATTAATAGTGTGGGAAATTGTGTCCCACATTGGAGGAAAGAGAGAATATAAAATGGTTTATATTCTATAACCTCTTGTCTATATTGTTTCCTAAGATTTCACACTAAGTGGATTTGCGAAGGGTGCGAAGCACCCTTAACTCGCAACTCGCAACTCGCAACTCGCACACGCGCGGCGTGGGCATGTGGGCGCAATGTGGCGCTTGATGGCGCACTTTGCACTTATAAATACCGAGGGTGCCTCAGTATGAAGATACCAACACACATCTCAAAACCTGCATCAAAACAGGTTCTCTATCTCTCTGGATTCTCTTCTACAAACAACTTCGGGTTCTAGATCAATCCTGGCAGTACAAACTGCTTCGGCTGTTGTACCCTGGGAAACAAACTGAGTTCTCTTGGGAGGCTCGGAATTTGTTTTAAGGGCCCCGTGTTGAACACGATCCTCAGCTTTTACATTTCTGTTTCTTCTATTTCTGTAAAATTACCATTGTAAAAGTGATACATAATCATTTCTTTATGTTCATTTGTATTGAGTACATTAATAAAATTGTTTGACTTTTTATTTTATATGAATGGTTCCTACAAACTTAAAACAAATTCAAAAAAAAAATTTAAATAAATAAAAAAGGGTTATTTTTTTTAAAATTATTTTCGTTTTCTTATTCACGAGTGATCTTCAAAGTTGGACTTAGAACATCTCTCGTTGAGTTCTATAGAATTCTGAAAATAGTTTATATATATATATTTTTTTTCTTAGTTGTGGTAATAACTGTTTTCATTTTATTATTCACGAGTGATCTTCAAAGTTGGACTTAGAACATCTCTTGTTGAATTTTATAGAACTGTGAAAATAGTTTGAAACCTTTTCAATTTTCGTTGTTTTTTTTTCTAATTTGTTGAAAATTGTTCTAACTTAAGCTGTTTTTGTAAAACAGCAAACAACATGTCTTCTAGTGCAATGAGTTCTTCTTTATCTGCCCCTTTAGCTGCAACCACGGTGGGAGCGACCACTGTGGCGAACCATGCGGAAAAACCCGAAAAGTTTACGGGTGTCCACTTCAAAAGATGGCAACAGAAGATGTTCTTTTATTTGACCACCTTGAACTTAGCACAGTTCTTGGAAAAAACTACTCCTCTACCTAAAGAAGGGGATGATGCTCAAGCCTTAAGTGCCATTGATGCTTGGAAGCATTCGGAATTTCTTTGTCGCAACTACGTTTTGAATGGTCTTTGTGATTCATTGTATAACGTGTATTGCAACATAAAGACTGCCAAAGAACTATGGGAGTCTTTAGACAAGAAGTATAAAACCGAGGATGCAGGTAGCAAGAAATTCATTGTGGCTCGGTTCTTGAATTTTAAAATGGTTGATGACAAGACTGTGATTAGCCAAATTCAAGAGTTACAAGTTATACTTCATGAAATTCATGCTGAGGGGATGCCTCTCAATGACACCTTCCAAGTTGCAGCCATGATTGAAAAGTTGCCTCCAAGTTGGATAGAGTTTAAGAATTATCTTAAGCTTAAACAAAAGGAGATGACTGTGGATGAACTTATTGTTCGTCTTCGAATTGAAGAAGACAACAAAATGGCTCAAAAAGGCAACCGTGTGGAACCAATGGCAAAGGCAAATGTGGTTGAACATGGACAATCGTCAAGGGGTTATAAAGGTAAAGGGAAAAAGCCAATTGGGAAACCAAAGGTGAACCTTGGACCAACGAAAGGAGTTTTGAAAAAGAAACCTCCACCTCCTCCTTTCCAAGGTATTTGCTACAATTGTAATGAGACGGGGCACCGTGCTAATCAATGTAAGCAACCAAAGCGTGAGCGTGCGCATATGATGGATGAAGATGGTGAACCGTTAGTGGCAATGATCACCGAGCTATCGGCAATGGTGGAAGAAGTCAACCTCGTGGGAGACAATCCACATGGATGGTTCATTGATACGGGAGCTACCCGTCATGTGTGTGGTGACAAGACCCTCTTTAGCACTTTTAAAGAGGTTAAGGGTGATGAAAAGCTTTACATGGGTAACAAAGCTACGGCCGACATCAAAGGCGAAGGAAATGTGATCTTGAAGATGACTTCCGGGAAGGAACTCACATTGAGCAACACCTTATATGTCCCGGAGATTCGGAAGAATCTTGTTTCGGGATGGTTGCTTAATAAGTTTGGTTTTCGTTTAGTGTTTGAGTCGGACAAGTTTGTCCTTACTAAACGTGGAATGTATGTGGGGAAGGGTTATGCCCTTAATGGTATGTTTAAGATGAATGTAACCGTTATTAAAAGTGAAATGAATAAGACTACTATTTCTATTTATATGCTTGAGTCTTCAAATGTTTGGCATGGTAGACTAGGACATGTAAATTATAATTCTATTCGTCGTTTAATAAATTTAAAATGCATACCTACATTCCATATTGACACAAACTCTAAATGTGAAACATGCGTTGAAGCAAAACTTACAAGATCATCATTTAAACCGGTTGAAAGAATAACCGAAACCCTTGGTTTAATTCACACCGACATATGTGATTTAAAAGTACACCCAACAAGAGGTGGCAACAAATATTTCATCACTTTTATTGATGATTGCACTAGATATTGTTATGTATACTTACTTAAAAGTAAGGATGAGGCAATCAACAAATTTATCTTGTATAAAAACGAAGTTGAGAATCAACTAAACAAGAAAATTAAAGTTGTGCGAAGCGATAGAGGTGGTGAATATGTTGCACCGTTCGTCGATTTATGTGCAAAAAGTGGTATAATACATGAATGTACGGCACCTTACTCACCACAATCAAATGGCATTGCGGAACGAAAAAACCGTACTTTAAAGGAGATGATGAATGCCATGTTGATAAGCTCTGGGATGAGCCATGACATGTGGGGGGAAGCTATCCTCTCGGCAAATTATCTTTTAAATAAAATACCACCAAAGAAAAGGGATGTAACCCCTTACGAGTTATGGATGGGTAGAAAACCATCATATAAGTATCTCAAAGTGTGGGGGTGCCTAGCTAAGGTAATTGTACCACCGCCTAAAGCTCAAAAACTAGGACCCAAAACTGTTGATTGCATATTCATTGGATATGCTCAAAACAGTAATGCACATCGATTTCTTGTACACGAGTCCAAGAATCCCGATGTACAAAAGAACACTATGATGGAGATAAGGCGGGGAATGCTTCATATTTTGAAAATGTGTTTCCAATGCGAGGACAAACACATGCATCTACATCATCGCGGTTTGATGATGGAAGTGCAAGTTCATCAACACAAATTGATGACATAGTTCATGATAGTCAACATGAACGACCTGAGGTAGAAGAGGGAGAAATTAGACGAAGTAAAAGGGCACGGGTTGAGAAATCATTTGGTCCAGACTTCGTAAGTTATATGGTTGAGGGTGAGCCTAATACCTATCGTGAAGCGGTATCTTCTTCGGAAGGACCCCAATGGAAAGAGGCAATCAAGAATGAAATTGATTCAATTCTTCGCAACCATACTTGGGAGCTAGTAGATCTTCCTCCCGGTTGTAAACCGCTTGGATATCGTTGGATATTCAAAAAGAAGATGAAAGCCGATGGAAGTATTGATAAATACAAAGCAAGGCTAGTAGTCAAAGGTTTTAGACAAAAGGAAGGTCTAGACTACTTTGATACTTACTCACCTGTCACTCGCATAACCTCCATACGAATGGTTCTTGCTATTGCGGCATTAAGAAATTTAGAAGTACACCAAATGGATGTCAAAACCGCATTTCTAAATGGCGATTTAGAAGAAGAGATTTACATGGAGCAACCTGAGGGTTTCTCTGCCCATGGTCAAGAGGGTAAAGTATGTAAATTGGTCAAGTCATTGTATGGCTTAAAGCAAGCTCCAAAACAGTGGCACCAAAAGTTTGATCGTGTCATGATTGACAACGGTTTCAAAATAAATGAGTGTGACAAATGTGTATATGTGAAAGATACACCAGGAGGTTATGTGATTTTATGTCTTTATGTAGATGATATGCTTATCATTGGGAGTAATGATAAAATAATAAGATCTACTAAGGACATGTTGAAAGGAAGATTTGATATGAAAGACATGGGTTTAGCGGATGTAATTTTAGGAGTGAAAATTATTCGAACCCAAGATGGTCTTGTGTTAAGTCAAGCACATTATGTGGATAAAATTCTTGAAAAATTCAACTCGGGAGACACGCGTGTAGTACGTTCTCCGGTTGATACCACCCAACATCTAAAGAAAAATAGAGGTGAGGGTGTTGCTCAGTTAGAGTATTCAAGAATCATTGGTAGTCTAATGTATCTAATGACATGTACTAGACCTGACTTAGCATACGCGGTGAGTAGGCTAAGCAGATATACTAGTAATCCAAGCTCAGAACATTGGAAGAGTATAACGAGGGTACTTAGATACATAAGATACACAAGAGACTATGGATTGCATTATACCCGTCATCCAGCTGTGATTGAAGGGTATACTGATGCAAACTGGATATCGGATATAAAAGATTCCAAATCAACAAGTGGGTATGTGTTCTTACTTGGTGGAGCAGCAATATCTTGGAGATCATCCAAGCAAACTGTTATAGCTAGATCCACAATGGAATCGGAATTTATCGCTTTGGATAAAGCCGGAGAAGAGGCTGAATGGCTACGTCAATTTGTGGAAGACATTCCAAGATGGCCAAAGCCGTTATCGGCTATTTGCATACATTGTGATAGTGAGTCGGCAATTGGTAGAGCCAGAACCTCAATGTACAATGGCAAATCAAGGCACATCAGGCGTAGACATAACACAATACGACAACTAATATCAACGGGTGTTATCACAATTGACCATGTCAAGTCAAAAGATAATATTGCAGACCCGTTAACAAAAGGCTTAAGCACAGAAATAGTTTATAAGTTGTCAAGAGGAATGGGACTAAAGCCCGTGGAAAAAAGGAGAATATGAGGGAAACCTAACCTAGTTGACTGGAGATCCCAAGATCTAGGTTCAATAGGACAACTTAATCATATGACCAACGGAGTCACTATAGGGGAGTACCCTAAAACCTAAAGGGAGTGACGATCTTCCTAGTCCATTCACTCTGGGAGAGTACCCCGAACAAGTGACCAAAGTGAGGTTAAGCATATTAAGGTTAGATGATTCGTGGGAATCAATATAACTATGATGCTTTTAATGATTCACCAAATCACCTATGTTAGAGAGAAGTGGGGTCGCTTCAAATGGATTTGTGGGGAGGCGCCAATCCTAGAGTTCTCGCAGAACCAGAAAAGTGTTCCATGACCATTAACGGACACGACAATGAGGGGTTGATCAAACCAGGAAGAGTGTTGTGTGAATGTATATTGTCGTCTACATAAAACAGGGTATGTTCAAAGACATCGTGTCTACACACCACTAGGAGACTAAGTATACATCACAAAGGAAGGCTCAAAGGGAAGACCTACCTATCCTGCAACACTTGACTGCTGAATTTTTGGAGAATTGATTTCCATTCATGTTGGGGATTGTTGGAAATTTATTGATAATATTAATATGGTTATTAATATTTAGTCAATAAATTATAGTGTTGAATGAAAATTAATGTGACATTAGGAATTAATAGTGTGGGAAATTGTGTCCCACATTGGAGGAAAGAGAGAATATAAAATGGTTTATATTCTATAACCTCTTGTCTATATTGTTTCCTAAGATTTCACACTAAGTGGATTCGCGAAGGGTGCGAAGCACCCTTAACTCGCAACTCGCAACTCGCACACGCGCGGCGTGGGCATGTGGGCGCAATGTGGCGCTTTGATGGCGCACTTTGCACTTCGCACACTCGCATCGCCGCGAGCCGCCTTAGTATTTTTGAAGGTTGGTTCGAGGGTCTGGTCAGGTGCGACAGACCTTGGTGCGCGGTCAAAGCCATGACTTGTAACAACTTCCGTTACACGTAACCGACGACTGTTAATGACGGATTAAATGAGCGGTTACGAATTCGGATTAATGGCTGGGTGACTGTTATGGTTCGAATCCAATATAAATACTGAGGGTGCCTCAGTATGAAGATACCAACACACATCTCAAAACCTGCAGCAAAACAGGTTCTCTATCTCTCTGGATTCTCTTCTACAAACAACTTTGGGTTCTAGATCAATCCTGGCAGTACAAACTGCTTCGGCTGTTGTACCCTGGGAAACAAACTGAGTTCTCTTGGGAGGCTCGGAATTTGTTTTAAGGGCCCCGTGTTGAACACGATCCTCAGCTTTTACATTTCTGTTTCTTTTATTTCTGTAAAATTACCATTGTACAAGTGATACATAATCATTTCTTTATGTTCATTTGTATTGAGTACATTAATAAAAATGTTTGACTTTTTATTTTATATGAACGGTTCCTACATTGGTGCTCTTGTGAGATGACTTGAGTGATATTGAGTTATATGTGTAATAAACCATGCCTTGATATTTCATCAGTTGCTTAGTATTTACATTGTTGGTACCAACTACGTTTGTCATGGCAGGGTGACCAGGTAATTAGAAGACGTGCTAATTAGAGAAGATGGACACATACTTGAGTTGAAGGCTGAAGCAATGAGCTTTTTCTTGAAGATATTTTAAGAAAACCTTATCATCATTGATAACTCAACAAGCATTAAAGAATGTTTAACCTTTCTTTCCTTCCTAGTGAGGTGTGTGAAACTGATTCAGAGGACATATATAGAAGAACAAAAGTCCAAGTAAAATGTATTAGAAAAAGTTTTCTTGTTTTTTTTGTTTAATTAGTGTTTGCATATGCATTTTTATAATTCTAAAAATATCTCTATATATAAAAGACAAGAATTTTAAATAACTTTTATTTTTAATTTTTGCAAGAAATGCAATCAAATAATGATCGCAAAAACATTTTTTTATTTATATGCAAGAAAACTGCCACCGTTTTGCGACCAAAAAATAGTCGCAAATCGGTCGCAAATGTGATGGTCACAAAAAGTGACGGTTGCAAAACAAGTGGTAGCAAAGTAGTTGCGAGTTTGCAATGACAGTAGTGGTCACAACATGCGGTCGTAAAAATAGCAACAATGGCAGAAAGAATTTTCTAGAAAAAGACAGTTGCAAATGCTGAATTTTCTAGTAGTGCCTGGTGCTATGTGTACGATTATACGCCCACAATGTGGGCGCTTAATTAATTCTATTTACTTATATTTCAATTAGAAGAATGGATCAAGGTCTTGCTACTTGTTACTTAGTAGCGACATTCACGGGAATTATCGATTTTCAAGAGAAGATATTTGAAAACTAATCCATTCAAAGCTTGCAAGAAAACTTCATGATACATTCAGATTATATATACTTACACATTACACAATATCATCAAACATTACATTATGTTAGTACAATGAACCCACTCATCACTAGATCTCCACATCGATCACCTTTTGCTCAACTTTCATCTTCGGAATGGAGATCCAAAGCACACCATTCTTCAAATCAGCTTTGATCTTATCATTCTCGCAGTTTATAAAAATCATCTGTCAAATAACCCCCAAATCACTCAAGAACTCTAGTTTGATTTAGATTCAAATTGAACACTAAGTTGATAACGATTACAAGAATAAACATAGGGCTTTGATTCCCCATGTAATTCTAGTGTGATTATGTATTTCTAGTGTGATTATGTATTTAATCACACTAGTGTGATTATGTATTTAATTTACCCGAATGAAAATGTACTAATAATGAACAGATGAAGAACAAGCCGCGACCGTGTTGAGTACGATTGATGAGAAATGGTTGATGATAATCAAATTAAACTTGTGGGTAGCTTCAGATGGTGCTCTTGATTCTAAAACCTTTATCAATTTCAGTTTAAGTCGCTCGGGAAGTGAGTTTTGATAGAGTTGTAGGTTGCGGTGATAGCGGTGGTCGAACTTGATGTTTATGTGCTTTTCAGGTGAAATTGAAAGTAGTAAACGTTTAGGACAGATAGGTCGATTGTTTAGGTTCGATTAATTGGATTATTATTAGGATTAAATGTTCGAACGACCATAGGGTTTATGGCAACGGTTATGCTCTCGGTGGAGCTTCGTAACCAATGCTTTAACTCGTTTCTTTGATGATTAACGGTTCTAATCAAGTTCTAAAAGAGTTTGGTAACAGTTTTGGATTAAAAATCAATTAAATTTTAAGGGTTTTTGGGATCGCCGGAGCCACGCCGGGGCTTGCCGGCCGGTGACCGGGAAAACGGGGGTGAGGGAGGGAGGTTTGGGTTTTTTTAGACATAATTACACATATGGTCCCTGGAGTTTTGATAATTTATTATTTTATGCTAGAACTTTTATTTTAAGTTTCATAAAACTTATAAAAACAAATTTAAATAATAGATTAGATTAATTATTATTAATTTCATTTTTTATATTTCATAAAACTTGTAAACTTTATAATTTAATTATTTATTTTCAACAATAGAAATTCATAACTACTAATAAAACTGTATAAGTTTATTAGAATTCATTTTATAAATAAAACTTTTCCTTTTAATTATTATTGTAAAATGATTATTTACTTTATAACTTTATGAAAAATAATTATTTAAATAATAAATTATTACAAGTTATTTAGATGATTAACAAATGTATAATTCACAATATAAATTGCAAATTTAATGCATTTGGTCTATTACAATTATTATTATAATTTTATAAGGATATAAGAAGACTTGGATTTCATGTCATGTTGGCAAGTGACACTTGGAACGTTTAAATTTAATAAGCTTAACTATTATGTCTTGATGAAGGGTACAAGATTATTAATCTAGAACTTTTAATTGATAACGTTTATATTCCAGATGGTTCAAGACGGTTAGAAAGGTTTTGTCATGAGTGAAACACCAAACATTTGATTGGTACAGAACTCGGTTTAACAAACATGAGAAATAAGTTCAAGATGCTTTTGAGTAGGATATGGAATTCATAAGAGATTTTCAAGCAAATAACTTTAACGAGGTTCTTAGATGATTGTTTCTTATTTACTTATATCATTAAGGTTTCAAGGTTTCATTATGTGAAGTCAGCTTGGATTGATAAACATCCGAGCATGTTCTTGACGGAAGGATAAACAACAGTACAAACCAAAAGTCAAACAATAATACGAACTATAATAAATGGTTTCATTAATAAAACCTAACGATTACAAGCTCGTTACAACATAAAGAATCAAGACTCTTGGCAAGGGGAGATCGAGCATGATCTCCCCTCTCATCCGGCAGCCCTAGGCTTCCGGGAAAACTCCTCTCAAAAACCATTTATCTCTCTACACATTGAAACCGGTATATATAGGTCTCGGCGCATATTGATGCGACTTGGCCCATTCGTGCGATTGGACCATGCGTATGGTTCAATCGTACGATTGGACCATGCGTATGGTTTGATCGTATGACTGGACCATTCTTATGGTTCAGTCTTACGAATGCCCCAATCGCACCTCTCAGTCGCACGACTGGTCCATTAGCATGGGTCAGTCGTAAGACTAAGTCTCATTCGCATATGCTCCTACGAATGACCCAATTTTATGTGTTTACAACATATTAGGTGTAATACATTATGCCTAGACTATTCGAGAAGCGACGGACACACTATATATGACTATATATGCTCCAACAAATCCCCCTTGGACGTTGCTTGCGAATAGTAGATAACACCTCTTACAATCTTCAGTCAATCTTTGCTCTGGTTTCCAATAGAATCAAACGAAAAATCATATTAGCCAACGTTGCTGATCCGTCAGGTTACACACATCCCCGAAAATGAATTTAGGCATAACAGCTTTCGTTTACTTTGCAGAACACCATCATAGCAGCAAGATTCCCCCTATGACTGATTTTTTCAGACAATGACATGAACAGTTTTCTATTGCTTCAATATTCACACAGGCTAACCTGATTAACATCAACACCTACAGAAATTCCCCCTCACATTCAACATATCCCAATATATAGACATTGTGCTCTCCTGGCGTCTTCACACAGTGTATTGGGCAAAAGGTTGAAGGTTCCAATCCACAGCTGATAATATCAAACAAATCAGCATGCACGTAGATTCATCATTAGAAACCTACGCACATCATCACTTTCTGATTGCATCTTCAATTTCTCTATACATGGATTCCCCCTAAAAATGAGAATCCTCTTTGTGGGGATAGATATAACTTGATTGGCCCATAAATAGTCAGATGCTTCTGACTACCCCACAAAATCAGCATCGACTGCTGACATCTTCTCTTCTCTCTTTCGTATTCCAATTACATTCACCTATTCTGGAAGTCCGATGAATAATAGGGTATACATCGAACTTATTTGACAAAAGAACCTCCGGGTGAATATGCTTTGCTCATCCTCAAATTTGTGCAAGAGGCAGTTCCAGACTCTTTTTTTTCTTATTTTTTTGGTCTGGAACAAATGTGGATGAGTCAATACGGATGGCTCATTCGTGCGATTGAACATACGACTAGTCCAGTTGCATGACTGAACATACGACTAGTCTAGTTGCATGACTGAACATACGACTAGTCCAGTTGCACGAATGGCCCATTAACATGATGCAGTCGTACGAATGGTCCATTCGCATGGCTCATTCATACGAATGGTCCATTCGCATGGCCCAGTCGCATGAATGGGTCTGCACGCAGATTTTCAGATCTGCAGCCGCCAGGGCTGCCCAAAACCCTAATCTTACGAATTTTACATGAAACGAACCAACATAGACATCATAAGATTTGCAGGGGTGATTGGAATGTGGTTTCGAGTTTGATTTTAACATAGAAACTACACACGTAACCAGATCTGAGCAAAACACGAAGTGGGTTTAACGTCAAGATATGAACTTTGATCCAGATATCAAGAGCTCGGGTTGCTAGAATGATTGTTAGATCATTCCAGCAGTTAACAGCGCTGATACCAACTGTGAAGTCGACTTGGATCGATAAACATCCGAGCATGTTCTTGACGGAAGGATAAACAACAGCACAAAGCAAAAGTCAACAATAATACGAACTATAATTGAAAGGTTTCATTGATAAAACCGAACGATTACAAGCTCGTTACAACATAAGAATCAAGACTCTTGGCAAGGGGAGATCGACATGATCTCCCTTCTCATCCGGCAGCCCTAGGCTTGCGGACAGACTCCTCTCAAAAACCCTTTATCTCTCTACACATTGAAACTGGTATATATAGGCCTCGGCTCATATTTGATGCGACTGGGCCCATTCGTGTGATTAGACCATGCGTATGGTTCAATCGTACGACTGGACCATGCGTATGGTTCAATCGTACGACTGACCATGCGTATGGTTCAATCGTACGACTGGACCATTCTTATGGTTCAGTCTTACGAATGCCCCAATCGCACCTCTCAGTCGCACTACTGGTCCATTAGCATGGCTCAGTCGTACGACTTAGTCTCATTCGCATATGCTCCTGCGAATGACCCAGTTTCATGTGTTTACAACATATCAGGTGTAATATATTATGCCTAGATATTCGACAAGCGACGGACACACTATATATGACTATATATGCTCCAACACATTAGCGTAACGTTGATACGAGAATCATGTTTGTTAAGACTAAAGATTCAATTTAGAATGAGGGCATCATTGTAATAGGTTTTCAGGATAAGTGCAGTTTTTTTGAGGGGAAGACATTCGGAAAGATTATTAAGGGTCGTTAAGAGATTTGGGATAATGAGTTTAAGATTCAGGAGGACAAAATCAATGAAGAAACAAGCCAAAATAACAAGATGTTTCGAGTGTAACGTTCGGTTTACAAACCAAAAATATTACGTTGACTTATCAAAGTATTAGGTCAACTACAACCTTAATGAAGACATGAATACCTATAAGCGGGCACTCACCCCAAGGGTTCCCAGGTAAGGTAAATGGATCCATCGGTTGATTGGATTTATATGAATACCTCGCCTAGACTGAACACCTCGAGATACAGGCATCCCACTCTTCTAGCTTTACATGTTTCAAGTTATAGGACATAGACTTTGACGAGACTTGAAAACCACGAATAAAGATTCAAAGCTCATTTTGAAAACCATTTGATTTAGGCATATAATGCCTTAGAATATGATTTAAGGTTCGTGTGCATTGATAAGATTCCGAGTATAAGAATAAGCATATAAGGCATATAACCACATAATCAAGTATAAACACATAAGGCACATAACATCCTATCTAAGCATATAAATACATGAGAGGACTCATGTGTAAATGTACTTAGTTATAGTCTAGGTCATTCCATTTCTAATAACCTAAATCCCTATAACCATGGCTCTGATACAATCTGTCACACCCCGACCGACGGCGGAATCATCGGGGCGGACAATGGGAGACGATTGCTCATAGCACATGGAACTAATTAAGTTGAAATAATATTAAATGTCATTATTCATTAAACATTACAAGACAAATAAGTAATTACAAAACAATCAAGATACACCAATAACATAAGTCTTTCAATTTATCTAGGTCCAAATCCTATATAAGCACAAGAAGATCTTCAAGAAGGAAACCCGAAACATGTTAAAAAAATAAAGGGTCAATTATAAAGTTGGTGAGTTCCCATGGTTTAAACACACTCATATATACATATATGTAAAAAGGGTTACAAGTAGTAATTCATGTCAATGGTTACGAGTTAGCAAGCTTATAGAACACATACAATTACAACCAAACCTCAACTTGATTACAAGTATATATGATTGGCTAAGTGTACTTGGTTCCCATGATGAACAAGCATACGTCATCAGGAGCCGGCAATACATCGGCTTTAGCACCAAATAGGCTTGTCAGGCCCAAAGATCTAAGACGTCACCAGGCTAGCAATAGTTAATGATTGTAAACAAAATATGTATCTCATATACGACTTACAATTACACAAATAACCATGACAAAAAGTAAAGATGAATTGCATGTGCATTTACAAGTATCAAGATGTTTACAAGTATCAAGATGTTTACAAGTGTAAGTGATAAAGTTAACATGTTTCATCCCAAAAAGTGTGAAATAAAGTAAAAAGGAGCATGGAGAACTCACATGGTATATATAAGGTGATGATAAGAATTTTAACGAGGCTCCAACGATTTCTTTTACAAGTTACCTAAATGTATAGATTCCAAGATTAAGTTCGATAATAAGATTATCAATTAGACATGAACTATGGTTTCAATTGGGATTTGGGGGTTTAATTAATTAAGTAAAATAATGTATCATTTATGTTTTGGTTTAATAAAGATAATATAAATCAATTAAGTCCAAGAATAATTAAAAATGTCTCAAAATTCAATATTGATTTAATAAAAATTAAGTTTAATATGTGAAAAGAAATAATTAATTTAATAATTAATTATTTAAAACTTGACAAAGAGAATTAATTAAATACTTATTTAAATGACGTTAAAATTATTTAAAATCATTTTATAAAGTTTTGAGCTTTAAAATGATTTAACATAAATGTTTTATAATACAAAACCTTAAAAATAAGGATAACGCAAATTATATTGTTTTATAAATTTCAAGAATTTAAATAAAAGTTAACGAATAAATTTATTAACTAATTATGATATAACATGTTTAAATGATTAGATGAATAATTAGTTATTTAACATATAAATTTATAATGTTTTGAAATAATCTAAATTTGAACCATATTATATTTTTAGCATTTAAATTTCATAAAAGAATTTATAATGTTTTATAACCTTTGTTATTCTAAAAAATAATTAAATTTAAAATCATAAGTTTTTAATACATTTAAAATTAATTTAATAATTTCTGAAATATTTTAGTTATTAAAATAACTTTTACTTTGATTAATAACATATTAGTATAATTTTTGAAGTTTAAAATATACAAAATCAGCTTTAAAAAAAATAAATGTAGGAGGCCGGGTTCGAACCCATGACCTCTTGCATACAAAGATGATATGGTAACCGGTTGGGCTAAAGCCATAACTTGTTTTAAATTACAAATCAATTAATAAAATTCATCTTTCAAATAACCTCAAATCACTCAAGACCCTAGTTTGATTTAGATCCAAATTAAACTTTAAGTTGATAAAGATTACAGGAATAAACATAGGGCTTTGATTCCCCATGTAATTTCTAGTGTGATTATGTATTTAATTTACCCGAATGAAGATGTATTGATGATGAATAGATGAAGAACAAGCCGCGACCGTGTTGAGACGATTGATGAGAAATGGTTGATGATAATCAAATTAAACTCGTGGGCAGCTTCAAGTGGTGATCTTGATTCTAAAACCTTTATCAATTTCAGTTTAAGTCGCTCGGGAAGTGAGTTTTGATAGAGTTGCAGGTTGCAGTGATAGTGGTGGTCGAACTCGATGTTTATGTGCTTTTCATGTGAAATTGGAAGTAGTAAACGTTTAGGACAGATAGGTCGATCGTTTAGGTTCGATAATTGGATTATTATTAGGATTAAATGTTCGAACGACCGTAGGGTTTATGGCATCGGTTATGCTCTCGGTGGAGCTTCGTAACCGATGCTTTAACTCGTTTATTTGATGATTAACGGTTCTAATCAAGTTCTAAAAGGGTTTGATAACGGTTTGGATTAAAATTCGATTAAATTAAGGGTTTTTGGGGTTTCCGGAGCCGCGCCGGGGCTTGCCGGCCGGGGCTTGCCGGCCGGCGACCGGAAAAATGGGGGTGAGGGAGGGAGGTTTGGGTTTTTTAGACATAATTACACATATGGTCCCTGGAGTTTTGATAATTATTTTATGCTAGAACTTTTATTTTAAGTTTCATAAATTACAATTTAACCCTTGACTTATTAAAAATAATTTAAATAACAGATTAGATTAATTATTTATTAATCTCATTTTTTATCTTTTATAAAAACATTATAAACTTTATAATTAATTATATTTTCAACAATAGAAATCATAATACTAATAAAATAATAGTTTATTAGAATTCATTTTATAATACAAATTTTTTCCTTTAAATTTATTGTAAAAGGATTATTCACTTTATAACTTTAGAAAATAATTATTTATAAATCATAATTATTACAAGTTATTTAGATATTACCAATGTATAATTCACAATATAAATTGCAAATTTAATGCATTTGGTCCATTATATTATTCTTATAATTTTATAATAGAATTAAAAATTGGGTTTTAACTTGGGAAAATGGCGATGTTACAATGCGTGATCCCAATGATTCAGCGTATATTGGCCATTGCACGATAATCAGACTCGTACTCGAACTCGAAGAGGGTTGGTTGTTTCTTAGCACTCCAAAGACAAGTTCCCGCTGAGAAGATAGAATAACCCTAAGTGGAACTCCTATTTTCAAGAGACATGCCCATCAGCATCATAATATCCCAGATGACTGGTAGTCGTTTTAAAAAGGTGAGTCGAAAGCCAAAGTCCCCTTAACAACCGAGAATTCTTTTAACATGCTAAAATGATGGAGGTGAGGATTGGAATAAATTTGACTCTTTGATTCACAACCATAATGATAGACCGGGTCCCTTGTAATGGTGAAGTATTGAAGCGTGTTGGACCAAAAGAACCAATGAGCCTGATCAGAGAAACCTCTAAGTCCCACAGGACATCACAACAGCTGAAGAAGACCTGATCAGCTGTTCTACAAAGTCTGAAGAATACAACTGCTGAAGTATTTCTGAAGTACAATGAAGACAAAGACTGAGACAACAGCTGAAGATCTAAAGTCTGAAGACTTCAACAAGTACTGAAGACAAAGACTGAAGATCAACAGCTGAAAGACAAAGTCTGATGTTCAAGTACTGAAGACATCAGCTGATGTTAACAGCTGATGACAACAGCTGAAGAGGGCTTCTTCAGTTGTTGTGATGGTTTTTCTTCATCAGTAGTTTTCTTTTCCTTTCAGTAGTTTGTTCTTTTCAGTATTTTGTTTCCTTTTCAGTACTTGTAAACAACTGAAGAGGTTGTTCTTCAGTTGTTGTAGTATCAGTAGTTTTATGTTTTTCAGTAGTTGTAAATAAGATGTTTAACACTTAGGAACATTTGTAAGAAGATGTCAGTTGTTGACATCTTCAGTAGTTGTTAAACATCAGTAGTTATAAAACGGTTACATGTCACTTTCAAGTGACATCAGCCTACGTCATTCTTTCCTTTATAAGGAAAGATGACTCACCTGTAATCGTGCCATTGAGGCCGACAATCTTAATGCAATATTCCTTTTGTCGATATTTCTCTCTCTATAACAAAATTCTTTTATCGCTTTATATCGAATGTTCTTGCTTGAATTTGTCTAATTCTGAGCTATTCCGCTGCTATATCTGTTCAATCGATTAAACCTAGAGGCTGAGATCCTAACAAATGGTATCAGAGCAGGTTAATCATTGATCGATCTAACAATTGATCATTGAAACTGTTCAATCGCTCTAAGTTTGATCGAATTAGCAAATTCGCAAGGATCTGTTATAGAGATTGAGAGTGTATCGCTTCTGGCCGTTTTATTTGAGGTTTTGTGTGGTTCTGAGCTAAATTTATTGTGATTTTACTTGAATCTGTCTGATTTTCCACAATGACTACTTCTTCGAATGATCCTTTCAATACTGGATCCTCTACCAAGCCTCCGATCTTGGTGAGGAATGAGTATAACATTTGGCAAAGAAGATTGCTCCATCACCTGTCTGTCATAGCTCAGGTTGTTGGACATCTGTGGTACATGGACCACATAAGCCAATGGTGAATGATCCGGAAACAAACCAGTTGGTTCCAAAGAAGAAGGAGCAATACTCCGATGAGGACAAGAAGTTGTTTGAAATCGATGCAAAAGCCCATGGAATTTTGGCTATGGCTATTCCTAATGAGATTTACTCTGGGCTTCTGCATTGTGAGTCTGCTCATGACCTCTGGAAAGCCATCAAAGAACAATTTGGTGGTACTGATGAGGTTTTAGCAAACAACAGGGAAATCCTCGCCCAACAATATGAGACTTTCTCTCATAGAAAGGGTGAGACTCTGACTCAACAATTTGAGCGGTTTTCATGTTTAATCTCTGAATTGAAAATGGTTAAACATGAATATACCAGGAGTCAGATGAACCATAGATTCCTAAGATCACTGCCTGAGAGATGGAACACATATACCATTGTTCTACGCTCAAATGCTGATGTTGATCGCCTATCTCTCACCCAACTTCATGGGAAACTGCTTACATTCGAGAGAGAGATAGAGCAGAAAAGGAAATTGGCTTCATCTGGCAAGCTCACTGAGGATTTTGTCCAAGGGAACACTGCCCTGATTGGACATCAAGAGTCAGAATATGCGTCATCTGAAAGCCAGTATGATGAGCATATTGATTTCTCTACAAACACTTCTGAGCCTGCCTTTGTGAGTGTTGATAGTTATTCTGCTGGTAGTAATAGTGACAATCTATGTTTCATCATGGATGATCTCAAGGGGATTGCTGATGATGACTTAGAAGAGATGGATATTTTGAGCCAAATGGCCTTGATAAATATCAGATCTCAGAAGTTCTACAAAAGAACTGGAAGGAAATTCCCAGGACTCTCTGGCAAAACCAAAGTTGGTTTTGACAAGAGTAAGTTGAAGTGCCATAAATGCCACAGGCTTGGACACTTTGCAAGAGAATGTAGATCATCTGGATCTAACTCTCCTGCACCTTTTGTGACTTTCCCTGGCAATAGTCAACAAAACAGAGGGCAACAACCTGTCAATTCTGGTTATCATCATCAACCACAATCTCCTGCATATTTTGTTCCACAGGGGCCAATGCCATATCCATACCCCTGCTATTACATGCCACAACCAGGCCAGGTTCAAGCACCCACTGCTCAGCAACCACATGCACTCCCTGAGCCTCAACCATCCCAATCTCATCAACCTAATCAACTTCAACAACACAGCTTCTTCACACCAGGAGTTGTTGACTGGAGCAGCTTACCAGATGATGTGTCTGGTAATGAACAACTGTTCTCAGGTGCTGGTCAACATGGTGGTGAGCATCCTTTTGGAAATCTAGCTCTCATGGCTTTGGAATCCTCTGATGGATCATCCTCAAGTACCTCTTCAACACAGGTATCACAGGTATCCTCTGAGGCTAAGGCCAAATTATGTTCTGAAACTTGCAGCACATTTGCCTCTATTAGAGAAGCAAATGTGGCTTTAATCAATAAAAATGTAGAGCTAGAACAAAATTTTCCAAAAATAAAGCTGAGTTTGAGTCTGTGCTGAAAGAGAAAACTGATGAGATTTATAAATTAAAATGCCAAATCTCTGATGATAAGGCTAGGGAGGATGTACTCTTAGAGAAGTACAAAGACCTCAAAGATACTCTTGCTGTCACCCAAGTAGAGTGTGATCGATGGGTACAATCTTGCAAGGGCTTTGAAATGCTTCTTAGTAAGCAAACAGCTTCCAATGTGAAGTTTGGAATTGGTTATAATCACACTGCTCCTCCTACATTTTTGCTTCAAGAGCAGGAGTAGAATCTGATGGAGAAAGTAATGACCAATCCACCTCATCATGTGATTCACTACTTGATAAAGCACCATCAGTAGTTGAAGTCAGTAGTAATCCCTCTGTGAACCTATCAGCTGATATTGATGGTTCAACTGCTGACACTCACATGATCAATGAGTTGATCAACCCAAGTGTTATCCCTAGAAGTACTGAGGTACTGGAGAGCAGGGGATAACATCTGGAGTTCAAATCCCAATAACTGACAGCACTAAAGAGAAGAAAACTGTCAGTAGGAAGGATTTGAAGCCTACTAGGGAGTTGACAAGAAGGCAAAAAGTGCTTCTAAACTGCTGAAGAGCAAGTCTTCAGTAGTTTCATCTTCTTCAGTTGATGATCAACAGAAGATGAAGAAGAAACCATGTGAAATATGTGGTCTATTCAATCATCTCACAGATGATTGTTGGTACAAAAAGGGATCCAAACTCAAACAAAAGGAGAAGAAAATTAAAGAAAACTTGGCTAAAATGAAAACTGAGTTTGAGTCCAAGTTTGTACCAGCAGCATCAAATCCTGTTACTCCTATGTCCAAAAAGAAATCTAAAAGGGAAGGAGTGCAACAGGCAACAGCTGAGGTTGCTCAAAAGAAGATGGTGCAACACAAGAACTCATCATCAAACACCAATACCAATGTGTCTGAAGAGCTGAAAGCTCTTTCCCAGAATCAGACACAGCTGGTAATGATGGTTCAACATCTGTTGGGAAGAGTTAACCAACTTGATGGCCCTGTGTTGAAACCCCAGAAAAGGAGATCCAAGCCAAAGGATTCCTCTTCTACACCATCTCCTTCACCTCAAGCTATTGTGCCCAATAAACCTGTTAGTTTACCATCTATTGATGAGACCAGGCCCAAAACCAAAAAGGTTTGGGTCTCCAAAACTAACTGATTGTTTATTAATGCAGGTTTCTTCAACATGCCAAAGTAGCATCTGGTATGTAGACAGTGGGGGATCTATGCATATGACTGGGAACAACTCACTTCTTAATGACTACTCTCCAGGAAGGAAGGGTTTTGTTTCCTTTGGCAATGATGCAAGAGGTTACATCATCGGGAAGGGCTTTGTTTCCAATGGGGAAATAAAGTTTGATGATGTCAACCATGTGGAAAATCTCAAGTATAACCTCTTGAGTGTCAGTCAATTGTGTGACAAAGGCCATGTTGCCCTTTTCACAAGCCAGAACTGCAGGATTCTGTCATCCAAAGTTCTGAGTTTGATTGACAAGGTATTGGATGCTCACACTCTCCTGAAGGCCAACAGGACAGGAAGAGTGTATGCCTTAGATCTTTCCAAGAAAATAGATCTCAAAGGCATCCTTGCCTATTTTCCAAGGCCTCTCCTCAAGAATCTAATCTATGGCATAGAAGGCTGGGACATGTTAACTTCAAGAACATGAATCAGCTGATACACCATAGTTTAGTAAGGGGAATGCCTATGAAGGAGTTCAAGTGTGAAAACAACTGCACTGCTTGTTTGAAAGGAAAACAGCACAAGGTTTCATTCCCACCTATTGAAGAACCAAAGTCCACTGCCTGCTTACAACTTCTTCACATGGATCTCTTTGGTCCTGTGAGAGTGATGAGCATGGCACAGAAGAAACTGTCTGGTAATTGTGGATGATTACTCCATTTGTATGGACTTTCTTTCTACATTCAAAGGATGAAGCTGCACAGAAGATCATAAACTTTGTGTTGTATGCTGAGAAGCAGTATTCCCTCTCAGTCAAGTGTATTAGAAGTGACAATGGAACAGAATTCAGGAACAATACACTTGATGAGTTCTACCTTTCCAAGGGAATAAAGAGACAGTTTAGTATTCCAAGAACTCCTGAACAGAATGGAGTTGTGGAGAGAAAGAACAGGACCCTCATTGAAGCTGCAAGGTCTATGTTGGCTGATTCTGGACTGCCATTGACCTTTTGGGCTGAAGCTGTCAACACAGCATGCTATGTGCAGAATAGAGTGCTAATAAATCAGAGGTTGATGAAGACTCCATATGAAGTTCTACATCATTTGGCCCCTCTCATTTCATTCTTTAGAGCATTTGGGTGTCCCTGTTTCATTCTCAACACAAAGGATCAGCTCCAGAAATTTGATCCTAAGGTGGATGCAGGGTACTTTGTTGGTTATTCATCAACTTGCAAGGCATACAGAGTCTTCAACTGCAGAACAAAGATGGTTGAAGAGACTCTACATGTCAAGTTCAATGAATCTCCAAAGGACAAGATTCCACAAAGCCCTGTGGAGCTCTTTGATTTGGACATACTGCAATATGTTCCTTATCAATCTCCTGCTGTTGCTCCTGTCAACAGTTCACCACCTGTGTGTTACTACTGAAGATGATGATGATAGTAGTAATCACCTCTTCAGGTTTAGTGACCAACTGCCTGAGTCCTCTAAACCTGATGCTCCTGTAGCTCCAGCAGCACCATCCACAACAAATGCTGATGAGATTTCTGCATCCTCAACTTCATTTGAGTTGCCACCATCTTCATGGTTTCAAGAATCTGCATCAACATCTGCTGCTGCTGAAGGTCCTACAAACACTTGCACAGATTTGATTGTTTACCAAGAGCTGAAAAATCACCCAATGTCTCAAATCCTTGGTGATATCAATGCTGGTGTTTCAACCAGAAGCCAGTTGTCCAATTTCTGCTTCTATGCTCTCTTCATCAGTCAGCTAGAGCCAAAGAACTATCATGTAGCTTTGAGAGACAATGGATGGGTTGAAGCCATGCAGCTTGAGCTTCTTCAGTTCAAAAAACAGCAAGTGTGGGAGCTTGTTCCTCTACCCCCAGGTAAGTGTGCAATAGGCACTAAATGGGTGTTTAGGAATAAAACTGATGAAAATGGGCTAATTGTTAAGAACAAGGCCAGACTGGTTGTGCAGGGGTTTGCACAAGAAGAAGGTATTGATTATGAAACCTTTGCCCCTGTAGCCAGACTGGAGGCAATTAGATTGTTTTTAGCCTATGCTGCACTCCACAATCTTAAAGTTTTTCAAATGGATGTCAAAAGTGCTTTTCTATATGGTAACATAAAAAAGAAGTTTATGTGTGTCAACCACCAGGCTTTGAGGATATAAGCACCCAGAATGGGTATATAAGCTTGATAAAGCTCTTTATGGGTTGAAACAAGCACCTAGAGCCTGGTATGAGACCTTATCAAACTTTCTTCTACAGAATAATTTCACTAGAGGCTCCATAGATAAAACTTTATTTATTAAGAAGGTGGATCAGCATAAGCTACTTGTTCAAATTTATGTTGATGATATTATATTTGCATCCTCTGATCCCCAATTGTGTGAGGAATTCCAAAACTTAATGCAACAGAAGTTTGAAATGAGTGCAATGGGAGAATTACAGTTCTTTCTAGGTTTGCAAATCAAACAAAAAGCTGATGGAATTTTCATTCATCAGTCTAAATACACAAAAGATCTTTTGAATAAGTTTGATTTACAAAACTGTAACCCTGTTCTACTCCCATGTGCAACACCACACAATTGGATGTTGATCAGAAAGGTAAAGATGTTGATGAAACTCTTTACAGATGTATGATTGGTTCCTTGATGTATTTAACAGCTTCTAGACCAGATATTATGTTTGCTACATGTGTTTGTGCTAGATTTCAGGCTGCACCTAAGGAGTCTCATCTGATTGCAGTCAAGAGGATCTTTAGATATCTGCAAGGTACACAATCTCTAGGCTTATGGTATTCCACTGGACATTCTTGCAAATTAGTTGCTTTCTCTGATAGTGACTATGCAGGTGTAAGTTGACCAGGAAATCAACTTCTGGTGGATGTCAATTCCTAGGCAACTGTTTGATTTCTTGGCAGAGTAAGAAACAAACATCTGTTGCTACATCCACTGCTGAAGCCGAGTACATTGCTGCTGCAAGTTGTACATCCCAATACTCTGGCTTCAGAATCAACTTTTGGATTATGGCATTACAGAGACTAAGACTCCATTATTAATGGATAGTGCTTCAGCTCTTTGCATTGTCAAAAATCCAGTCCAGCACTCTAGGACCAAACATATAGAAATTAGACATCATTTTATAAGAGATTGTTTTGAAAAGGGTCTAATTAATCCTATGTTTGTGCCTAGTGCTGATGAGCTTGCAGACATTTTTACTAAGCCTTTGGATAGTTCAACTTTCCACAACCTGGTGTTAAGGCTTGGTATGCTGCAGCTAGAATAAGTGACAACTACTGATGATCTCAGTAATTACTGATGATCATTGGTAACCATGTCACATATAAGTACTGATGAGTTATTTTACCCTCAGTAGTTTTTATAACTACTGAAGGCTAAATGCTTTAAGTACTGTACTTTATCTGTTCTAAACTACTGATGTAGTTACAACTACTGAAATCAGTAGAAACAGATAAGTACTGATGTCCTATGAAACAACTGAAAACAGCAAAAAGGCTGATGAGTAAGTGTTGAGGACAGTATGAAACAGCTGAAGGGTTGAATTGACGACAACTACTGATGAGTACTCTCTCTTCAGTAGTTCACAAACTGCTGTTTCTTCATAAACAACTGAAGCAATACCATGTCTTCAGTAGTTTCACAACTACTGATGACTAACACCAAGTCTTCAGTTGTTTACAACAACTGATGGCACAACCAGGGTCTTCAGTAGTTTCACAACTACTGATGACTAATACCAAGTCCTCAGTTGTTTCAACATCTGAAGTCCAACTTGTCTTCAGTAGTTTTTAAAACTACTGATGCCTAAATCAGAGACTTCAGTTGTTTCAACGTCTGATTGTAAACACCATGTCTTCAGTTGTTTTATAACTGCTGACCACACCAATACCATCAGTCGTTTCAAACCTCTGAAAGTTAATACCACGTCATCAGTTGTTTCAAATACTGATGACTAACACCAAAACCTTCAGTCGTTTCATAACCCGTACCCTATATATACCTGATCCCTCTTTCAGAGTTTTTCATTCTTTCACGACCTAAAATTTCAAAAGCTCTGAAAATCTTTCACCTTCATTAATGGCGACCATGCAACTCAAGCCTCGACACAACTGTGTCGCGTACCTCACTAAATCGCCCTTCTGGACCAAATTCGATAATGCTATAGATCTTATGGTCCAATCACCACTGAAAACGGCCTTCCTCCTAAATCCAATCATTTATGCCGATTCGCTACATCAGTTTTGGACGAATGCAACTGTTAATGGAGAATCTATCCATTCGTCCATCAACTCTCATAAGGTGGTCATCTCTACTGCTACCATCCGCCAGATATTACTATTAGATGATGCTGCCTACCCTGTTGGATATCCTAAGCGCCAACTTGATCTTTCATTTGGACAACATGGATATCAAGGCGATCTTAGTGCTTCGACCATCCTGAAGAAACATTTTCCAGATGCTGAACGCTTGATATTTCATATGGTAAATGTTTGCCTGGCCTCGAAGACTTCTTCTTGGGATCAACTGTCTTCCAGATGGCAACAGGTACTGTTCTCTATCCTTGAACAAGAACCACTAAACTTTTCTGAAATAATTTTTCTTGAAATCAAGGATATGGCCACAAAACCACTTTCTAACCGTTGGATACTATATCCTCGGTTTATAATGGCCATAATAGAGAATCAGCTTCATGCTGAGGGACTAGTTGGTCTGGGAGTCCCTGCTTTGGCTGTATTGCCGGAGGTATACTCCCGACACAACACTGACCAAACTCTTAAAAGGCTGCCAAGCTGCAAAAACCCACGCAGCTGGAACCCACAGCCTCCACTTCCACATCCAATCCCCTCCAAACCCACAAAGAAGAAGCCTAAGAAGGCTACTCAGGGAGTTGAGTCCCCTGAGGATGCTCCTGCTGCACCAAAGCAGGTTATCTCTACTGGAAATAACCCCCCAGTAGAGACTATGACTCCACCAACCGAAGCCGCTCAGGTTTCCTCTCAAAAGGAACCTGATGCAACCACTCAAAGGGAAGCCACACTGCTGGGATCCTCCTCACTTGAGGGGATTACCATTGAAAGCACCACTCGTCCCGGGTGCACACTGCTTCCACACCCTCTCCTGATGCAACCGCCCCTCAAAGCCCTACAATAATTGTTGCAAAAGTGCTGACGCAGTTGCATTCCTCACCCCCCACCCAGACACCAATCACTACTGGGATAACCTCAACACCTGAGGGGGAGGATCACAATGCTTCTGTCAACCCACAGCACAGGGGTTATCATGTTCCATCTTCTAGTGTAGACAAGGAGGTGCGAACTTCTGGTGAGGCTGCCACTGCCTCTGACTCAGCAAATGACCAGGGTGCAGTTGGTAACATCTCTAACCTCACCAGCGGCAACAGCTGATGAAGGACATAGTCCTGAGGCTGGAAGTCCCCAGAACCAAGAACAAGGGGCACATGCTATAATTGATCTACACTCAAGGCATGTTAATCCTGACTCTGTCAGGAGGTCAGGTGATTCAGTATCAACTGATGATGACCTGAGCTTCTTCTATGATGTAGTTGCTCAAAACACCATCCTAGAGGATGAGGTTAGCAGACTCAAAGAGCTGCTGGCCAAGATGTCTCAGGATGAAAGTCCATCTGCCACCACAATACACCCACAGATGGCACCTTCTTCTGAAGGTCCCCTAAACACTGAGCCAATACATACTTCCAAGCCACCAGCCTCTGCTTTTGGCACTGATTCTCAGGAACAGAACCATCCTGATCAATCAGTTGCTACCCTTCAAAAATCCCTACCTCTCATCACTCCCATGATCACAGATATAGTGATCAAAGCCATTGATGAGAGGCTTCCTACAATAATACAACCCCTGGTGGAGGAGTTGGTGACCAAATCACTTTCTACTGCTCAAACCCTTGCACCCAATGCAACCAAAAAGGGGGAGAGTCAGTCAGTTAAGGAAAAGGAAGAGGACAGATGGGGAGAAGGAGAAAGAATCAGAGAAGGTAAATGAGAAGGAGAAGGAGATGAGAAGAGAGCTGAAGTGAATGAAAGTCAAAAAGACTTTCATGTCACATATCAAAAGAGAAAGGAGAGTCTGAGAAGGAGAGGAGCTGAATGATATGGTGAAAGAAGCTGATGCCAACCATAACCGTTCAATGGATAAAATCATTGATCAGTTATATAGGCAGGGTTTTGACATCCAACAACTAGACTCCGAGATCAGAAGGTTGGAGACAGAGGAGATCAACTCAAGATGGGCTAGCTATGATGCCTTAGAAAGAGAAAGGCTGGAGATAATGATTAGATTTATAGCAAATACTTGGGAAGATCTCTGATAGAAATAAGGGCCTGGACCAGGGACAACATCTTGGCAATAACCACCAAGATTTGTTCGTCTGAAGCATACTCCAAGGTTTTAGTGATTGAGGCATTGAATGAAGCTGGGGTTGGAACCGAAAAGAACTGACAAAATTTACTAAAGCCTCCCTTACAGCCAAAATGCTAAAACAGTCTGAAAAGCCTCTATCCTCAAAATCACTACCTCCACAACCCACTAAACACCCCTTTACCCTCTAAACCAACCATCCAACCCACAAAACAAATCCTTTACCCCCAAAACCCACTGCCAGTGATGTACCTAGACAAAAGAAAAGAAAGGTACTGAGGCTGATGAAGAAGAAGAGGAGGATGAAGACAGACTGCCACTCTCTGCAGTTATCACTTTGCCTAAGGCTAACCAATGTCCATCACTCCTGCTCTCAAATGCATGATGTGATGATAAAGATTGAAGAGGAACAGATGCAAAGACATGATGAGGAAATGCTGAAAAGCATTGACAAAGCATATGCCACATCCTCTTCAATGATTAGCATGAAGAAAGAAGTATTAAGATTGTACACCCTTGCTAATACCTTTCAATACCAAAGGGAAAAAGTAAGGATATGGCCTGATCCTAGGGTGGCACACCGGATTGTCAAGAGAAATTCCTTCAAAATACAAGGGCCAGTGAAGAGGTTGTCGACGAAGACATCACTGTGGTTCTTGTAGTGTCCCCTTGGGAAATTGTAGAAGAGTTCAAGAAAGCCTATGAAGCCAAACAACCACCTCAAAAGATGTTGGAGAACAAAATCATAAAGAAGGGATTGGTTTACAAAAGACTTGAAAACTTCAAACAGAAGAGCTCAACCTGCTCTTAGAAGGGACTCATCCAGATGAGTTTGCTTACAGACAAATAACCACGGTTGAGCTCAAGAATGGAAAACAGCCAAGTACATATCTGAAGTGTATGGCCGAGAAGGATTGTTTGATGGTGTGCCCGAGGTGCTGACAATGGATGAGCAGATCATGTTTCTAAGGGCTTACACCAGGGAATCATATAGGCTGATACACGGGAAGTAGATCTCATGGTGGGGTAACAGCTCAGTGTCCAAGTCCCCAATACAGAGCTCCCAACCATATCATGCAAAACAGATCATCAGAGACTTCTTCCCAGGCCGGTGCTGAAAAAGTCACTTCTCATCTGATCAAGAGGATAAAAAGACCAATCTATCTGCCAAAATAAGTGGGACTCGTCAATAACTTAGAGGTTTTGGCTGCATTGGTTCAGGGGGAGTTTGTTGGACCAAAAGAACCAATGAGCCTGATCAGAGAAACCTCTAAGTCCCACAGGACATCACAACAGCTGAAGAAGACCTGATCAGCTGTTCTACAAAGTCTGAAGAATACAACTGCTGAAGTATTTCTGAAGTACTGAAGACAAAGACTGAGACAACAGCTGAAGATCTAAAGTCTGAAGACTTCAACAAGTACTGAAGACAAAGACTGAAGATCAACAGCTGAAAGACAAAGTCTGATGTTCAAGTACTGAAGACATCAGCTGATGTTAACAGCTGATGACAACAGCTGAAGAGGGCTTCTTCAGTTGTTGTGATGGTTTTTCTTCATCAGTAGTTTTCTTTTCCTTTCAGTAGTTTGTTTACTTTTCAGTAGTTTTGTTTCCTTTTCAGTACTTGTAAACAACTGAAGAGGTTGTTCTTCAGTTGTTGTAGTATCAGTAGTTTTATGTTTTTCAGTAGTTGTAAATAAGATTTTAACACTTAGGAACATTTGTAAGAAGATGTCAGTTGTTGACATCTTCAGTAGTTGTTAAACATCAGTAGTTATAAAACGGTTACATGTCACTTTCAAGTGACATCAGCCTACGTCATTCTTTCCTTTATAGGAAGATGACTCACCTGTAATCGTGCCATTGAGGCCGACAATCTTAATGCAATATTCCTTTTGTCTGATATTTCTCTCTCTATAACAAAATTCTTTTATCGCTTTATATCGAATGTTCTTGCTTGAATTTGTCTAATTCTGAGCTATTCCGCTGCTATATCTGTTCAATCGATTAAACCTAGAGGCTGAGATCCTAACAATGCTATATCGAAAGCCAAAGTCCCCTTAACATACCGGAGAATTTTTTAACATGATGAAAATGATGTGAGGTGGAGGATTGAAGACAAATTGAAACTCATTTTGATTCACAACTATGATAGAGGGGTATTGTAAGGTGAAGTAGAAGCGTTGGACCAAAAGAACCAATGAGCCTGATCAGAGAAACCTCTAAGTCCCACAGGACATCACAACAGCTGAAGAAGACCTGATCAGCTGTTCTACAAAGTCTGAAGAATACAACTGCTGAAGTATTTCTGAAGTACTGAAGACAAAGACTGAGACAACAGCTGAAGATCTAAAGTCTGAAGACTTCAACAAGTACTGAAGACAAAGACTGAAGATCAACAGCTGAAAGACAAAGTCTGATGTTCAAGTACGAAGACATCAGCTGATGTTAACAGCTGATGACAACAGCTGAAGAGGGCTTCTTCAGTTGTTGTGATGGTTTTTCTTCATCAGTAGTTTTCTTTTCCTTTCAGTAGTTGTTACTTTTCAGTAGTTTTGTTTCCTTTTCAGTACTTGTAAACAACTGAAGAGGTTGTTCTTCAGTTGTTGTAGTATCAGTAGTTTTATGTTTTTCAGTAGTTGTAAATAAGATGTTTAACACTTAGGAACATTTGTAAGAAGATGTCAGTTGTTGACATCTTCAGTAGTTGTTAAACATCAGTAGTTATAAAACGGTTACATGTCACTTTCAAGTGACATCAGCCTACGTCATTCTTTCCTTTATAAGGAAAGATGACTCACCTGTTATCGTGCCATTGAGGCCGACAATCTTAATGCAATATTCCTTTTGTCTGATATTTCTCTCTCTATAACAAAATTCTTTTATCGCTTTATATCGAATGTTCTTGCTTGAATTTGTCTAATTCTGAGCTATTCCGCTGCTATATCTGTTCAATCGATTAAACCAAGAGGCTGAGATCCTAACAAATGGTATCAGAGCAGGTTAATCATTGATCGATCTAACAATTGATCATTGAAACTGTTCAATCGCTCTAAGTTTGATCGAATTAGCAAATTCGCAAGGATCTGTTATAGAGATTGAGAGTGTATCGCTTCTGGCCGTTTTATTTGAGGTTTTGTGTGGTTCTGAGCTAAATTTATTGTGATTTTACTTGAATCTGTCTGATTTTCCACAATGACTACTTCTTCGAATGATCCTTTCAATACTGGATCCTCTACCAAGCCTCCGATCTTGGTGAGGAATGAGTATAACATTTGGCAAAGAAGATTGCTCCATCACCTGTCTGTCCATAGCTCAGGTTGTTGGACATCTGTGGTACATGGACCACATAAGCCAATGGTGAATGATCCGGAAACAAACCAGTTGGTTCCAAAGAAGAAGGAGCAATACTCCGATGAGGACAAGAAGTTGTTTGAAATCGATGCAAAAGCCCATGGAATTTTGGCTATGGCTATTCCTAATGAGATTTACTCTGGGCTTCTGCATTGTGAGTCTGCTCATGACCTCTGGAAAGCCATCAAAGAACAATTTGGTGGTACTGATGAGGTTTTAGCAAACAACAGGGAAATCCTCGCCCAACAATATGAGACTTTCTCTCATAGAAAGGGTGAGACTCTGACTCAACAATTTGAGCGGTTTTCATGTTTAATCTCTGAATTGAAAATGGTTAAACATGAATATACCAGGAGTCAGATGAACCATAGATTCCTAAGATCACTGCCTGAGAGATGGAACACATATACCATTGTTCTACGCTCAAATGCTGATGTTGATCGCCTATCTCTCACCCAACTTCATGGGAAACTGCTTACATTCGAGAGAGAGATAGAGCAGAAAAGGAAATTGGCTTCATCTGGCAAGCTCACTGAGGATTTTGTCCAAGGGAACACTGCCCTGATTGGACATCAAGAGTCAGAATATGCGTCATCTGAAAGCCAGTATGATGAGCATATTGATTTCTCTACAAACACTTCTGAGCCTGCTTTTGTGAGTGTTGATAGTTATTCTGCTGGTAGTAATAGTGACAATCTATGTTTCATCATGGATGATCTCAAGGGGATTGCTGATGATGACTTAGAAGAGATGGATATTTTGAGCCAAATGGCCTTGATAAATATCAGATCTCAGAAGTTCTACAAAAGAACTGGAAGGAAATTCCCAGGACTCTCTGGCAAAACCAAAGTTGGTTTTGACAAGAGTAAGTTGAAGTGCCATAAATGCCACAGGCTTGGACACTTTGCAAGAGAATGTAGATCATCTGGATCTAACTCTCCTGCACCTTTTGTGACTTACCCTGGCAATAGTCAACAAAACAGAGGGCAACAACCTGTCAATTCTGGTTATCATCATCAACCACAATCTCCTGCATATTTTGTTCCACAGGGGCCAATGCCATATCCATACCCCTGCTATTACATGCCACAACCAGGCCAGGTTCAAGCACCCACTGCTCAGCAACCACATGCACTCCCTGAGCCTCAACCATCCCAATCTCATCAACCTAATCAACTTCAACAACACAGCTTCTTCACACCAGGAGTTGTTGACTGGAGCAGCTTACCAGATGATGTGTCTGGTAATGAACAACTGTTCTCAGGTGCTGGTCAACATGGTGGTGAGCATCCTTTTGGAAATCTAGCTCTCATGGCTTTGGAATCCTCTGATGGATCATCCTCAAGTACCTCTTCAACAAGGTATCACAGGTATCCTCTGAGGCTAAGGCCAATTATGTTCTGAAACTTGCATAGCAGCATTTGCCTCTATTAGAGAAGCAAATGTGGCTTTAATCAATAAAAATGTAGAGCTAGAACAAATAATTTCCAAAAATAAAGCTGAGTTTGAGTCTGTGCTGAAAGAGAAAACTGATGAGATTTATAAATTAAAATGCCAAATCTCTGATGATAAGGCTAGGGAGGATGTACTCTTAGAGAAGTACAAAGACCTCAAAGATACTCTTGCTGTCACCCAAGTAGGAGTGTGATCGATGGGTACAATCTTGCAAGGGCTTTGAAATGCTTCTTAGTAAGCAAACAGCTTCCAATGTGAAGTTTGGAATTGGTTATAATCACACTGCTCCTCCTACAGATTTTGCTTCAAGAGCAGGAGTAGAATCTGATGGAGAAAGTAATGACCAATCCACCTCATCATGTGATTCACTACTTGATAAAGCACCATCAGTAGTTGAAGTCAGTAGTAATCCCTCTGTGAACCTATCAGCTGATATTGATGGTTCAACTGCTGACACTCACATGATCAATGAGTTGATCAACCCAAGTGTTATCCCTAGAAGTACTAAGGGTACTGGAGAGCAGGGGATAACATCTGGAGTTCAAATCCCAATAACTGACAGCACTAAAGAGAAGAAAACTGTCAGTAGGAAGGATTTGAAGCCTACTAAGGAGTTGACAAGAAGGCAAAAAGTGCTTCTAAACTGCTGAAGAGCAAGTCTTCAGTAGTTTCATCTTCTTCAGTTGATGATCAACAGAAGATGAAGAAGAAACCATGTGAAATATGTGGTCTATTCAATCATCTCACAGATGATTGTTGGTACAAAAAGGGATCCAAACTCAAACAAAAGGAGAAAATTAAAGAAAACTTGGCTAAAATGAAAACTGAGTTTGAGTCCAAGTTTGTACCAGCAGCATCAAATCCTGTTACTCCTATGTCCAAAAAGAAATCTAAAAGGGAAGGAGTGCAACAGGCAACAGCTGAGGTTGCTCAAAAGAAGATGGTGCAACACAAGAACTCATCATCAAACACCAATACCAATGTGTCTGAAGAGCTGAAAGCTCTTTCCCAGAATCAGACACAGCTGGTAATGATGGTTCAACATCTGTTGGGAAGAGTTAACCAACTTGATGGCCCTGTGTTGAAACCCCAGAAAAGGAGATCCAAGCCAAAGGATTCCTCTTCTACACCATCTCCTTCACCTCAAGCTATTGTGCCCAATAAACCTGTTAGTTTACCATCTATTGATGAGACCAGGCCCAAAACCAAAAAGGTTTGGGTCTCCAAAACTAACTGATTGTTTATTAATGCAGGTTCTTCAACATGCCAAAGTAGCATCTGGTATGTAGACAGTGGGGGATCTATGCATATGACTGGGAACAACTCACTTCTTAATGACTACTCTCCAGGAAGGAAGGGTTTTGTTTCCTTTGGCAATGATGCAAGAGGTTACATCATCGGGAAGGGCTTTGTTTCCAATGGGGAAATAAAGTTTGATGATGTCAACCATGTGGAAAATCTCAAGTATAACCTCTTGAGTGTCAGTCAATTGTGTGACAAAGGCCATGTTGCCCTTTTCACAAGCCAGAACTGCAGGATTCTGTCATCCAAAGTTCTGAGTTTGATTGACAAGGTATTGGATGCTCACACTCTCCTGAAGGCCAACAGGACAGGAAGAGTGTATGCCTTAGATCTTTCCAAGAAAATAGATCTCAAAGGCCATCCTTGCCTATTTTCCAAGGCCTCTCCTCAAGAATCTAATCTATGGCATAGAAGGCTGGGACATGTTAACTTCAAGAACATGAATCAGCTGATACACCATAGTTTAGTAAGGGGAATGCCTATGAAGGAGTTCAAGTGTGAAAACAACTGCACTGCTTGTTTGAAAGGAAACACACACAAGGTTTCATTCCCACCTATTGAAGAACCAAAGTCCACTGCCTGCTTACAACTTCTTCACATGGATCTCTTTGGTCCTGTGAGAGTGATGAGCATGGCACAGAAGAAATACTGTCTGGTAATTGTGGATGATTACTCCAGATTTGTATGGACTTTCTTTCTACATTCAAAGGATGAAGCTGCACAGAAGATCATAAACTTTGTGTTGTATGCTGAGAAGCAGTATTCCCTCTCAGTCAAGTGTATTAGAAGTGACAATGGAACAGAATTCAGGAACAATACACTTGATGAGTTCTACCTTTCCAAGGGAATAAAGAGACAGTTTAGTATTCCAAGAACTCCTGAACAGAATGGAGTTGTGGAGAGAAAGAACAGGACCCTCATTGAAGCTGCAAGGTCTATGTTGGCTGATTCTGGACTGCCATTGACCTTTTGGGCTGAAGCTGTCAACACAGCATGCTATGTGCAGAATAGAGTGCTAATAAATCAGAGGTTGATGAAGACTCCATATGAAGTTCTACATCATTTGGCCCCTCTCATTTCATTCTTTAGAGCATTTGGGTGTCCCTGTTTCATTCTCAACACAAAGGATCAGCTCCAGAAATTTGATCCTAAGGTGGATGCAGGGTACTTTGTTGGTTATTCATCAACTTGCAAGGCATACAGAGTCTTCAACTGCAGAACAAAGATGGTTGAAGAGACTCTACATGTCAAGTTCAATGAATCTCCAAAGGACAAGATTCCACAAAGCCCTGTGGAGCTCTTTGATTTGGACATACTGCAATATGTTCCTTATCAATCTCCTGCTGTTGCTCCTGTCAACAGTTCACCACCTGGTGTTACTGCTGAAGATGATGATGATAGTAGTAATCACCTCTTCAGGTTTAGTGACCAACTGCCTGAGTCCTCTAAACCTGATGCTCCTGTAGCTCCAGCAGCACCATCCACAACAAATGCTGATGAGATTTCTGCATCCTCAACTTCATTTGAGTTGCCACCATCTTCATGGTTTCAAGAATCTGCATCAACATCTGCTGGCTGAAGGTCCTACAAACACTTGCACAGATTTGATTGTTTTAAAGAGCTGAAAAATCACCCAATGTCTCAAATCCTTGGTGATATCAATGCTGGTGTTTCAACCAGAAGCCAGTTGTCCAATTTCTGCTTCTATGCTCTCTTCATCAGTCAGCTAGAGCCAAAGAACTATCATGTAGCTTTGAGAGACAATGGATGGGTTGAAGCCATGCAGCTTGAGCTTCTTCAGTTCAAAAAACAGCAAGTGTGGGAGCTTGTTCCTCTACCCCCAGGTAAGTGTGCAATAGGCACTAAATGGGTGTTTAGGAATAAAACTGATGAAAATGGGCTAATTGTTAAGAACAAGGCCAGACTGGTTGTGCAGGGGTTTGCACAAGAAGAAGGTATTGATTATGATGAAACCTTTGCCCCTGTAGCCAGACTGGAGGCAATTAGATTGTTTTTAGCCTATGCTGCACTCCACAATCTTAAAGTTTTTCAAATGGATGTCAAAAGTGCTTTTCTATATGGTAACATAAAAGAAGAAGTTTATGTGTGTCAACCACCAGGCTTTGAGGATAATAAGCACCCAGAATGGGTATATAAGCTTGATAAAGCTCTTTATGGGTTGAAACAAGCACCTAGAGCCTGGTATGAGACCTTATCAAACTTTCTTCTACAGAATAATTTCACTAGAGGCTCCATAGATAAAACTTTATTTATTAAGAAGGTGGATCAGCATAAGCTACTTGTTCAAATTTATGTTGATGATATTATATTTGCATCCTCTGATCCCAAATTGTGTGAGGAATTCCAAAACTTAATGCAACAGAAGTTTGAAATGAGTGCAATGGGAGAATTACAGTTCTTTCTAGGTTTGCAAATCAAACAAAAAGCTGATGGAATTTTCATTCATCAGTCTAAATACACAAAAGATCTTTTGAATAAGTTTGATTTACAAAACTGTAAACCCTGTTCTACTCCCATGTGCAACACCACACAATTGGATGTTGATCAGAAAGGTAAAGATGTTGATGAAACTCTTTACAGATGTATGATTGGTTCCTTGATGTATTTAACAGCTTCTAGACCAGATATTATGTTTGCTACATGTGTTTGTGCTAGATTTCAGGCTGCACCTAAGGAGTCTCATCTGATTGCAGTCAAGAGGATCTTTAGATATCTGCAAGGTACACAATCTCTAGGCTTATGGTATTCCACTGGACATTCTTGCAAATTAGTTGCTTCTCTGATAGTGACTATGCAGGGTGTAAGTTGACCAGGAAATCAACTTCTGGTGGATGTCAATTCCTAGGCAACTGTTTGATTTCTTGGCAGAGTAAGAAACAAACATCTGTTGCTACATCCACTGCTGAAGCCGAGTACATTGCTGCTGCAAGTTGTACATCCCAAATACTCTGGCTTCAGAATCAACTTTTGGATTATGGCATTACAGAGACTAAGACTCCATTATTAATGGATAGTGCTTCAGCTCTTTGCATTGTCAAAAATCCAGTCCAGCACTCTAGGACCAACATATAGAAATTAGACATCATTTTATAAGAGATTGTTTTGAAAAGGGTCTAATTAATCCTATGTTTGTGCCTAGTGCTGATGAGCTTGCAGACATTTTTACTAAGCCTTTGGATAGTTCAACTTTCCACAACCTGGTGTTAAGGCTTGGTATGCTGCAGCTAGAATAAGTGACAACTACTGATGATCTCAGTAATTACTGATGATCATTGGTAACCATGTCACATATAAGTACTGATGAGTTATTTTACCCTCAGTAGTTTTTATAACTACTGAAGGCTAAATGCTTTAAGTACTGTACTTTATCTGTTCTAAACTACTGATGTAGTTACAACTACTGAAATCAGTAGAAACAGATAAGTACTGATGTCCTATGAAACAACTGAAAACAGCAAAAAGGCTGATGAGTAAGTGTTGAGGACAGTATGAAACAGCTGAAAGGCTATGAATTGACGACAACTACTGATGAGTACTCTCTCTTCAGTAGTTCACAAACTGCTGTTTCTTCATAAACAACTGAAGCAATACCATGTCTTCAGTAGTTTCACAACTACTGATGACTAACACCAAGTCTTCAGTTGTTTACAACAACTGATGGCACAACCAGGGTCTTCAGTAGTTTCACAACTACTGATGACTAATACCAAGTCCTCAGTTGTTTCAACATCTGAAGTCCAACTTGTCTTCAGTAGTTTTAAAAACTACTGATGCCTAAATCAGAGACTTCAGTTGTTTCAACGTCTGATTGTAAACACCATGTCTTCAGTTGTTTTATAACTGCTGACCACACCAATACCATCAGTCGTTTCAAACCTCTGAAAGTTAATACCACGTCATCAGTTGTTTCAAATACTGATGACTAACACCAAAACCTTCAGTCGTTTCATAACCCGTACCCTATATATACCTGATCCCTCTTTCAGAGTTTTTCATTCTTTCACGACCTAAAATTTCAAAAGCTCTGAAACCTTTCACCTTCATTAATGGCGACCATGCAACTCAAGCCTCGACACAACTGTGTCGCGTACCTCACTAAATCGCCCTTCTGGACCAAATTCGATAATGCTATAGATCTTATGGTCCAATCACCACTGAAAACGGCTTCCTCCTAAATCCAATCATTTATGCCGATTCGCTACATCAGTTTTGGACGAATGCAACTGTTAATGGAGAATCTATCCATTCGTCCATCAACTCTCATAAGGTGGTCATCTCTACTGCTACCATCCGCCAGATATTACTATTAGATGATGCTGCCTACCCTGTTGGATATCCTAAGAGCCAACTTGATCTTTCATTTGGACAACATGGATATCAAGGCGATCTTAGTGCTTCGACCATCCTGAAGAAACATTTTCCAGATGCTGAACGCTTGATTTTCATATGGTAAATGTTTGCCTGGCCTCGAAGACTTCTTCTTGGGATCAACTGTCTTCCAGATGGCAACAGGTAATGTTCTCTATCCTTGAACAAGAACCACTAAACTTTTCTGAAATAATTTTTCTTGAAATCAAGGATATGGCCACCAAACCACTTTCTAACCGTTGGATACTATATCCTCGGTTTATAATGGCCATCATAGAGAATCAGCTTCATGCTGAGGGACTAGTTGGTCTGGGAGTCCCTGCTTTGGCTGTATTGCCGGAGGTATACTCCCGACACAACACTGACCAAACTCTAAAAAGGCTGCCAAGCTGCAAAAACCCACGCAGCTGGAACCCACAGCCTCCACTTCCACATCCAAAGTCCCCTCCAAACCCACAAAGAAGAAGCCTAAGAAGGCTACTCAGGGAGTTGAGTCCCCTGAGGATGCTCCTGCTGCACCAAAGCAGGTTATCTATGGAAATAACCCCCCAGTAGAGACTATGACTCCACCAACCGAAGCCGCTCAGGTTTCCTCTCAAAAGGAACCTGATGCAACCACTCAAAGGGAAGCCACACTGCTGGGATCCTCCTCACTTGAGGGGATTACCATTGAAGAGCACCACTCGTCCCGGGTGCACACTGCTTCCACACCTCTCCTGATGCAACCGCCCCTCAAAGCCCTACAATAATGTTGCAAAAGTGCTGACGCAGTTGCATTCCTCACCCCCCACCCAGACACCAATCACTACTGGGATAACCTCAACATCTGAGGGGGAGGATCACAATGCTTCTGTCAACCCACAGCACAGGGGTTATCATGTTCCATCTTCTAGTGTAGACAAGGAGGTGCGAACTTCTGGTGAGGCTGCCACTGCCTCTGACTCAGCAAATGACCAGGTGCAGTTGGTAACATCTCTAAGACCTCACCAGCGGCAACAGCTGATGAAGGACATAGTCCTGAGGCTGGAAGTCCCCAGAACCAAGAACAAGGGGCACATGCTATAATTGATCTACACTCAAGGCATGTTAATCCTGACTCTGTCAGGAGGTCAGGTGATTCAGTATCAACTGATGATGACCTGAGCTTCTTCTATGATGTAGTTGCTCAAAACACCATCCTAGAGGATGAGGTTAGCAGACTCAAAGAGCTGCTGGCCAAGATGTCTCAGGATGAAAGTCCATCTGCCACCACAATACACCCACAGATGGCACCTTCTTCTGAAGGTCCCCTAAACAGAGCCAATAATACTTCCAAGCCACCAGCCTCTGCTTTTGGCACTGATTCTCAGGAACAGAACCATCCTGATCAATCAGTTGCTAACCTTCAAAAATCCCTACCTCTCATCACTCCCATGATCACAGATATAGTGATCAAAGCCATTGATGAGAGGCTTCCTACAATAATACAACCCCTGGTGGAGGAGTTGGTGACCAAATCACTTCTACTGCTCAAACCCTTGCACCCAATGCAACCAAAAAGGGGGAGAGTCAGTCAGTTAAAGGAAAAAGGAAGAGGACAGATGGGGAGAAGGAGAAAGAATCAGAGAAGGTAAATGAGAAGGAGAAGGAGAGTGAGAGAGAGCTGAAGTGAATGAAAGTCAAAAAGACTTTCATGTCACATATCAAAAGAGAAAGGAGAGTCTGAGAAGGAGAAGGAGCTGAATGATATGGTGAAAGAAGCTGATGCCAACCATAACGTTCAATGGATAAAATCATTGATCAGTTATATAGGCAGGGTTTTGACATCCAACAACTAGACTCCGAGATCAGAAGGTTGGAGACAGAGGAGATCAACTCAAGATGGGCTAGCTATGATGCCTTAGAAAGAGAAAGGCTGGAGATAATGATTAGATTTATAGCAAAATACTTGGGAAGATCTCTGATTGAAATAAGGGCCTGGACCAGGGACAACATCTTGGCAATAACCACCAAGATTTGTTCGTCTGAAGCATACTCCAAAGGTTTAGTGATTGAGGCATTGAATGAAGCTGGGGTTGGGAACCGAAAAGAACTGACAAAATTTACTAAAGCCTCCCTTACAGCCAAAATGCTAAAACAGTCTGAAAAGCCTCTATCCTCAAAATCACTACCTCCACAACCCACTAAAACAACCCTTTACCCTCTAAACCAACCATCCAACCCACAAAACCAAATCCTTTACCCCCAAAACCCACTGCCAGTGATGTACCTAGACAAAAGAAAAGAAAGGTACTGAGGCCTGATGAAGAAGAAGAGGAGGATGAAGACAGACTGCCACTCTCTGCAGTTATCACTTTGCCTAAGGCTAAACCAATGTCCATCACTCCTTCCTCAAATGCATGATGATGATAAAGATTGAAGAGGAACAGATGCAAAGACATGATGAGGAAATGCTGAAAAGCATTGACAAAGCATATGCCACATCCTCTTCAATGATTAGCATGAAGAAAGAAGTATAAGATTGTACACCTTGCTAATACCTTTCAATACCAAAGGGAAAAAGTAAGGATATGGCCTGATCCTAGGGTGGCACACCGGATTGTCAAGAAAGAAATTCCTTCAAAATACAAGGGCCAAGTGAAGAGGGTTGTCGACGAAGACATCACTGTGGTTCTTGTAGTGTCCCCTTGGGAAATTGTAGAAGAGTTCAAGAAAGCCTATGAAGCCAAACAACCACCCAAAAGATGTTGGAGAACAAAATCATAAAGAAGGGATTGGTTTACAAAAGACTTGAAAACTTCAAACAAGAAGAGCTCAACCTGCTCTTAGAAGGGACTCATCCAGATGAGTTTGCTTACAGACAAATAACCACGGTTGAGCTCAAGAATGGAAAACAGGCCAAGTACATATCTGAAGTGTATGGCCGAGAAGGATTATTTGATGGTGTGCCCGAGGTGCTGACAATGGATGAGCAGATCATGTTTCTAAGGGCTTACACCAGGGAATCATATAGGCTGATACACGGGAAGTAGATCTCATGGTTGGGGTAACAGCTCGGTCCAAGTCCCCAATACAGAGCTCCCAACCATATCATGCAAAACAGATCATCAGAGACTTCTTCCCAGGCCGGTGCTGAAAAAGGGTCACTTCTCATCTGATCAAGAGGATAAAAAGACCAATCTATCTGCCAAAATAAGTGGGACTCGTCAATAACTTAGAGGTTTTGGCTGCATTGGTTCAGGGGGAGTTTGTTGGACCAAAAGAACCAATGAGCCTGATCAGAGAAACCTCTAAGTCCCACAGGACATCACAACAGCTGAAGAAGACCTGATCAGCTGTTCTACAAAGTCTGAAGAATACAACTGCTGAAGTATTTCTGAAGTACTGAAGACAAAGACTGAGACAACAGCTGAAGATCTAAAGTCTGAAGACTTCAACAAGTACTGAAGACAAAGACTGAAGATCAACAGCTGAAAGACAAAGTCTGATGTTCAAGTACTGAAGACATCAGCTGATGTTAACAGCTGATGACAACAGCTGAAGAGGGCTTCTTCAGTTGTTGTGATGGTTTCTTCATCAGTAGTTTTCTTTTCCTTCAGTAGTTTGTTTACTTTTCAGTAGTTTTGTTTCCTTCAGTACTTGTAAACAACTGAAGAGGTTGTTCTTCAGTTGTTGTAGTATCAGTAGTTTTATGTTTTTCAGTAGTTGTAAATAAGATGTTTAACACTTAGGAACATTTGTAAGAAGATGTCAGTTGTTGACATCTTCAGTAGTTGTTAAACATCAGTAGTTATAAAACGGTTACATGTCACTTTCAAGTGACATCAGCCTACGTCATTCTTTCCTTTATAAGGAAAGATGACTCACCTGTTATCGTGCCATTGAGGCCGACAATCTTAATGCAATATTCCTTTTGTCTGATATTTCTCTCTCTATAACAAAATTCTTTTATCGCTTTATATCGAATGTTCTTGCTTGAATTTGTCTAATTCTGAGCTATTCCGCTGCTATATCTGTTCAATCGATTAAACCTAGAGGCTGAGATCCTAACAAATGCTATATCGAAAGCCAAGTCCCTTTAAAATACCGGAGAATTTCTTTTAACATGCTGGAAAATGAGTGGAGGTGGGGGATTGAAGAAATGACTCATTTGATCATAACATATGATAGACCGGGTCTTGTAATGGTGAAGTATTGAAGCACCCCAACAAGAGAGCGATAATGAGAAGGATCTTGTAAGGTTCAAGTTGTGGGTAAAATATTCATTGTTTCCAAAGGAGTAGGTGCCGGTTTGGAGTCAGAAGGTTGCCCGGTTCAGAATATCATGAGCATACTTAATTGAATGAGAAAGACAAAGACCGTCTTTTGGTTTAGTTACTTCAAGACCAAGAAATAATTAAGGCACGAGATCTTTGATGGCAAACTCTCTGTGTAACCGATGAATAAAGTTAGTCATTAGATGTTCTTGATTTCCGATTAGAATAAGATTAGCCATATAAACTAGAAGGTACATATGCATGAGTCAGGTTTGTAGACAAATAAAGATGTGTTAGCACGACTGCAGGATAAACCATTTTGTATAAGAAACGAGCTAAGTCGCTGAAACCAAGCTCGAGGGGCCTGCTTAAGCCCATAGAGAGCTTTATTAAGACACAAACATGATCCAGAAATTTCGGCTTGACAAATCCTGTCGGTTGTTCCATAAATACAAGTTCGTTTAAGTTCTTGTGCAAGAAAGCATTATTGACATCAAGTTGATGCAACTTCCAGTTGTTGATGATAGCTAGGGAAAGAACAACCCGAATGGTAGTAGCTTTGACTACTGAGCTGAATGTGTGAGAAAAATCAAGACTGGGTATCTGACTGAATCCTTGAGCCACGAGTCTCGCCTTATATCGATCAACAGAACCATCGGGACAGTATTTGGTTCAAAAAGGCCATTTAGAGCCAACCACATTATGAGTTGACGGGGCGGGGTACCAACATCCATGTGTTGTTGTTAAGTAAAGCAGTCAACTCTTTGTGCATGGCATCAAGCCATTTTGGATTCTTTGAGGTAGACTTGAAGCCACGTGGTTCAGAGGAAGAAACTAATGCAGAGTAGAGACCATGGTTAGTGTGAGAAAGGTCGACCCAATGCTTGGGTTTAAAATGCCAGCTTTGGAACGTGTGACCATGGGGTAAGACGAGCCACCCATTGTAGTGGTGTCGGCGATGATGTTAGGGGCGACGGTGGAGTCAAAAGTGGCAGTGGGTATCACGTTTTCAGTTGAAACAAGGTTTTTGATGGTAAGCGGCTCAGGAGATGAGGATTGGGCTTGAGCCGGATTGTGTTCCAGGATTTGAGGTGAGGGAGAGTGAGCATCCGATGAAGAAATAGTGGAGAATGGTTGGGTAGTAGTGGGGTTGGATTGAGTGGAAAATTCCCGTGATCAATGGATCATAATGAAGTACACAAGTGGTGGGGTGGGTTGAATTTTGGGTTTTGGGGTTACTGTTAGGACCTGGTATTCGACTGAAATACCTAGAGATCACGTGTATACCGGATCAAATAGTGCGGAATCCGATTTGATTGGCGATCCAATCAGTGAGAACACACGAAGAATCAATCAAGGATTGAAACTAACGTTAGAAATCGATAAGGAATCGATCTAATGTGTTCTATGAATGGAGAACGATTTGGAAGGTTTCTGGACGGCTAGGGTTCGTATGGAATTGAACTTGAACGAATCTCCTGTTTTTCACGAATTGAGTTGTATTTATAGGTTGGCACTCTTCAACGTGCGACTGAACCATTAGTTTGGTTCAGTCGTGCGATGAACCATGCGGTTGGTTCATTCGTGCGACTGAGTGTTCAGTCGTGCGATTGAGCCAATCTTATGTTACAGTCGTACGACTGATCCAGTCTCCTGGTTGGCATTTCCCTGAGAGGGATTCTCGACATAGTGCGAGGAGGACTCCACTTTAACACAATTTTAGGTTTTCAGTAATGGCATCCAACTCAGACTTCTAATATACCTTGTAGGTTGTTGAGGTCTAAAGTTAATCCATCTGGTGTGGTACTCTTTCTTGAGGGCAGCCTCAAACAGCCTGACATTTTTCTAGTGTCAGCATACAACAACTTCAACTTGGCCAGCTGGTTGAGCTCAAATCCAGGTAGTGTCTATATCATGTGGAAATCTAAAGTACTCTATGCCATTTTCCCTCTTAACGGCATACACGTTAAGATCATCAAAATATGCCCATGCTATAATCCTGCCTGACACCGTAAGATGTTTCTTGACGCTGTAGAACTTGGTGTAGGCATCCCTCTTCGGTGCATCACGTTGGGCTCTGACTTCCTTAAAACATTCAGCCCATTCAGCCTTTCGAATGTATACATCTTCGTTTGAGGCTTGGGCTGTTCCTTCGTCGTTCTTTCCTGCTTCCTGCTCCATCTTGTCCAGTACCTCAAACATATCACTGACTAGGGACTCACCCAGATTGGGGACCACATTACCCACGTTGTCAGCGTATTGAGGGTACTCTTCAGCAGCAATATCTTCAACCTCAACTTCATCAACATCGTGTAGTTCGTCGTCACTGGTTGAATCAACTGTTGGAGCATCCTTGACAATATCATCAGGATTGAGTCTGAACATTTCTGCCAGTTGCTCGTTAGATAGGTCGTGAATTATTTCACCTTCTTCAGGTGTATAACTCACTGACCTTCTGACAATCCCTTGCAGATCAAGAATCATTGTGAGTTGAGACTTGACCTGTTGAAGGGGAGCAATATCAAACTCATCTCTGTGGTACTTTGGATCTGTTTGATTTACACATTTCACATTCAAATCATTAGTAATATATCAAACAAAATGCATTAAGTTAATATAAACATTCAGTACATCGTTTTTCAATACAGAATACAAAAGTAATTAAATACATACATCCACTATTTACTTTTATCCTGTATGCTAGTCTCTTCGTGTGCAGGTGCAGAAGTAGAAGCTGACTGATCCTGTCGGTTCTTTGTTCGCTGCTCTTGACCGGGAGCTGAGACAGAGTCAGCTGCTTCTCCTTCTTCAGTCTCTTCATCAGCACACCACTCTTCTGTTTTCTCTTCATCAGAATCACTGTCATCATCATCATCATCACTCTCATTCTTTCTCCATCCTTTATCTTTAGAGGTTCCTCCTTTGAGCCTTTTAACTTAACAAAATGGACCTCTTTGCCTTTTCCAACTCTTCTATCTGCTTACCTGATGTGACGCTTTGTGCTCGGAGTTGGTCCAACTCAGTGTTCTGAGCATCCAATTTCTGGGCCTGCTCCTTAATAGCTCGATCCTGCTCTGCGATTGTGCAGCAGTCAGGTCGGTGAGCTGGCGGATCTGAGAGGTCTTTTCCTCATCAGCCGCCAGCAGTCGTAGCACACCATTCTGTTTAAGGCTGCCAGCTGTTCCTCTACCCTATTAGGGTAGAGGAGATCGAGAGGTGTGTGAGGGGTAGGCTGAAGGCTCGGTTTGGTGGCTAGTGGTGGTGTGGAGGTGGTGAATATCGGTAAGGTCTGGATGATGGTGGTGGTGAGTGTGGGGTGAATGTAGTAGTGGTAGCAGGGGTCTGGCTTGTGGTGATTGGTATGGTGGTGGTTGTGGTTGCTGTGGGGGGAGGTATGGTGGTGGAAGGTGTGTCTGCAGAGGTGGTAGTGGTGGAAGGTATGGGGGATGTGGTGGTGATGAAGGTTACCTTCCGCTTTTTCTTTTTCTGGCCATGGGGTTGAGCCATCCGTTTTCTCCTCGTTCCCCTCGAGGTGGATGCTCCCCCTTCAATCCCGCCTGAGGACTCCGGAGCATATGATGGATCAGTCTCTGTATCTCCGGATCCTCTGGTTGTTCACCGACAACCCTCAACCCGTGTTCTGTGGGAACCACTTTCCTTCCCACAGTCGGGTCAATGGCTCCTCATCAGATTCATCTTCATCTTCCTCGGTAAGCACAAAATCTTGATGGAATCCTGCTGACTCAGTTACCTCAGCAGGTGAGCCAGACACCGAGGGAACAGAGTCAGACACGGTGCCTCGGATGGAACAGCCTCATCCTCATGTCATCCTCCTCAGAGTCATCAGTAGGGAGGACAATCGGCTCCACATCGGAGTCACTGTCCTCATGACGCCATTGGCGTCTCCCCGGTGCCACATAGCTTTCATCTGCTAAGTGGCCAATCATTCTCTTCACTTGGGGCTTAATCTGCTTTCCCCTGTAAACTCTCATTCGCCCAGAGTAGTATCATCCATTATTTCCAGAGCCACTGCGTCATGACTTTCTTTGGGCAACTGTGGCAGCTTCTCGTTGAAGATGAGCTGTAAGAATCTGGGGTACATACAGAACCCCTCTTTCCCTTTACCTCCAAATTCTCCACCAAGTAGGAGAATATCATGCTGGAAAAACTAAAGGGTGGTTCAGAACCAGTGCCACGTAGGCATTTTGAATCTGGTCTGAGAGGTCGTCAAACCCACCCCTCCTTGAAGCTACACACTTTAGAATCACGTGAGCTAAGTACTTGTACTGGGGGCTCAGGTTGCTCTTGTTGAGCACCCTGAGTTGATATCCCCAGCGTACTTTAGCCTTAGGAAGCATCCTCTTACAGTCAATGGATGTAGTTTTGTAGGATGATCAGCATCCTCCCCGAACTCCAGGACCCTCTGAATATCGGCGGCAGAGATCTCAATACCATGGCCCAGTATGGAGCTCCTGATACAGTAAGGCTCCCGAGAGCGGTCCACCGAGGCATTTCCCAGAATGCCTGATGGAGTGATCTGTAAGGCGTGCAAGGAGTGGAGATCGCCTTATAGATCCGGGACCGTCTCAGAAATGCAATTATGTCGGTAAACTCAGCCCCGTTTCTGGTGTGTGATCCAAGTGGGCACAGATGTTGTGCTTGGGGTTTATGGTCCACTTTTCTGCCATTTATCTGTAACACACAAGACATAGAACTATTAAGACATACGACATGAAAACATCTGTTCTGAGTGTAAAGTTGAAAGTCACTTTGATTCATTCGTGCGAATGAATCATGCGACTGAAGTCAGTCGCCTGTTTGAGACATGCGATTGAGTTCAATCGGCTGATGGAGGCATGCGATTGAGTTCAATCGGCTGATTGAGGCATGCGATTGAGTTCAATCTGCCGACTGAGACATGCGATTGAGTTCAATCGGCCGACTGGACTCATTCGGGTGGTTCAGTCGGTCGAATGATCCAATCGCAAGGTTCAATCGTGCGATTGGAGTTCATTCGAACGACCAGTCGCTTGCCCCACTGTTCGATCCTTGTGGGTCGAATCTTGACCCTTCTAAGTCTTTTAAAGTGTGTAATGGTCCATTAGTCTCGGATACTTGTCACTAATAACCTATTGAACTCAATTTTAACATTTGCTTCATTTCCATAGGTGATTAGGTCGATTTGCAGTTCGGTTCTTGATTTAATCCAATGTCGCTAGTGTGGTTCGGTGATGTACTGATTTTGGTAGGATCAAGGAGTAGTGTACCTGTAAAACGTCACTGGAACGAAGAATCTTAAACGCAAAGTATATCAGAATCGGAGGCAATTTCGACAGGGTAACGGTAATGAGCGCGATTCGGGGTTTTTTGGGAGTGATGAGTGATATGCGATCGATTAAGACCTTTAAATACTAACCCTAGTTCATTCGGCCGACTGGCCTCAGTCGCTCAGTTCAATCGGCGACTGAGGTTCAGTCGTACGATTGGCCTAGTCATCGCATTCAGTCGGCCGACTGAGTCTCAGTCGGTCGACTGACTCATTCGGTCTCCTTCATTCGCCCCTTTAGTTGACCGACTGAGCCTCAGTCGGTCTCCTGTTTCATTCTCCCCCTTCCATTCGGTCGAATGAAACAATTTCATGTCCATTCGGCCGATTGGAAGCCATTCGCATAGTTGGTCGATAACCATGATCCACTAATGCGAATGGGTCACACCTTATGAGTTTACAGTCATTTTTAACATTTACTATTCAGACCCTTTTCACTTTTGATAATAACCTTGTAAGCTCTTAACCAATTCAGTCACTTCAGACGTGACCATTTAAATTTTAAAACCATGTGGCCATCTCAGACATGACCTTTTCAGGTAAGTTAATTCCCTTCTGATTTCCCTGATGTAGTCCGACAGACACACAACTCAAAAAATAAACATAGTAACTTAACCTAACTACACAACTAAAGTTTATGTTTGGACTTTTTGTGAGAGATAAAACCCTAAGATGAAAATCTAAGGTATTTGATTAGGAGTAGACAGCTTTAACTTAGATTGATCATATCTGGACCAATCAATTTTGGAATCATACAGAATATCAAATCATTTTGGGACTTGTTATTAAAGCTCTTTGACGCTTAATTCTCGGTATTCATCCAGAGTCGTTAGCAACTTAAGGAAATCATACTGAAACTCTTAGATCTTCACATTGAGTTGAACCTTTGAGAAGGTAGCCACTAAGATTGTCAGTATATTTGTCCACTTAAATCCATACACAGACTTTTGACGCAGACTGGTGACTGATTTAGGTTTAATTATTTCAGCTAACATTTGTGGATCCCACACTTATATGGTAATCAACATTCCTCAGAGGTTTTGAGCGGTCTACGGGTATTATTACAAGAAGAGACTATTCTTAGAGCTTTCAAAGAGAAGCCTGTCCTCAGGTCAGTGCCATCGCACAGCAGAGAGGCGGCAAACAACAATGAATTCTAGAATATCTAAGTTATGCTTATCCTCAGGTCAGTGCCATCGCACAGCAGAGAGGCACACAACCTATCTCCTTGTTAGAGCAGCTTACTTTTATTTTACACAAAATGCACCAACAACATGAGCCATTAGCTTTATTGCATTTGTCTTTCATTTTTCCTTGCTTTGCTCTAATTTTGGTCATCCGCACACTTTTGTGGCGTTTAAATGCTCATTACCCCTTATTGGAATATATTTGATTGTGTTAACCAGTGATAAGATGGAAGTCCACAGTCAGTTGAACAGCTTAGTTTGATCTTGAGATCACCAATCAGGTCTAATTGTCTATTGTGTTGAATCTACCAACATATCATTTGTGGTCTAGCAGCCTCTAAGTCTACTTTCTCTGTGTCACCTTAGGAGTTGCCAGTTTTCTATCATTTTCCCGTTTTATATTGCTTAGACTACGCAGACTTATACTTTGAACTTTTGCATCTTTTCAAACCTTGAATTTTAAAATCCCTCTTGATTTGTTCCTGTGTACTATCATATTCCAAGGTATTGAATCAGTATCACAGACACCATCTACCTTATTTCAGCTAGTTACCCCTTCTCCCTCATTTTTTTTTTAATATTAACTTGCTGACATATTCTCCCCCTAAAATACTAAAATCATTTCGGATTTAATTATTTTTGGATTTTAATAAACAGCAAGGTAACATGAAGTTAAATGTAACAGACAAAAAAACAGATAACAGAAGATAAAATAACTTTAACGAAACTACATCGGACTACACATTGTTCTCATCAGAAATTACCTCACTTTTCTTTTTAACGCCGTTGACCTCTAGCAAGTAATGAAAACGTGGTTTATCAAAGGCTTTTGTATAGAGGTCAGCACGTTGAAAATCAGTATTAATTTTAACCACATCTATTAAGTTCTTTTCAAAACAGTCTCTTATGAAGTGGTATTTAATACCGATGTGTTTGGTCTTAGGATGTTGAACCGGGTTTTTGGTTACTGCAATTGCAGCAGAGTTATCAACAAAAATAGGAGTAGACGAGAATTTCAAACCGTAATCCCGCATTTGCTGTTGAATCCAAATGATTTGGGAACAGCAACTTGCAGCAGCAACATATTCGGCTTCACAGGTTGACAATGCAACCGATGTCTGCTTCTTACACTGCCATGTAACTAATCTTCTCCCAAAGAATTGACACCCTGCTGATGTAGACTTGTAGTTCATTTTGCAGCCTCCATAGTCCGAGTCACTATACGCTGTGAGCTCAAAATCGTCATCATGAGGATACCACAACCCCAGGTGGGTGTACCCTTTAGATAGCGAAAGATCCTTTTGACCCCGATTAGATGATTGACCTTAGGTTTAGCCTGATATCTGGAACATAAACATGTAGCATACATGATATCAGGTCTTGAGGCAGTGAGATACATGAGGGATCCAATCATTCCTCGGTACATAGTGGCATCTACAAGATCTCCACTCTCATCAGGTGCTATATCATGATTCGTAGCAAGTGGAGTCCCAGCAGCAGAAGCATTCTCCATGTCAAAGCGACTGAGAATGTCTCCTACATACTTGGTCTGATGTAGAAAGATCCCATTAGGTGTTTGATCCACCTGTAACCCGAGAAAGAACTTCATCTCCCCCATTGCACTCATCTCAAACTCTTTCTTCATCACTGCTTCAAACTCTTTGCATAACTCTTCGTTCTTTGACCCGAAGATTATGTCATCAACATAGATCTGTACAAGCAGTAGGTCACCATCCTTTTCTTTAATAAACAGTGTACAGTCAATGACTCCCCTGCGAAAGCCGTGTTTCACAAGATGAGTCGAGAGTTTCTCGTACCAAGCTCGAGGAGCTTGATGAAGCCCATATAAAGCTTTGTCGAGCTTGTAAACTCTATCCCGATGATAAGGGTCTTCAAATCCCTCGGGTTGACTGACATAGACTGTTTCCCTTATTTCACCATGAAGGAATGCACTCTTCACATCTAATTGGTAGACTTTAATCTTCATGTACGAGGCATAGGCGAGGAAGATACGAATAGCTTCCATCCTTGCCACGGGTGCAAACACTTCGTTATAGTCAATCCCTCGACTTGGCGAAAACCTTGAACCACCAGTCGAGCTTTGTTCCTTATGATGACTCCTTGGTCATCCTTCTTACATTTTAGTACCCATTTGGTGCCAATGACTTTAGCACCTTTAGGTCTATCTACCAGTGTCCATACACCTAACTTCTTAAACTGCAGAAGTTCTTCTTGCATGGCACTCACCCACGCCTCATCATTTAGTGCTTCACTGACATATTTTGGCTCAACCTGCGAGACAAAACAGCGATAAGCACCATCATGTATGTACCCTTCTCCATAACTGAGGCGTAATCAGCTGAGTATAGCTGATTTCGGGTTTGTACTCCTGATCGGACATCTCCAATAACATTGTCAAGGGGATGATAGACGTTTAGTCGTGATCCTGGAGTAGTCGGCACAGTCACCTCCGAACCAAGATTGTGAACATTTTGGTCTGCATCTGAGGAGTTGGAGTTTGAGGTTCCGAAGTCGAGGGTGCATCACTTGTGGATGCTTGTGGACTTTCAGGAACTGGAACCTGTTCCTCCTGACCGTTCTGGTCATCTGCTTCAGTTTCATCTTCAGAGGAGGAGTCACTTTCATCGACTACCCCTTCTGACTGAGTAGATGACTCGCCCTGTGTGCTGGATGGAGTGTTTAGTATATCATACATCATCCTAGTAGCTAACTCATCATCCGAGGGAGAGAGAGAGAGATGTTGAAGGATTTGAAGAATCCATCATAATCGAAGAGTATGCAGGTCCTTTGCCTGTAGGGGGTGTGGTATATCTCTGAACGTCGACATTACACCACACTTCTACAAGACCCGTTGAGTTATTGTAAACTCGCTTGTTCGGTATGTTGTATCCTAGAAAAATTCCTTCAACTTGCCTTCTCGCTGAATTTTCCTTCTTGTGTCTTCTTCAGAAGTGTACACGGTGCGCCAAAAGGTTCAAGATACTCCAAATTCGGTTTGCGTCTTTGAAGTAGCTCATAACATGTCTTTCCGTGGCGCTTGACTATTAGGACTCTGTTCAGTGTATAGCAAGCATTTGCCACTGCCTCGTTCCAGAATTGGATAGGCAGTTTCGAGTCTGCCAGCATAGTCCGGGCTGTTTCTATCAAGCTCCTGTTCTTTCTCTCAGCAACTCCATTCATCTGAGGTGTGTAGGCAGAGGTGAATTGATGCACAATTCCCTTTTCCTTGCAGTATGCCTCCATCCCTTGATTCTTGAATTCTGTCCCGTTGTCTGAGCGTATTTGTCGAACTTTGAGCTTGTAGAGTGATTCCAGTGTGGTTACTAATTCTTTGAATGTCTCCAAAGTTTCTGATTTTGATTTCAGAAACATTACCCAAGTGAACCTTGAGTAGTCATCAGTGACCACATAACAGTACGCGTCGCCTGCGATGCTCCTTGTACTAACTGGACCGAACAGATCCATGTGAAGAAGCTCAAGAGGAAGTTCTATTGAATGAACTTTCTTTTCCTTATGAGACTTCTTTGTCTGTTTGCCCTTCTTGCAAGCTACACAAAAGTCCGGAAGTTGGAAGTTCTTGACATTCACTCCTCTAACTAAATCCTTCTGAATCAAATGATTCATCTTCCTTTGACTAATGTGTCCCATTCTCCGATGCCAGGAGATGGAATCCTTCTCAGTAGCTTTAGATAAGAAATACTGAACCTCATGATCCGTTGTGGCAGCTGTTGACAGATCCAAGACATAAAGGTCTTTATATCTTGAAGCAGTCATCAGAACTTGGTCTTCTGGGATCATATCTTTTAACACTTCTGATTATCGAAGACGACTTTAAATCCTTTATCACAGATTTGGGACACAGAAAGTAAGTTGTTCTGAAGTTGTTGAACGTAGTTCACTTTATCAAACTTAACTTTCTGATTTCCCACTTCTCCCTGAGCTGTGATATATCCTCCTTTGTTTCCTGCAAAGGAAACATGCCCTCCTTTTATTTGTTTGACGTTAGATAAAAGGGCGCTATTTCCTGTCATGTGCCTGGATGCTCCGCTGTCTATAATCCACGTGTTAGTGTCAGCGCTATATCGAGCACCCTGCGCATACAAAGTGAAAGGATCAGTTTAGGTTAGGAACCCAAGCTTTGACTGTCTTGGGTTTCCCTGAGGCATCACACATCATAAACTCCACCCATTGACCCTTAGAAGGTGAGGGTAGCTCAGGTTCTTTCTTGTTATCAGTATCAGACACGAGGGTGGATTTTTCTTTCCATAAGCCAGATTTGTGCAGTGCCTGTTTATGATAAACAGTCGTCTGGCTTACAGGTTGAACTTTAGGGTCACTAGCTCTTCTAGGTGGAGTTAGAGAACTCCGCTTAGAAGACCTAGGTCTAGAGTCCAGAATATCAATCTTCTTCCTAGGTGTCTGATAGAAATGACAGTCAGAAGCAATGTGTCCACATTCTCCACAGTTGTAGCATGACCTGCTATCAACTTTATGAGTAGACTTTCTTTGTGGAGAAGTGCGTGACACTCTAGTAACATCAATCACTTTAGTTTTTGACTCTTGGATGTTTGATGTTTTCTCTGGTATAACAAATTTTACTGATTTAACCTGTTTTCCTTTTTGGTTAGCTGGTTTTTGACTTGTAGCTTGTGAAAAAGTAACGTTTGAAGTCCTTTTAGGTTCTGATTTGACTCTATTTGACCCTGACTGTAAATTAACTTTTTCAAATTCATTTTCCAGGTTAACACATGGCAATTTACCTTTTGCCTTTGAAGTGGCCTCCTTTTGTTTCTTACCAGATTCAGTAGATGAACATGAGGTGTCTGGATCAGTAACAAGAGGAGTGGTCACCACATGATCCTTGATGGGGTTATTATTTACTGGTCTAGACTTGGTGTTCATCAAGGTCTCAGGTGGTGGTGGAACCACTTTGTAGCCTAATCCCTCCCCGTTATTCCTTTCTCTTACTAAGTGTTGAACTATGTGTGAGAACTAGTCCAACTATGCAGTTTCTGTTTTAATGAATTAACTTCGACTTCTAACACTGCTCTTTGTTTCTTAGTGTCTTCAGGGAGTTAAGATAGTACCTAATGTCGTTTGCTTGGTTAAAAGCCACTACTTCAGTTTCCCTAAGTTGTTTGGTCAATAGGTCTATCTTTTCTTTATAACAATGCTCATTTTGTTTTAGCACTCTATTTGCCTCAGTGCACAGACGTAAATCTTTTACTAAGTTATCATTATGGTCTAATAACCTAGCAAATTTGTCATCTATGCTCTTCCTAAACGTGTCACAATCAGAACAAGCATGGTTATTAAAAAGTCGGTCAGTGGTACTTACCTGAGTTGGTCCAGAAGTATTAGCCATCAGTGCTGCATCAGATGATTCTGGTTCTGTCGACTCTGGCTTTTCAGTCTCTGAGGTGGAACTTCCTCATTTGGCTTGTAGCTGACCTCGGCTGCAGTTGTTTCTTCACTATGTGACATTGCAATTTCAACTGCTATATCACCTTCACTCGCAGAATCATCGTCAATATCCTCGACACTGGCATGTTAGATTCTCCTGGTGAGACAAACCTGAAACTCCAATCCTGTCCTTCATCATCATGAGCAGTTAGTGCTTTAGGGTCCTTGTTTGATGAAGTAGAATTAGAGGGTTGCTTGTCCTGGCGAGTAAATGATGAGAACGGGTTCCCATTCCCCGTCTTCTTTGGCTTGACACATTCTCGTTTGAAGTGCCCCTTCTCACCACAGTTAAAGCAGGTCACTTTACTCTTGTCGAAGCCAAAGGTGGTGTCCTTAGTAGCAACCAAGTTCTGTCCAGTCTTTTTCACAAACTTTTTCGCCCTTCGAACAGCACTTGCTAAGGCCCACATTATATCCATTCTTTCGAGCTCCATCTCATCCACCTGCTCGTAGTCCTCATCTGCCAGATGGCAGTTTCCAATCTTCCCAGCAACGAGTCCATCATATGAATGAACCACTGCTGCTAGGAGATCCATATGCTCTCGTGCTACTTCCACGGTCACATTACCGAAGTTCTCGGTCTTCAGTTTAGTAGCGTTAGCTTCTGATCCAATATGATGGGTACATGATGACCCAGACGTGTCTGATCCAGAAGTAGAGGCATGTGAAGGACCTGACGAGCTAGACACAAAAGCAGTCTGGAGAGGTGCTCCAGATGCCTTTGCTTGAGGTGTGGCGTTGTATAAAGCTGGATTTTGTGTGTACGAAGACTTCTGAGCTCTATACTTCATCCTTAGTGCTTCTTCGCGCAACTTAAGAATGAAGTCATTTATATCCAGCTTTACAAGGATACCATTCTGTCTCAGGTTAGACACGAATGTAGCCCACTTATCCGGCAACCCGTCTGCGAAGTTGCTTACTTTTTCTTCCATGGTAGTAACCACTCCATGGGTATGCAATTCGCTCATCAAGTGGTAGAATCTATCTATGACGTCGTCCAAGCTTTCATTACCAATTGAAGAGAAGTTATCGAATTCCTTCTTTAACTCCTTTGCTTTGATTGCCTTCAATGATGCATTACCATCATATCTCTTCTCTAGCGCATCCCACAGTTTCTTGGATTGCTTGTTCTCGGAATACTGGTGGAATATGTCTTTGGGGATCGACTGAGTGATCAATGCATAACTCTTTTCTCTGCATTGTACTTTACTTTCTGTGCGTCGGTCATCCCGCTTAATGTTAGTTTAACCCCATCAGCTCCCACCGGTGTACTATAACCTGTCTCAATGGCTTCCCACAGATTAGGATCTACTCCATTAAGGTAGATCTCAAAACGTTGTTTCCAGTGGGGAAACTCATCTAAAGTCAAGAGCTTTGGTGGTTTATTGTGATTCCCCACCTCACTCTCAAGCAGCAACAGATTCTGTATCCTTGAGTCTTTCCCAGCAGTAAAGGCTGACATCTGATCTTCCATGATGAATAACTTATAATCTAATCAAACAACTTTTACTGATGCGACTGAAGGATGCGACTGAGCTAATCGTGCGTATAGCTCTGCGATTGGTTCAATCGTGCGAATGAACTGGGCGATTGGTTCAGTCGTGCGAATGAATCTGGTACGTATGAGCTATGCGAACGAATGGTTCAATCGGCCGAATGAAGGTGCGACTAGGTCCAATCGTGCGTATGAGTAGTACGAATGGAGTCCAGTCGTACGAATGAGTCAGTCGTGCGATTGAAGCCGCTGGTTTGCGAAAATTTCTAGGTTTGACGGTTTTCAGCCGTAAAAACTCGAAATTTTACAAGTTCTGATTGCCTGAGTCCGTAGAAACCAAACGTCGATGAGCAGGGAACTTCCAAGATCACTTTTGATGCCAAAGATTGCGTTTTTAGTGTAAAACACAAACTTTATGCAATCTTGATTGAATCAACACGTAATCAAGAGCCAATAGCTCTGATACCACTTGTTAGGACCTGGTATTCGACTGAAATACCTAGAGATCACGTGTATACCGGATCAAATAGTGCGGAATCCTATTTGATTGGCGATCCAATCAGTGAGAACACACGAAGAATAATCAAGGATTGAAACTAACGTTAGAAATCGATAAGGAATCGATCTAATGTGTTCTATGAACTTGGAGAACGATTTGGAAGGTTTCTGGACGGCTAGGGTTCGTATGGAATTGAACTTGAACGAATCTCCCTGTTTTTCACGAATTGAGTTGTATTTATAGGTTGGCACTCTTCAATCGTGCGACTGAACCATTAGTTTGGTTCAGTCGTGCGATTGAACCATGCGGTTGGTTCATTCGTGCGACTGAGTGTTCAGTCGTGCGATTGAGCCAATCTTATGTTACAGTCGTACGACTGATCCAGTCTCCTGGTTCAGTCGTGCGACTGAGTCAATCGTATGAGGTTCTTTATGCTTATGGTTCATTAGCATGAGCCATTCGCATGGGAACTTCATTAAGTTAAGTTTGAATGTTTTAGTTAATTAATATAATATTATATGTAATCATTCAAGTAATCATAACTCAATCAATTCATTTACGACTCATTAATGAACTATTAAACATTATACCAACAGACTATCAACATCAGTTCATTAATCATACCAAACAAGATCTATTACATCACATATCACGATCTAGGGACATACATGTATCAACAGTTACTGTAGCTGGAGAGGTTAACTTTGTAACATGAATATTCTCCGAAACGAATTCAATGTCAGTAAAGATAGTCTATTTGTTGGTCACTTGAGAAAGGACAAATTAGTTTCATCAACTAGCATGACGAGTAACATAAACTTTTGAGGTGGAGAGGGATCAAGGCAAGAAATACCCTTTGTATTGTGTTTGAGTACCCATGAGATACATGGAATACTCCGTGGAGCTAGTTTATGATCCGTATAATCCGTAAGTAAGGGAAGACCGACATCCAAAACCTTTATGTGAAGTCGGCTTTTTTTTGGATAAAGAAATCCGGCATGTTCTTGACACAAGGATAAACACAACACAACCCAAAAGTCAAACAATAATACGAACTATAAATTGATGGTTTTCATTGATCAAACCTAACGATTACAAGCTCGTTACAACATAAGAATCAAGACTCTTGGCAAGGGGATCGAGCGATGATCTCCCCTCTATTCTGTAGCCCTAGGCTTCCGGGCAGACTCCTCTCAAAAAACTCTTATCTCTCTACACATTGAACTGGTATATATAGGCCTCGACCCATATTTGATGCGATTGGGCCCATTCGTGCGATTGGACCATGCGTATGGTGAAGTCGGTTTTTCTCAGGATCGATAAACATCCGAGCATGTTCTTGACGGAAGGATGAACACCAAAACCGAAAGTCAATCAATACCACGAACTATCAATATTGGTTTCATTTATAAAACCTAACGATTACAAGTTCGTTACAACATAAGAATCAAGACTCTTGGCAAGGGGAGATCGAGCATGATCTCCCCTCTCATCCAGTAGCCCTAGGCTCCCGGCAGACTCCCCTCTCAACCCTACTTCTCTCTACACATTAAAACTGGTATATATAGGCCTTGGCCCATATTAGATGCGACTGGGCCCATTCGTGCGACTGGACCATTCTTATGGTTCAGTCTTACGAATGTCCCAATCGCATCTCTCAGTCGCACGGCTGGTCCATTACATGGCTCAGTCGTACGATTGAGTCTCATTCGCATATGCTCCTACGAATGACCCAGTTTCATGTGTTTATAACATATCAGGTGTATTACATTAAGCCTAGACTAGTCGACAAGCGACGGACACACTATATATGACTATATATGCTCCAACAAATTCCCCCTTGGACGTTGCTTGCGAATAGTAGATAACACCTCCTACAATCTTCAGTCAATCTTTGCTCTGGTTGCCAATAGAATCAAACGAAAACCATATTAGCCAACATTACCGATCCGTCAGGTTACTACCACATCCCTGAAAATGAATTTAGGCACAATAGCTTTTGTTTACTTTGCAGAACACCATCACAGCAACAAGATTCCCCATATGACTGATTTTTCCAGATAATGATACGAACAGTTTTCCATTGCTTCAATCTTCACACAGGCTAACCTGATTAACATCACCACCTGCAGAAATTCCCTCTCACATTTAGCATATCCCAATATATAGACATTGTGCTCTCCTTGCGTCTTGACACGGTGTATTGGGCAAAAGGTTGAAGGTTCCAATCCACAGCTGACAATATCAACCAAATCAGCATGCACGAAGATTCATCATCGGAAACCGGTTCACATCATCACTTTCTGATTGCGTCTTCACTTTCTATATACAAGGATTCCCCCTAAGAAGCATAATCCTTTCTGTGCGGATAAATATAACTTGATTGACCCATAAGTAGTCAGATGCTCCTGACTACCCCACAAAATCAGCACCAACTGCTGACATCTTCTCTTCTCTCTTTCGTGTTCCAATTACATTCACCTATTCTGAAATCCGACGAATAATGGGGTACGCATCGAACTTATTTGACAAACGAACCTCTGGGTGAATATGTTTTGCTCATCTTCAAATCCATGCAAAAAGCTGTTCCAGACTCTTTTTTTTAAGTCTGGAACAAATGCAAATGAGTCAATGCGGATGGCTCGTTCGTGCGATCGAACATACGACTAGTCCAGTCGCACGACTGAACATACGACTGGTCCAGTCGTACGAATGGCTCATTCGCATGGTCCAGTCGTACGAATGGTCCATTCGCATGGCCCAGTCGTACGAATGGTCCATTCGCATGCCCCACTCGCATTAACGGGTCTGCATGCAGATTTTCAGATCTGCTGCCGTCAGGGCTGCCCAAAACCCTAATCTGACGAATTCAACATGGACCGAAACAAAGTAGACATCATCAGATTCGAAAGGGTGACAGGAACGTGGTTTCGAATTCAATTTCAACATAGAAGCAACACACGTAACAAGATCTGAGCAAAATACGAAGAACACGAAGTGGGTTTAACGTCAAGATCTGAAATTCAATCCAGAAATCAAGAGCTCGGGTTGCTAGAATGATTGTTAGATCATTCCAGCAGTAACCTAGCTCTGATACCAATTGTGAAGTCGGTTTTTCTCAGGATCGATAAACATCCGAGCATGTTCTTGACGGAAGGATGAACAACCAAAACCAAAAGTCAAATCAATAACACGAACTATCAAATATTGGTTTCATTTATAAAACCTAACGATTACAAGTTCGTTACAACATAAGAATCAAGACTCTTGGCAAGGGGAGATCTAGCATGATCTCCCCTCTCATCCAGTAGCCCTAGGCTCCCGGCAGACTCCCCTCTCAATCCTGCTTCTCTCTACACATTAAAACTGGTATATATAGGCCTCGGCCCATATTAGATGCGACTGGGCCCATTCGTGCGATTGGACCATGCGTATGGTCCAATCGTACGACTGGACCATGCGTATGGTTCAATCGTACGACTGGACCATTCTTATGGTTCAGTCTTACGAATGTCCCAATCGCATCTCTCAGTCGCACGGCTGGTCCATTACATGGCTCAGTCGTACGATTGAGTCTCATTCGCATATGCTCCTACGAATGACCCAGTTTCATGTGTTTATAACATATCAGGTGTATTACATTAAGCCTAGACTAGTCGACAAGCGACGGACACACTATATATGACTATATATGCTCCAACAGTATGGTTCAATCGTACGACTGGACCATGCGTATGGTTCAATCGTACGACTGGACCATGCGTATGGTTCAATCGTACGACTAGACCATTCTTATGGTTCAGTCTTACGAATGCCCCAATCGCACCTCTCAGTCGCACGACTGGTCCATTAGCATGGCTCAGTCGTACGACTAAGTCTCATTCGCATATGCTCCTGCGAATGACCCAGTTTCATGTGTTTACAACATATCAGGTGTAATACATTATGCCTAGACTATTCGACAAGTGACGGACACACTATATATGACTATATATGCTCCAACACTTTAGGTTAGAGTAGATTGGTTTATGAGAAAATAGGACTTCAAATGGAGACTTCCTATCCAAAATTTTAGTGGGGAGTCTATTAATTATGTAAACTGCGGTACTTAACGCCTTAAACTAAAATTTAAGAGGAACGTGACCATTAAAAAGCATGGCTAATCCTGTTTCAACAATATGTTTGTGCTTTCTTTCAACGTGTCCATTCTGTTGAAGCGTCCCATTTTCTTCAAAGAGACTACGGACATGGTGGTTCACAAACTCGGTGCCGCCGTCACTTTGGAATATTTTAATTTTTCTTGAGAATTGATTTTGCACAAATTTGATATAGACGGATAATATAGTGTGAAATTCAGATTTTGTTTTTAAGGGTAGAACCATGTGAACCGAGAGAAATCATCAACAAAAATCACATAATACCGATAATTATCCACCGACATAACGGGGGACGGTCCCCTCAAATCACAATGCACCAAATCAAGAGGGTGAGATGAGTGTTTTTCATTAGCTTGAAAAGGAAGACAATGCCCTTTAGACAATTGGAATGATGAGCATAACACCGGTTTAGGTAAAATAGAGGTTACATTCAAACACCCCAATTTATTTAAAAAAGAAATTGTGTCAAATGACACATGACCTAACTGAAGATGCCAAAGTTCATACGAGGCTTTGAGCCGAGAAGAAGAGCCAGCAACCAGAGCTTGGGGACCAGTGGTGAGAACATACTACCCATCTTCACATTTTCCGTTGGCTAGAACTTGCTTCGTTGACCGATCCTGAACATAGAAATAGGGTTGTGAAAATAACACGTCCAAATGATTATCAGCAGTAAGTTTACTAATTGAAAGAAGATTTTTAGTAAGATTAGGGACCACCAACACATCATTTAACCGAATGTGGTCGCAAATAGTTGTAGAACCAATGTGGGAAATTGGAAGAACATCACCGTTACCGAATGTGACTTTAGAATCTCCCGTATGCGGGATGGGGTTGGTGATAGCCTCCGTAGAAGAGGTCATATGATCGAAGGCGCCCGAGTCCACATACCAGTCGGGACCAGAGGATGCAACATGACATTGAGCAACAATGTTTTGGCTAGATAAGTTTCAATAGGATCGGTTCGGGAGACAAATGAGGCGAGGTTTGGGCAAGAGTTTGCATAGTGGCCATTGGTAATGGGGGGGGGGGGGGGGCGACGCCCTCTACTTCGCGCACCCGGATTCCCCCGCGAGTAAAGCGACCACTGCGACCGCGTGCGGAAGGACCCGGGGAATGATGGGCAGTGAAAGCAACAGGAGGGGTGGTAGATCCATGCAACGAGCGAAGGAAAAATTCATGATTCTCAGCTTGCACCAAGAGATCCCGAAAGGAGGGAGCGGGTTTGGAGGTCCGAATGGCTGTGGAGAACGTCTCAAAAGAGGTCCCGAGACCACATAAAACCAATGTAGTTTATCAGAGTGGATGGTAGGATGGTATTCATGGGTAAAGAGCCATCTGATTCACCAAAGGAGATAATTAGAAGAAGATAATTTGATTGGGATCATGTGTAGGATGGTATTCATGGGTAAAGAGCCATCTGATAAACAATATTCAAATTACAAAGCATATATAGCTTGACAAAAACTAATCCATTCAAAGCTTGCAAGAAAACTTCATGATACATTCAGATTTCATATATACTTGCACATTACACAATATCTTCAAACATTACATTATGTTAGTACAATGAACGTACCCACTCATCACTGGATCACCACATCGATCACCTTTCGCTCAACTTTCATCTTCGGAATGGAGATCCAAAGCACGCCATTCTTCAAATCAGCTTTGATCTTATCTTTCTCGCAGTTATCAGGCAGATTAATGCGCGTGTGATACGCGCTATAGTTCTGTGCGGCCCATGGGCCTTCTTTATCTCCACCTTCGTTTTCTTGTTGTTGATCTTGCTTATGTTCTCCCTTGATAACAAGCATGTTATCCTCCACAAACACCTTCAGATCTTCCTTTGAGACTCCGGGCACATCAAACCTCATCTTGATTTCCTTCTCGTCCTCGTGTATGTCCCATGGAGCTCGAATGTTCCACCCTGAGTGGTTTCTCGCCGCAAGTCCCATCGAATCATCCAACATCCTGTCCAATGCGTCCAGTATTTGCCGCATTGTTCTTGTTGGAGAAAGGGGATCCAACAAACCTATAATCAACAACATAACAGTTAAGAGTACATGTGTGTGTGTATATATATATATATATATATATGCATGGTTGGTGGTTGGTGGTTGGTGGTTGGTGGTTAGATGGTTGATTAATATAAACAATACCAGAGTAGAAGACGTATACTCGTGTTTTTCGTGTGTTTAAAATCGATCAAATTAGTCAACAGTCTCGACTTACCAAAGGGGGATATGGTGGATGAGGGTCGGCGTTGTACGGAACTTTGAGCATTAGAATTAGCATTAGCATTGGCATTAGTATTAGCACCACCTTTGTGTTGGTTGCTGGTGACTTGCACATCAACGGAGCTGTTCTTTTCAGCCTGAGCTCTTACAGCAACGGTGGGCCTGTTACGAGGGAAGAAGGCGGAGGACGGTGGTCCGGCCGATCTGGAAGAACCCTTGGAGATGATGTTTGAAACCAGAGGAGTTGAAGAAATTCCGCATGTTGTGGAAGCCATTAGAATGATGATGATGATGAATTGAAGTAAGTTGTTTGATCGATGTTGGTGATGATTCTTTTGTCACTTGTTTGATGGTTTCATGGCGATTGCATGAAGAGGTTTATATAATACCGACGAGGAATCAGGAAAGTGATGGTGGTTTCTTGAAGGAGCTTAAAGATTGAAACCAGACAAGTCCAACGTAGTACTAGCTAGTATGCTCTTTTGCTTTCCTGGCTGTTCTAGAATTTTAATTTGCTGTCCAATTTTCCATTTTATTTTTTTCATTTTTTCTTTTTAGCAAATTGTATTTGTTTACAAAGGTTAAAGGTTAAACATTGTTTACCCCTCAACTTTTTATAAAACTTTAAAAAATATTACTTTCATCTTTTTAAGTTTTTAAAGTTCTCAATTTACTTCTGTAAAATATAAATTCGAGTCCATCATCATTAGGACCTAATCAGATGTGACTCAGCTTAACTATTTTTCGATAAAAACCAACGTTTGGATGTAAATTGTGTTCAAATATTAGATGAGTAAAGTTTAAACGTTTCAACGTACGTTTTGTTTGAGAACACGTCGGATCAAATATAATATATTTTTGTTTACTCTCCGTTTCGATGTAAACTTAATTCGTACACTAGTCAAATATAAATGTTTCAACGTATGTTTTGTTTGTAAAAAGGTCAGGTATAATATAATACGTTTTCATATAACGGTATAAATTCGAGTCGATCACTCTACATATTGGCGAAAACAAACAGATCGATTGTAATTTATACATTAACACGCAACGTATAGTGTCGCGGCAGCACACAACGCGTAAAAATGCTAGATTATAATATTAATGAATGATGAAAGAAAACAAGCAATATATATTTTAGAGAAAAGAGAATCGCTAAAATATTATAAGTTTTAGAATCTGTTACATATATTAACAACAGTGAATTATTTTGATATATTTTACTTGTGACGCGTTGCAAACTTTACTAGTATTATAAGGTTCTATGTTACATGTCATTCCTTATATATTTTTAAATAATAAAATATTACTTTTTCCGATAGAGCTACACTAGGTCTCTTATTATTTTTAATTGACTAAAACCTCTAATATATAGAATATTTTATTAGTGTAAAAAGAATTAATTTTTATAGGTTAAACAAAATCTTAAATTCAATAACTAAATACCAAAATTATAATACAATATTTAAGTTTGTTTTAGAACTGCAACTCAACACATACATTAATTTCCCACAACTTATTCACATAAACTGTAATACCCGTTAAAATTTCATATCCTAAGTTAATTAAGAAGGTTAAAGGACTAAAGTAATAATATGACAAAATGCATCTAATAATAATCAAATGGAAAAACCCCAAAACTTCAATAGGTGTGACAGTATGTCACACCTCGATCGATGACAGAAACCTCTGAACAAATGATGAAAGTGAATCAATTGTTTATATAACATGATATATAAAGCACTAAAATAATATTAAATGTAAATTTCATAATTTCAAATAACCAAAACAAAAAGAAAAGCTGGCTTTTAGATAGGTTAACTTATCTAGGAAGGAGCAATCACAATATTATTTAACAACCAAACATAATTCAAAAAAACATAGAATTTGGTTTTTTCATTTTACTACATCCATATTCCTAGTTGCAATCATCCATGAAGTCCAACTAAACAAAATTTTCTGCAGTCAACTAAAGAATAAGCAAGTGGGTAGACACATGCTTACAATACATAGATATACTTATTCTTATGATATGTCAAGACTTATAATATAAATGTGTAACATATAAGACAAACAACAAACAATCAAACATATTAACTGAATTGATTCGATCAACATATGTAGTTTTAATGAATAAGGCATATGTATGAACCCGACTTCAATCACCTTTGAATAATCAAATGGTATGAAGCTTGTCAACCCAATAAATTTATCAATATTCCCGTGATTTGAATAAATTAAAGATTGTCCTAGAATAAATGTTTAACAAACATAAGCACATAATTACAAGTAATAATACAAACATGAATTAAATAAAATGAGTAAATGAATTAATAATGACTAGAATAATACCCATGATTTCCCTCTAAGATATAAAATATAAAAGGAGTTATGAATATTCATCTAACTAATTAAATTAAAAGGATGAATAATATATGGTTGACTAGAGACTAAAGATTTACTCGCGGACCATTCTAGAAATGATGTCCTACATTAGAATAATCATTTTTTAGAGTTCTAAAATTGATTTGGTAACTAGTGTTTCACATAGAGAATTTGGGGTTTTTATTAATAAATGAATTAAAATAACTTAATTTGTATAACTTGATTAAATAAAATAAAACAAATTAAAAAACATAAATAATAAGATTTGAATGTTATATATTGGTTAATAACAAATGAGATATAATGATTAACTTTCTTTGAATAGTACAACTAAAATAATTAATTCATAATAGTTTATTAAATAAGATTTGGAATAATAAAGTGTAATTTTGTCAAAAATAATTAATTAAATAAATAATTAAATATAATTTTGGTCTAAGCAACTTATAAAAAATTTGTTATATAGAAATTTTTATAAAAATTAGGACTTATAAAACAACTTATAATTAACTTTTATAATTTTATAACTTATAAAATGTATAACTAACTATTATTAATTATATAAAGTTCAAAAATTAAATATAAATATACATTTAATTAAAAACTCCTAAAATGATTTTCATAATAATATAATATTATATAATTTAAAATTTAATTATCTAAAAATATAATTATATAATTTTCAAAAATTAGTTATAAATATATATTTATTAAAAATTTACTAGAATCCAATTTTCAAAAAAATTCATAATAATATAACAATATAATAAAATAACAATATAATTATATAACAATATAATAATATAATATTAAGGATATAAGTTTGAAAAATTAATTATAAATATATATTTATGAAAATTTACTGGAATTATTTTCATAATAATATAATATTATAATTTAGAAAACTAAGTATAAATTCATAAATTTTAAAATTCATAACTAAGTCATTTCATAGTTACAATCCAAATGATTTTTTTTATGATAATCATTCCAATTGATTTGATGTATTAGCCCTATTGCAGGATCGTTGAAGGGAGTTGAGTTACAACACAACAACACAAAGAAGAGATTAACTAAACTTAATCAAACAGTAAACTGGATTAACCAAGGTAAGACACTAAGAACACAAGTAATGTAAGAGACAGAACACAAAGAACACAAGTATATGATTTTTAAGAATGCAATATATTGCTTTCTCTATGCTCTATTACAAGTGTTACAAAGCATGATTCAAAGATACAAGAACATGAGATACTTATACTACATCCTACAACCGGCTATACTTTGAAAGCCAGCTGGATACAATTGACTAGACACAAAACAAAATTAATTGTAGAGTCAAAAGGCAGATTGCCTTTTGACTAGTGACTATGACATGCCATAGCTCACATCCTTATCTATTACAAAAAGGATAAAGTACATGAAGTAGAAAGTTACAGACTCAAGACCTTAATATACAGTTACCAAAAGCATGGACCTTTTCACCAACTCATGTAAGTTGGTAACCTTACAGAGGTGCAGCGGAAAGGTGTCCAGCTTTTTGGAAAAGTACATCAGATAAAGCATGTATTAAAAGTCTTCGGAAGAAATCTGTCTTCATGAGTTGAAGCTTCGGAAGACTTTGTCTCTGAGGCTTCGGAAGACTTCGTATTTGGCTTCAGAAGATATTAGTCTTGGCTTCGGAAGATTTTACCCTTAGTATTATTCTGTTGCATGTGTAAAACTTCCTAAGCATTATTCTTCAATGCACTTGTGCAGCATGTAGGATAGACATATGATGTTTAGGTTGCATTAGCCTCTTCATTGATCTCTACAAACTCCCCCTAGGCTGATGCTACCAAAACACTTAGTCGACTTCAGATATCAACAGTCCTCATTAGGATGATCACTAATCCTTTCTTCATAAGATGACCAGGATCCTTCAGACTATAAAAATGTCTTCTCATATAAAAGAGGTCATGCAGAGGAAACTGAAACATATCTTGCCATGTAAAATGTCTTCAGTTCCTTGATCTCTAATGACATGCCATCTTTATGGATTTGTGGTGTATGTCTAAGACAAGATGGGTCTTCCTGATGCTAGAGGAGCTATTTGAACTGGAGTTGATGTAGCATCCTCTGGCTGCACAACTTGGGGTTTAGAAGAGGGTGCAGTCTTCTTCTTCTTTGGCTTTGGTTTAGAAGCCATCCTCTTCTTTCTCTTTACAGGTTTTAACTGAGAAGACTGGCCTACAGTACTAGATTGATCTTCACTGTCTTTCTCAGTTAGGATTTCCTCTCCCTCGGGCTCAGAAGGAGAGGGAGGTTGACCCTGCTATGGATCAGAAGATAAAGCTTGCTGAGTTTCAGCAGGAGGTCCAGGTTGTGTTGTCTCTGGTTGTTCAACCTTAACCTCCACTTCTAGTGGAGCTTGACTTGGAGTGGAATGTAAGTCAATGAGCTCTCCACTTTTGATCTTCTGCTTGATCACCCTAATATGCTCATCCATAGTGGATAGAGACATGGGGCCAAGTCTCCTTCTGGAGAATCCATATAGCTTTAAGAAGCTCATCATCCTCTGCCTATCAGCAGACTTCTTCATGCTCTTTTGGATGATAGCTCTTGATTTTGCAGCTTCTTCCTTAGCTTATTCTTAGTTGTCTTTCTAACCTTGATTATCTCAAGTTTAAGCTGTTTTAAGTACTCAAACTCAACATAGCCATAGGACATGGGAAGGAGTGCATCTGCCTGATAGAAGCTTGTGGCACTCTGGTAGTTAATCATCTTGATCCTCTCTTCTTTTTTGTCTACCTGAGGTTCTTGTTGAACCGCATCTTCTTGTGCAGGACTTTCTTGAACTAGGGAGAGGGTAGGCATATCCTTGTATAGTCTTTTTCTTCTTCTCTCTTCTTTGACTTGTACTAGAAGCTCTGCATCTTCTGCCTCCTTCTTCTCCTTTGACCTTTCCAGATCAACCAGTTCATTCAGCTCTTCTAAGGGAAGAGAGATGACACTATCTATGTCATAGTTCCTTGTCTGCAGGTAATTTATCCTGACTGCCCTTAACTCATCATTCTGAGTATTTGGTCTGGGGGCAGCCCTGATTGCCGACTCCATGAGTCTTGAAGACTCAACAGAGGAACTTTCTCCCCTCAGTCTCCTTTTCCTCTCTCTCCCCTCCTCCTCAATCTCCTCAGATGTCATCTTTCTTTTCTCTTTATCATTCACAGACCTTTGTGACTTAGGTGGAGAAAGCTTTGGCCTTCATTACTTGTTGCAGCATCTAAGCTCTGGACAGAGAGAGGTTGAGAAGCACCTTCACCAGCATGTGTCTCAATAGGTTCTACCACTAGGCCTTCAGTCAAGGTTTCCCCTATGAAACTAATCTTAGGTTCTGCCTCAACATCCAGTTGACCGATGGCATTGCCTGATTCCCTAAGTCTCCTTCTTAAGCTGAACTCTGCAGTGATCCTGTCTTAGATTCTTTAAGCCAGTCTGTCAGATTGTCTTGATTTGCTTGGGTTGACAAGTGGCATGTTAACTAAATCCAGACCTTCATAGTAGTTCAAAGTCTGAAAATTGAAGACTTCTTGCTGTCCTTGAACTCTTATGATGATTAGGGCTTTCCTGATGTTGTCATACCTCCACCCAATGATGTGATTGGAAGATGGTGAAGATGACATAGCCCTTGGTATCCCATCCTCAAATAGACTTTGTATGAAGGAGTCTGTGTAGTCCAAATCAATGTGAACTTGAGGAGGTTGCTGAGAATGCATAATTGCAAGTGAGGATGGTGAGTCCTTAATGCCCACTCTCTCTGAAGAACTCCTAGGTTCTGTAACTATGATGACTTTCTCCCCTTTTTGGTAGCATCACCCACTTGCATAGGTGAGCTGGAAGATAGGTCAATCACATCCACAGGTTCTTGTGTTCTTGGTTGAGCTCTTTTTAAGGGTCTCCCAGCTAGTTGTTCCTTAAGATATGAAATCTCAAGTTGCTGATCATTGATCCTGTTGTGTAAGGTAGTTACCTGAGATTCAAGGTGACTAAACTTTGAGACTAAATAGGTGCATGTTTTAGTCAGTTTGTGCACCTTTAGTCTCAGATTCCCCTCATCTTCATTAGAAGATTCATTGGGGGATGAGATGATTGGACCAAAGTCCTTTCTCTCACCACCAGCTTCAGGTTCTTGGCTGCTGGTTTTCCTCTGCTCACTGGCAATCTCTGTTGAGATGTTAGTGAGCTGAGTTGCCATGGTTGAGGTCTTAATGATGTAATCACTTTCAGAAGTGAGAGCCTCTTCCATATGGACATCCTGAACAGGTTCAGAAGTGTCCACCTTAGTTATAGGTGACTGATGTGGGATAGATATAGGAGACTCAAGAGCATTCATCTCTCTTTAAATAGGGGTAAAGAAGAGAGACTCATTATACTCACTAAAACCTAGATCTTCATCAGTATAGAAGTCAAGGTGGGGAATTGGTTGGTGAGATCTATAGGCTGGGGATGGTAACTGTCCCCTAAAGGTTGATCACTTGAGTGTTGAGACTCAGAGTGATGGCTTAAGGCAGTTGGGCTACTGAGCTCATCAGGCTGAGCATGAGGAACCTCAGCACTGGTTCTTAGAGAGATGGGAATGGTCTGCTCCTCTGGAAAAGTAGGAGCTCCAGTGTCCACTTCTTCCTATATGGGTGAGTATATGGGGGCCTCCACAGACTGAATAGCCTGAGCAGGGGTTTGTTTGGATTTTCTTTGGTAAGTGATTATGATTTGAGGCTGTGTGGGTGGTTGGGAGGTGGCAGGTGTGGGCTCAACACTAGCTTGTGCTGCTAGGTTTTCACCTTGAGCAATGAGCTCTAACATTTTTGGGACAAGGGCTGTTTCTACCCCAGAGAAGCCAACAGTAGGCAATGCTATTAGGGTCACCGAAGCATGGCGTACAATGGTGTTAATGGGATTAAACATGCCAAACATAAGGATGTTTAGTCGATCCCATAAAAATAGAAGTTGCAAAACGTTGCAATTGTCAAATGTTGACTACCATGTTAATTTAAATAATGGGATAAAGGTCACCTAACCAATATTTAAATGCAACACTGGGTTTTAGATTTTAATTATTAATTTTATTATCATTAAAAATAATAAAATTGGACTTTATTAAATTATGTAGATGACTGCTAACAATAACGCTATCACCTCGACCGTCCATCACCTATCACTAAGAACTATCCTTGAAAAGGATCGTCTCAACCACAACAAATTCATGGATTGGTATCGAAACTTGAGAATTGTTCTCAAGCAAGAAAAGAAATCCTATGTGTTGGACGATCCTATTCCCGATGAACCTAACATTAATGATGCAGATGCCTATAATGATTGGATAAAACACACTGAGGATTCAGGGCAAGTTTCTTGCCTCATGCTAGGAACCATGATTCCTGAAATTCAAAAGGATTTTGAGAATCATGGGGCTTATGAAATGATTACTCAATTGAAGGAAATGTTCATTCAACAAGCAAGGGTAGAACGCTTCGAAACGGTTCGGGCGCTTCATGCATGTCGGATGGAAGAAACCCAATCGGTGTCATCTTATGTCCTCAAGATGAAAAGCCACATTGATTGTCTCGAAAGGCTAAATTGTCAATTCTCTAAAGAGTTGGCCACGTATTTGATCCTCAATGGTCTAACAAAGAAATTTGAGACATTTGTCATGAACTATAACATGAATGGATGTGACAAGAGCATTGGGGAACTTCATGCAATCCTCAAAACAGTCGAAGCGGGAATGGGAAAGAGGGTATTACCGGTTCTCATGATCAATGAGGGTGGAAATAGGAAGAGGCCTCACCCTAAACCAAGGCAAATGTTGCCAAAAACAAGGGACACATCAAAGGGAAGGGTAAGGGAAAGGCTAAAGTGGAACCACCAAAACCCAAGGAGAAAAAGACAAAAGTTACCAAGAATGATCCATGCTTTGAATGTGGTGAGATAGGACATTGGAAGAGGAATTGTCCAACCTATCTCAAAGCGTTAAGGAACAAGAGGGATGCAGGGTAGACCTCAGGTACAACTTTTATAATTCATATTGATCTTAATGTTATTTCTTCAAACACACGGGTATTAGATACCGGATATAGACTCATATTTGCCATTTGTTGCAGGGGTTCAAAAGAAGAAAACATTTCAAGAAAGGGGGCACTAGTCTTTTTATGGGCAATGGAGCAAAAGTTGAAGTTGAAGCCCAATAAGACTACATTTTGAAACTTCCAATGGTTTGGAAGTTATTTTCAAAAAATATTTTGTATGCTCCTAGTTTGACTAGGAATATTGTTTTTGTTTCCCTTTTAAGACAATATGGTTTTGTTTTAAAGTTTATTGACGATGGTTTTGTGTTTTTATGGATGATATGCTTTACTTTAAAGCTAAGCCTTCTAATGGCATTTATGAATTAGTTCATGATGACGCATCCTTTAATAACTTGTTGTACCAATCAAGCACAAAGAAACTTAAAATGGGTTTAAGTGTGACATATCTTTGGCATTTTCGTCTTGGTCACATAAATAAGAATCGCATTGAAACCCTTCAAAAGAATGTTCTTTTGCAAGCAAATGAGAATGATTCGTTTGATAAATGTGAATCTTGTTTACAAGGAAAGATGACCAAAGAAACCTTTAGTGGCACTAACAAAAGGGCAAAAGATTTATTAGGAATCATACATTCGGATGTATGTGGTCCTTTTAAAGCAATGACAAGGAATGGTGAAAGATACTTCATTACCTTTATCGACGATTATAGTTGTTATGATTATGTACTTGTTAAGGAACAAAGATGAAGCTTTTGAAATGTTCAACATCTTTAAAATGAAGTAGAAAATCAACTCAACAAAACAATCAAAGTTCTTCATTTAGATAGAGGAGGTGAATACCTTAGTGATGCTTTTCAAGATCATCTTAGGAGTTGTGGGATCATCTCACAACTTGCTCCACCCGAAACACCATAACATAATGGTGTGTCTGAAAGGAGGAACCGAACCCTATTGGATATGGTTTGATCTATGATGGCTAGAGCACATTACCTGTATCATTCTAGGGTTTCGCATTACTCTCTGTGGTCCGTATTCTAAATATGGCCCCAACCAAGAAGTAGATAACACACCTTCTGAAATATGACATGGAAGGGTTCCATCGCTATCATTTTTAAAGGTATGGGGTTGTGAAGCTTATGTTAAACATAACACCCTAAACAAGTTAGAAAGTCGATCCACTAAGTGTATCTTTATAGGATATCCCAATGACTCTATGGGAGATTACTTCTACAATCCAACAGAGCAAAAGGTATTTGTTGCTCAAAAAGCCGAGTTCTTGGAAACTAAGTTCCTTATGGAAGGAGCAAGTAGTAGAACAGTGGAACTTGAGGAGGATCAAGAAACACGAGACGATACGTGTTTGGTTGATACTAGCAATCAAAAAGAGGTTGTTGAAAATGATCAAGTGGTTGATCAATACAAAAAAAACGTTCGTAGATCTGGTAGAATTAGCAATCCACCAGAAAGATATGGATTCTTTGTGGATGGATGCTATGTGGTTGATTCGGATGAACCAACCACATACCACGATGCAATGTCAAAATCCGATTATGACAATGGATTGAAGCCATTAACGTAGAGATGCAGTCCATGCATGACAACCAAGTATGGGAATTGGTTGTACCACCTGTTGATACATATGTACCTAGTTTAGGAGCTTAATGTAAATGTCTGTCATATCTTACACATATGTAATGAATAAGTTGAATGAAATACAATATGTGATTGATGCTTATAATGTTTAATGTTCATTGTTTATTGTGTGATAAAGTATATTGAACTAACTATATAGGTTTGTGGTTCTTGTGCATAGTTCTTAGTCAATAATGATTGAGAAATGTGTTCAAACTTAATCATATGAAGTCTTCATGCGAATGGACCATACTAATGGACCATACGCATGAATACATCATGCTAATGGACCAGTCGCACGCCTTAACTAGGAGACTGGATCAGTTGCACGATTGAGACATAAGATTGACTCAGTCGCACGATTCAATCGCACGACTGAACATGCTAATGGTTCAGTCGCACGATTCAATCGCACGACTGAACCATGCTAATGGTTCAGTCGTACGATTGAAAAACCCTAACCTATAAATACCACCTAATTCGTGGAAAACATAACACTTCAAGAATTTCGACTCATATTCGTACCCTAGCCGTCCAGAGACTCTAGAAAGCCTGTTCCAACTTCATAGTTCGCAGTTGATCTTGTTCTAATCATTCTTAACGTTTCTTTAATCGTTAGATGATCGGAACTGCGTTCTCACTGATTGGATCGCCAATCAAATAGGATTCCACACTATTTGATCTGGTTTCACACATTATCAGTTAGTACTCCGCACATACACGGTCCTAACAAGTGGTATCAGAGCTTTGGCTCTTGATTCTGCATGTGATTCGATTAGTTTCGGTTTAAAAATCATGTTTTTCATTCAAAAGAGTCACCTTTTTGAGTAAAATAGTGTTTTCGACGTCTCCAGGTCTCAAAGTTTACGTTTTTCGGCATACGGCAGATTAGGGTTCTTGAAAAATCGTGTTTTTGCGTCAAAGTGTCAAAAAACCTATGATTTTGAAAAAACAGCAGCCTTCAGTCGCACGATTGGCTCAATCGCACAGCTGAACTCAATCACACACCCCACCTCACACGATTGAACTCAGTCGCTTACTCATTCGTACGACTGAACAACCCCATTCGCTTGTCTCCAATCACACACTCCATACGTATGACTGAATCCAATCGCACGATTGAATTCATTCGCACACTTCATTCGCACGACTGAGTCATCTACATTGGCCATCCGCATTTGTCCAATCGCACAATTGACTCATCCGAATTTGTCCAATCGCACGATTGACTCATCCGCATTTGTCCAATCGCATGAGTGACTCATTCGCATCTGTCCATTCGCACAAGTGAATCAGTTGAGTTCTAAAGTTCAAAGGTTAAAGAGATGGAAGATCAGTTCTCTGTGTTTACTGTCGGTAGAGACTCACGGATCTAGAACCTTTTGCTTCGGGAAAATGAAATAGGGAATCACAATAAACCACCTAAACTTATAACGTTAGATGCTTACCCACAATGGAAACAACGATTCAAGATCTATCTTAATGGAGTTGATCCTAACCTTTGGGAATCTATTGAGACAGGTTATAGTATGCCGGTTGGTGCTGAAGGTGTTAAATTAACCTTGGGAGGTATGACTGGTAGCTAGAAGGCGAAACACAGTGCTGAAAAGGAGGTGTATGCCCTGTTGACTCAGTCAATACCAAAACACATATTCCATCAGTTTTCTGAGAACAAACAGGCAAAGAAGTTATGGGAAGCCTACGACGGGAATGCAACGTTGAAAGCTCTAAAGGCAAAGGCTCTGAAAAAGGAGTTTGATAACTTCTCTTTGATGGGGAAAGAAAGCTTGGATAATGTCATAGACAGGTTCTACCATCTAATTAGTGACCTGCACACTCATGGTGTCACAACGTCAATGGAAGACAAAGTGTCAAGCTATGCTGATGGCTTGCTAGAGAAGTGGGACTCGTTTGTGTCTAACATGAGACAGAACAAATACTGGCAAAATTAGACAAATGACTTCATCGTGAAATTGAGGGAGGAGGAACTGAGGATGAAGTACAGGTCACAAAAAGGATCCTATGACCGGAATCCTTCACTTTATAATCCTCTCCCACTCCAACAAGTTCAGGAGCACCTTTTCAAACAACGTTTGTGTCTAGTTCAACCGCTCCTTGTCAAACCACATCTTTAGGATCTGAATCGTCAGGGTCATCTAGTATCCAATATATCGCACCTGAAGCAAATGCTACTAAGTTGAAGACCGAGAATCTCGGAAATATTACTATGGAGGTTGCAAAGGAGCATATGGAACTTCTAGCAGCAGTTGTTCATCTTATGATGGTCTAGTTGCAGGGAAAATTGGTAGTTGCCATCTGACCAATGAAGACTATGAACAGGTGGATGAAAATGAACTAGAAAGAATGGATATTATGTGGGCTTTGGCGAGTGCTATCAGAAGAGCAAAACAGTTTGTAAAACAGACTGGACAGAACTTGATAGCCATAAAAGATACTATGTTTGGTTTCGACAAAACCAAAGTTATCTATTTTAATTGTGGAGAAAAGGGGCATTTCAAACGTGAATGTGTAAAGCCGAAGAAGACAGGTAACGGGAATCAATTCTCATCTATTAACCATCAAGACAAACCCACGAGTGGAGCTACCTCATCAAGAAAAGATACAAAGGCCTGACTGCTCAAGGTGATGAAGGACAGGATTGGACCTTCAGTTTTGGTTGTTTTGGGTTCAGAAATAGACATGTTTGAACCTGAATTTACATTAACCTTTCCAAATTGTTCATCCAAATTCACAATAGGCATCTTACCTTTAGATTTCAAAGTAGCCTCCTTTTGTTTAGTGACAGATTCCACCGGTTTACTCGTGGAAAATGGATCACTAACTAGAGGAGTGGACACCACATGATCCTTAACTAGATTGTTATTTACTGGTCTACATTTAGTATTTAACATGATCTCATGTGTGGTGGAACCACTTTGTAACCCAACCCCTCCCTGTTATTTCGTTCTTTCACTAAGTGTTGAACTATATGAGAAGAACTGGTCCAACTGTGCAGTTTTTTATTTTAATGAGTTCACTTCGACTTCTAAAACTGCTTTTTCTTTCTTAGTTTCTAGATCAAGAAGTAGTCGTTCCCACCACTCCCGGATCTCGACTTAATGTATATCATCCTCTAGAGAACGTCATAGGGGATGTACAATCAGGAGTACATACAAGAAATCAGCTATACTCAGCTGATTATGCCTCAGTCATCGATAAAGGCTATCTTCACGATGGTGCTTATTGATATTTTGTGTCTCAATTTGAGCCAAAATATGTAAGTGAAGCCTTAAACGATGAGGCATGGGTGAGTGCCATGCAAGAAGAACTCCTACAATTCAAGAAGTTAGGAGTTTTGACACTGGTGGATAGACCAAAAGGTGCTAAGTGGCACTAAATGGGTCTTGAAATGCAAGAAATATGACCAAGGGGTCATAATTCGAAACAAGGCTCGACTTGTCATTCAAGGTCTTAAACAAGTCGAAGGAATCGATTACAATGAAGTGTTTGCACCTGTGGCTAGAATGGAAGCAATCCATATCTTCCTAGCCTACGCATCTTACATGAAGATCAAAGTTTATCAACTAGATGTCAAGAGTGCATTCCTTCATGGGGAAATTCGTGAGCCAGTGTATGCCAGTCAACCTAAAGGATTTGAGGATCTTACCATCGGGACAGAGTTTACAAGCTGGATAAGGCTCTCTACGGGCTCTATCAAGCCCCGAGAGCATGGTATGAGAAACTCTCAACTCATCTAGTGAAACACGGTTTTCGTAGAGGAGTTATTGACTGTACACTATTCATCAAAGAAAAAGATAGAGACTTACTGCTTGTACAGATTTATGTGGATGACATAATTTTCGGCGCCAAAAACGAAGAGTTATGTTAAGAATTTGAATCTGTCATGAAAGAAAAATTTGAGATGAGTGCAATGGGGGAGATGAAGTTATTCCTAGGATTACAGGTGGATGAGACACCAAAAGGAATCTTCCTGCATTAGACTAAATATGTAGGGGACATCCTAAGTCGGTTTGACATGGAGAATGCTTCAGCTGCTGGAACTCCACTTGCCACGAACCACGATGTGGCACCCGACGAAAATGGTGATCTGGTTGATGCTACAATGTATAGAGGAATGATTGGATCCCTTATGTATCTCACAACATCTCGTCCTGATATCATGTATGCGACGTGTCTCTGCTCCAGATATTAGACGAAGCCGAAAGTCAACCATCTCATAGTAGTTAAACAGATTTTCCGTTATCTGAAGGTACTCCAACACTCGGGTTGTGGTATCCTCATGAAGATGATTTTGAGCTTATAGCATATAGTGACTCAGATTATGGCAGATGCAAAATGAATTACAAGTCAACATCAGCAGGATGTCAGTTCTTTGGTAGATGGTTAGTCACCTGGCAGTGTAAGAAGCAGACCTCCGTTGCTCTGTCAACATGTGAAGCTGAATACGTTGCTGCTGCAAGTTGCTGTTCACAAATCATCTGGATTCAACAACAAATGTGCGACTACGGTTTGCAATTCTATAACACTCCTATATATGTTGATAATTCTGCTGCTATAGCCGTAACAAAAAATACAGTCCAACATCCTAAGCCTAAACACATCGGCATTAAGTATCACTTTATACGTGATTGTTTTGAAAAACAATTAATCAATGTGATTAAAATAAATACGGATTTTTAACGCACCGACCTCTATACAAAGCATTTGATAAACTGAGGTTTTTATATCTATTAGAGGTTAACGACATGAAAAAGAAAAGTGATGTGATCACAGAGGAAGAAAATGCTTAGTCAAATGCTCGAACAAGAAGAAAATAAATGAAAAACCCAATCAAGCTAATAACTTATGTTGTTGGCGCGACATTTGCAAAAAGAAAATAAATGCTCGAACAAGAAGATAGGTTGTGTGCCTCTCTGCTGTGCGGTGGCACTGACCTGAGGATAAGCATAACCTAAATATTCTATAATTCATTGTTGTTTGCGCCTCTCTGCTGTGCGATGGCACTGACCTGAGGCTTAGTATCTGTTTGAAAGCTCTTAGAATAGTTTCTTCTTGAAATATACCCGTAGACTGCTCAAAAATCTCCCGAGGAACGTTGGTTACCATATAAGTGTGGGATCCACAAATGCTTGTTGAAATAATTAAACCTAAGTCTTCACTAATGTGTGTCAAAAATCCGTGTATGGATTTAAGAGGACAAGTATACTGACAATCATCGTGAGCTGTAGTTCTTGAAGTCAAAATCATTGTGTGCATCTTGTGGCTCTAGTATGATTTCCTAAAATTGCTATTGACTCTCAGTGAAAACAAGAATCTAGCATCAAAATAGTTTATTAAAATGTCCTAAATGATTCTGATATAACTGTATGATTCCATAATGAATTGTACCAGAAATGATTAAATTGAATTGAAGTGGTACTGTCCAGGAAGTAAAATCGATTAGAATTACTCTAATAGGTTTAAAATTGTAAGGCCCCGTTCTCGGGACGCTTACAGCTCGTAAATCATTGCACATAAAACATATAACTTTACATTTAACCTTCACAAAACATTGCAGCGGAACATTAAAATAACTTTTCATTTCATTATAGATGCTTTTACAAGTTAATAAAATCGTTCATTTCAAAATATCGTTCGTTCGCATTATAATGCAAAAACGTAAAAAAAAAGAATGCCATCAAAAAGAGCTGAGTAGCCGTCCCGTGCCATCCTCAGCAACATTACCTGCTAACTGGAAACACACAAAAGTCAACGTTGCTGAGTGAGTTCTAGTTTTATAATAAAAACATACTTTACTTTCATTAAAACTGTCCTTTACTTTGCATGTTAACACACATCATACATACACATAGATAATATCATTATTATCTTCATCATTCGTTCATTAACTTTCGTTCATTCGTCGTTCGTCATTACCATTCACTTTCATTACTTTCATTCACATTCATTCATACATTTTTACTTTCATTCGTACGTTCATCATTACTTTGTTTTATTCCATCAATGCCATGAACTTTACCCCACCTTCATGCATAAAGCGGGTACTGGGCCTAAGTCTAACAAAGACCTTTCATCATGGCGCATAGCAGCCTAGCCACAGTACCTAAGGGTAAATTCAGGCGTACCATTGTCATGTGCTATACCCACCATCATGCATAAAGTGGATACTGGGCCGAAGTCTATCATAGACCTTTCGTCATGGCGCACAACATCCTGGCCATAATATCTAGGGTAAGTGACAAAGGTTCTATACAAATGATCAATCACAAAGAAAGGCCCCGATATGCATCCTTCTGGGGTAGCTAACCCACACACCGTTGGACTAACACCCTTCATTGGGCGTGTTTCGACATACAAGGCTTGCAAGACTTTCTTTACTTTCCATCATTCATTAATGCATGCATGCATTCATCATGTTCCTCTTTCATTATCTTCCACTTTACGTTACATAATACTTTCATTTCATTCATTAACATTCCACGTAAAGCCAAGGGAAAATAATCATACATAATAATAAGGAACATCAACATACACAGTCAACATCATCATACAGGGCATCATCATACATACATAACATACATCATCATACATCATGCATAAACATACAACATCATACATCATCATCATCCATGCCCATCATAATGCTTATGACCTCAAAAGTCAACCTACATGAACCCCCAGGAATCTCCCACGTCAAAACATACATCTGCACTTTTCCCCGAAAGCTAGAAAGTTAAACTATACGCTTTCGGGCGCACAAGCCCTACTTGGGCGTATGGGCACCCTTCAGTCGCATGGCCTCCTAGGCGACTGAACACAATGTGGATGAACACCGGGCGATTGGGCCCTATGCGAATGGACCCAATGCGGATGGACACAATGCGGATGGATACTATGCGAATGGACCTAATGTGGATGAGTACCTATGCGAATGGACCCAATGCGGATGGATCCTATACGAATGGACCTAATGCGGATGGACATAGGCGTATGGACTCCAGTCGCATGATCCCCATGCGAATGAACCTCAGTCGCACGACTCACAAGCGTATGGACTCTAGTCACACGACTCGCATGTGAATGAACCTCAGTCGCATGCCATTCGGTCGCATAGACCTAGCTGATACAAAATGCAGTTCATCCCGAACCCAATCTGCATTTTTCAGTCTCCAAACCCTCTCAATCCTATTCTAAGCCCAAATCGACCATCCTAAACCTTAGGAATACATACCACAACACCATTCAAGCACACTCAAGCCCGAAAACAAACTCCACTCGCATCACACACAAACAAACATATACATACGGGTTCAACACACACATCTCAAAAACGGATTTTACTATGTGTTCCAGCCCCAAATCAGTTGAAAACATGTAAAAGAGGGGTCCTAGAACTCACACAAACAACCCCGTCAAGTAGAACTTCAATCCAATCCACTACACCTCGACTTTCACGCTCGAATCCACGAAAACTGAAGCTTGAAACCACTTTTCCTCCTCTCTTCTCTCTATGGCCGAAAATTGTGAGTATGGGGGAGGGTGTGGGCTGCCTTCCCCCCTCTTATACCCCCACTCATTCAAGTTTTTCCCGTTTGGCAAGTTCGGTCCCTCGACTTTGGACTTTATTTCTTTCTTTCTCTTTTCTTTCTTTCTTTGGCTTCAAGGGAAATAACTGGGTGTACAAGTCCACCCCCCTTAAATAAGTTTCATCCCTGAAACCTATTATTCCTCGAATAGACGTGGGTAATGCTGTCTCATCTCTTTTTCAGTCTCCCACGTAGACGCGGATCCCTTCGTGTGCTTCCATTGTACACACACAAATGGAACCACTTTATTCCTCAGCCTCTTCTCTTTTCGATCAATGATTGCCACTGGTTGCTCCACATAACTGAGTGGTTCATCTACCTTGATATCCTCCAGTGGTACAATCATATCCTCGTCTGCTAGGCACTTCCTTAGATGAGATACATGGAATGTCGTGTGAATTCCACTTTATTCCTCAGCCTCTTCTCTTTTCGATCAATGATTGCCACTGGTAACTCCAATCTATAGGCCACCTCTCCTACTCTAGCACTGATTCGGAAAGGCCCTATGTATCTCGCGCTCAACTTGCCTCCACTTTCTGAACCGAATGATACCCTTCCAAGGTGAGACTTTCAACATGACCCTGTCACCCACCTGCAATTCAATCGGTCTACGTCGTTTATCAGCATACGACTTCTGTCTATCTTTGGCTACTTTCATTAAGGCCTTGATCTTTTCAAGCTTCTCAGTCGTAGCCTCGATCACCTCGATGCTCCCCAACTCCTTCTGACCAATATCACCCCAACAAACAGGTGTTCTACACCTCCTACCGTATAACATCTCATAAGGGGGCATACCAATGCTGGCATGATAACTGTTGTTATATGAGAACTCAGCTAACGGTAGGTGGTCATCCTAACTTCCTCCAAAATCAATAACACATGCCCGAAGCATATCCGCCAATGTCTGAATGGTCCTATCTGATTGACCATCCGTTTGGGGATGACAAGCCGTGCTAATATGCAACCTCGTCCCCATAGCATCGTGGAATTTCTTCCAGAATTTTGATGTAAACCGGGTGTCATGATCAGACACAATAGATACCGGCACACCATGACGAGTTACAATTTCCTTGATGAATAGATCAGCAAACCTCTTGGATGAAAATGTCTCGCGGATCGGTAGGAAGTGAGTACTCTTCGTCAAACAGTCAACTATCACCCATATGGCATCATATCCTTTCGGGGTACGCGACAACTTTGTAATGAATTCATGGTGATGTGCTTCCACTTCCATTTCGGGATATCCAAAGGTTGGATCTTCCCATACAGCTCCTAATGCTTGGCCTTCACTTGTAAACAAGTAAGGCATTTACTCACATACTCCACTACGTCACGCTTCATACTCGGCCACCAATAATCTTTCTTCATGTCTTGGTATATCTTTGTAGCACCGGGATGAATAGAGTATCGAGTCTTATGAGCTTCAACCAAAATCTTCACCCGTAGATCCCCAAAATGAGGAATCCACATCCTCCTGAAACGAGTTCTAACACCAAGCGTGTTTTCACCCAAGTCTGCGACCAGACCTCTCATTCTTTCAGAGTTAAGATAATCTTCTTTCAATGCTTCATCTTGTAACTCCTTGACTTGCTTCATCACATCCAAGGTCATGATCAACCAGTAAGCCTTCACCCGAATCAACTTGGGTCTCTCTTTTCTGCTAAGGGCGTTTGTCACACCCCTGCTAAGAGCGGAAACACGGGGATGTAAGGAGATGGGATCTTCATAACACATGATAAGAGATAGAGATGCAGAATAATAAATGATGACAAGTGTGTCATGACGACACCCGACAACAAGGGGACTTGTGTCGTGTTTAGTCAATATTCACGACAACATAGCCATAGGCATAAACATGTTAAATGATTCACATAAACAAAGATGATAACATTGTATGCAATTCCCACAACCCAGGAACAAGTTACAAAAGTATGATATTTAAAGCAACTACAACAAAGTTCCAAAAGACAATGTTTAAACTCATAATGCATCCTAGGGTCTCCACTAAGGCAGCACACCTAGATCTTCAATTAGCATGATCACCTGAAAAGATATGCTCAAAATGGTCAACAAAATTGTTGGTGAGCTCACAGGTTTAAATGTAAATAAGTAATTGATGTTGTATAATAGTTGTTGCGGAATACCATGAATACAGTTATAAGTAAGCAAAATCACATGACATGAGCTTTACAATCAACCTAACGACGTACACAAAGAATCTTGTCAGAATATATTCACCCAAGGCCCGTTCCTAGCGACTGTTGGTACTAACTAGTATACCAATAACAAGGGTGGGGGTGTCAACCCAGTAGTACTACCAATATCTATCCGTCGGTTCCCGCACTGGAATTAAATGGTTGTAAAGAAAGAACCACACAACAGACCCAAGCATGTATCAGATAAGTACTCCCAAAACAGTATCACGTTGATTCCAAGTATGTAAATTGTATGTAAGTTGTACAGCATAGAAAATGGGTGAGCATACTTTTCGCCCATGTTCGTAAATGATTGAAAAGGTTGTATAAGCATAAAAAGGGGCCACGAAACTCACTTGTTAAGTGGTAAGTATGAGTGATCAAAGTTTCCCAAGTGTTGTATGCAATGAATGGTCAAATACCTATTGACAGTTATTGTTAAGCATTAATGATATATATGAAGCAAATTGTAATGTTCAGTCGGTTCGGGTTGTATCGATTCGGTCGCGCGTAACACACACACAAGCTGACACACGTATTAGATCTTATGTAGATCCAATACTAGAAACCGTTGCCATTGTTGGTGATATTCTGTAAAAGATTCATTGTTATAAGAGAAGTATTTGTTAAATATTAGTAGTCATAAATTGATTGTTGATAGTTTGTAAAACGTTAGGTTGATTTGGTTTGGAATAGTATTTGTGGCCTTGATAGCGTTGACTTTAATCTTTGTGGTCGAGCAATGACATTTGTGTTGATGTTACCTTATCATCACACGACTTTCAAGAAGGAAATTCACACACACAACATCATCAATCACACGACAGGACCAGACGCTCAACTCAACACTCCATTCGTACGAATCAACCCTCTATCGTACGAATCAGCTTCATTCATATGATTGAACCTTCTTTCGTACGACTGGCTTTCAGTCATACCACACAGCACCCAATCGCACAACTCGACCTCCATACGCACGAATCATCCTTCATTCGTATGAATCAGCTTCATTCGTACGAATCAGCTTCATTCGTATGACTGAACCTCCATTCGCACGATTGGCCTTCAGTCGTGCGATACACGTACAATCGCACACATTCAATCGGTCGTAGGCTCAATTGCATACATCATTCATCCACATTGACTCAATCGCACGCATTCATTCGATCGCAAGACCCAGTCGCACGACTCACCCAGTCGTACGGCTCAGTCACATGACAGACCCAGTCGCCTGAACTACAGGTTCGCGACTGCTGAAGTGCAGAGCAGCCTTCGGCTGCCCCGAGCACGAGTTTTACACAACAAGAACTTCCGGAAACACACTACAAACACACACAAACAAGAAGCACACGCAGGAAGACATCAAACGCACCCACACGACCATATGTTTTCGGGTTGAACCCGAACACCCGAAACCCTAGAAATGGACAGCAGTAAAACGAGCAAGAAAGGGACAACCAAGGTCATCTACCTGCAAGGTTGGAGGAGACTAGGTTGTAGATGAAGTCTAGACGACGAAAAGGAGACGAAATGGGGCGGTTTTGGTGCAAAGAAGAAGATGAAAGTGAAGAAGAAGAATGAAGAAGAAGTGAAGAAGATGAAGAATGAAGAAGAAGTGAAGAAGATGAAGAATGAAGAATGGATGGGAATGGGGTATGTATACCCAGCCCAAGTTTTCAAAATGTCCATTTTAGTCCCTGCACTTAGCCCCCGAGTTCCCAAAGTTTGTTTCGGTTGAAAACGAGTTTAAAAGTGTTTGTCATATTAATGTTAAAAATGTATTTAATGATAATTGGCACTTAAAATGGTTTTATTAATGAAAATAATTTTATATAAAAAAGATATATTTAGTGATGATGGTGATGAAATTTGTAAAAGTATTAAGCATAGTACACGTTCACGAAGAAACACAAGCACAAAGATAATAAAGCAAGTAGGATATCCACACAAGGAGTTAATAAAGATGAGGAATGAATGATCAAAGAAAAGTTAACGGATAATTACGTTAATTAACGGACCTTGTGGTAACGAATGTCACAATATCCCCCAGTTGAGAGAATTTTGTCTCGAAATTCAGCTGGAGTTAGGTCCAAGAGTGTCATCCTTAAATAGATGTGGATATCTAAGTTTCATCTGATCTTCCTGTTCCCATGTAAATTCTGGCCCTTTTTTGAATTCCATCTCACGCGAACAATTGGTATTCTACTACGCTTTAATTGCTTGACCTTACGATTCATGATCTCAATGGGTTCCTCACAAAATGAAGCTTTTCGTCAATCTTGATGTCCTCAATTGGTACGTGAAGTGATTCGTCAGCCAAACACTTCTTGAGGTTCGACATGTGGAAAGTATCATGTACGCCGTTGAGTTCTTGTGGTAACCTTAATCGGTAAGCCACTGGACCAATCCTTTCTGTAATCTCGAATGGTCCTACGTATCCTGGGGCTAACTTCCTTTTCTTTTCAAATCGAACAATTCCCTTCCAAGGAGAGACTTATAGCAAAACGTGATCTCCAATGTTAAATTCTAGAGGCTTCCGACGGTAGTTGGCATAGCTCTTTTAGCGATCTCTAGCAGCTTTTAGTCTATCTTTGATTTGGAAAATCTTGTTGGTTGTTTCTTGAATAATCTCTGGGCCTGTTAACTGACTTTCACTAATCTCGGCCCAACAAGCGGGAGATCTGTATTTTCTTCCATACAACGCTTCAAACGGAGCACACCCAATGCTCGTATGGTAGATGTTGTTGTAAGAGAACTCAATCAACGGTAAATGAGTGTCCCAACTACCACCAAAGTCGATTACACACGCCCTCAACATGTCTTCTAGCGTTTTTATAGTTTGTTCACTTTGGCCATCTGTCTGAGGGTGATAGGCTGTGTTCATATCTAATCGAGTGCCCATCGCTTTCTGCAGTGTCTGCCAAATCGTGAAGTAAATCGGCTGTCGCGGTCGGATATGATCGACACCAGTACTCCGTGTCTTGTCACGACCTCTTTTGTGTACAATCTCGCCAATTTATCCATTTTGTAGTCTTCTCGGATCGGCAAGAAATGAGCTGACTTCGTCATTCGATCCACTACAACCCATATCGAATCATGCCCGCTGCTCGTTCTAAGGAGTTTGGTAATGAAATCCATAGCCATGTTCTCCCATTTCCACTCGGGAATTTTAGGTTGCTGTAATAATCCCGATGGTTTCTGATGTTCAGCTTTAACTTTCGAGCATGTCAAGCATCTGCTTACGTACATGGCAATGTCTTTCTTTATGCCTGGCCACTAGTACAGATTCTTAAGATCCTGGTACATCTTGTCTGCACTAGGATGAATAGAATATCGCGTCTTGTGTGCGTCATCCATGACCAAGGTACGTACACCACCCCATCTGGGTACCCTTATGCGATCTATGAAGTACTGTACACCATCATCCTTGCAAGTCATTTGTTTATCCAACCCTCAGAATTCTTCTCCCGCAAGGTTTTCTTCTTTCAACGCCTCACTTTGTGCAGTCTGGATCTGAGCTTTCAAATTCGTTTGAATAGTCATCCTAACGCTCGAGCACGTAGTGGTTTCACGCGTTCTTTGCGGCTTAAAGCATCAGCCACCACGTTGGCTTTCCATGGATGATACCGGATTCCACAATCGTAGTCACTAAGAAGCTCTACCCAATGTCGTTGACGCATATAAGCTCTTTTTGATCCAGGATATGTTGCAGGCTCTTATGATCAGTGTAGATGATGCATTTGGTTCCATACAGTAATGCCTCCATATCTTAAGTGCAAATACTACAACGCCCAACTCCAAATCATGGGTTGTTTAGTCCTTTTCATGTACCTTAAGTTGTCACGAAGCGTAGGCAATCACCTTATCCTTCTGCATTAGTACACATCCCAATCCTTGATGTGAAGCATCGCAGTATACCACAAAATCATCAGTTCCGTCTGGGAGGGACAATATTGGTGTATTTCACAAATTCTCTTTCAATGTTTGGAATGCTTGTTCTTGTGCATGTCCCCAATCAAACTTCTTGTCTTTCTGAGTCAACAGTGTTAAAGGTTGAGCGATCTTTGAAAAATTCGTGATGAAACAACGATAGTATCTGACCAATCCTAAGAATTGTTGTATCTCTGAAGGTGTCTGGGGTGTATCCCATTTCTTCACCGCTTCGATCTTTCCGGGATCTACATGAATCCCATCCTCGTTAACCACATGACCTAAAAACTTCACTTCCTGCAACCAGAATTCACACTTCGAGAACTTGGCGAAAAGTTTCTCTTCCCGTAACAGTTCCAGTATTACCCGAAGGTGTTCTTCGTGATCCTCTTTCGATCGGGAGTAGATAAGTATATCGTCTATGAATACGATCACAAACTTATCCAAGTAAGGTTTACACACCCGATTCATTAAGTCCATAAACACTGCTGGTGTGTTAGTCAACCTGAACGGCATGACCAAGAACTCATAGTGTCCATAACGAGTTGTAAACGCTGTTTTCGGTATGTCGTCCTCGAAAACCCTTAGTTGATGATATCCAGAATGAAGTTCGATCTTGGAGAAATATGAAGCTCCTTGCAGCTGGTCAAACAGATCGTCGATCCTGGGGAGAGGATACCGATTCTTCACAGTTAACTTGCACAACTCGCGGTAATCGATACACATTCGGAACGACCTATCTTTCTTTTTGACAAATAACACTGGTGCTCCCCATGGTGAGTGACTCAGCCAAATGAAACCCTTCTCCAGTAGTTCCTATAACTGACTAGATAATTCCTGCATTTCAGACGGTGCGAACTGGTATGGCGTCTTTGCTACCGGTGTAGCTCCAGGAACCAACTCTATATGAAATTCCACCTGTCGCGGAGGAGGCAAACCAGGCAAATCATCAGGAAATACATCTGGGTAGTCCCGTACTACCGAAATATCTACCACTTTCCTCTCTTCTTCCTTCTTTTCTACCACGTGAGCCAGAAAAGCGTAGCACTGTTTTCGTAAACTTCGGCGTGCTTTCGTGCAGGAGATATGCTTTATGTTTCTTCCCTGTTGTTCTCCTTGAATTCTGAGTACCTTCCCGTTTGGCATGGGGATTCGTACTACTTTATCCCCACAGACAATCTCAGCTCTGTGTTTTGACAACCAATCCATTCCCACAATCACATCGAAACTTTCTAACTCAAAGGGTATCAAATCTATATCGAAGGCATGGTCCTCCAATATCAACGAGCACTTTCTAATGATTTCATCAGCCTGAACAATCTTACCATTGGCCATTTCTACAGTGTAGCTAGTTTATAGCCTACTACGACTCAAATCAAGCAATTGCACAAACTCAGATGATATAAAGCTATTGTCTGCTCCAGTATCAAACAATATAGATGCGAAGTGATTATTGAGTAAGTGCGTACCCGTGACAACATTTGGGTCCTGACGGGCATCGTTGGCTCCAATAACGAATGCACGTCCCTGAGCTGTATTCCCTTGATTTCCCGGGCCTTGATTTCCGGCTATGGCTATCACCGGTTGCTGGTTGTTCCCTTGTTGACCCAGCGCCCCATTCAGTCTGGGGCACATGTTTCTGTAGTTATTAGGGCTTCCACACTCATAACAACCCTTGGCATTCTCGGCAGCGTTAATTGTCTTGACCGGTGCCACCAGATTCGGCGCTTTTCTGCAGTCTTTTGCTAGATGCTCCGGGCGTCTACAGTTCGCGCACACCCAGCACGACCACAAAATTCCTGGTTGTCTTAGCCCTTTTATCAAATTTCCCGGTACTCGACCGCTCGTTTCCTTCCCCAACATCTTTTCTCTTCTCTGCTCCCCTTCCCAATACCCCTGTTCTCACCATCTCATCAGTTAGAGCGCCAACCTTCAGAATTGCGCTCTGAATCGTAGGAGGAGCAGTTGCTGTTACCATTGCCCGGATTTGAGGCGCAAGTCCCCAAATATACCTCTCGATCCTCTTTGATTCTGGAGTGACCAGATGTGGAACCAATCTTGCCAATTCATGAAAACGATCAGTGTAAGCGGCGTGCCCAGCCCCCACCATAGCATGATTCCAGAATTCATGCTCCAGTTTCTGCATCTCATTAAGGGGGTAGTATTCCTCAGTGATTAAGGCCTTAAACTCATCCCATGACATCTGCATCACCGATTCTCTTCCCCTAGCCTGTATCTGAGTGTTCCACAAAGTTAGTGCCTTGCCCTATAGTGAACACTTGGCATACTTAATTTTCTGGCTGTTGAGGCATTCGCTGATGTCAATTACTGCCTCCATTTTCTCCAGCCACCTGGTCAGGGCTATCGCTCCACCCTTTCCATCAAATGCTTTCGGTTTGCAGGCCACAAACTCCTTGTACGAACACCCCCTTATAGCATTAACAACCCAAGTCTCATTAACAACCCCAGTCTTATTACCAGCTGTACCACCATTCCCGGTCTCCTGGTTACTCTCATTCCCAGTCGGGTTCCTATTATCTTCATTATCATTGCCACCAACCCCGTGGGGGTGGTGATTTTGAAGAGCATTGCTCGCTTGGGGAACAATAGTCGGGATCAGTGCGGCCAGTTGTTGAGCGATCAGAGCCTCCACGTTAGCATTTCCTGTTCCCTGATTGTTGCTGGCAGGGCCATCATTTGTTCTTGGTGCTCTACCTCTGCCTCTGCCTCTACCCCTTAGGGCTTCACTTCCGCCACTGTTGCTGCGGGTAACTCTTCGAGGCGGCATTTTCTAATCATAGAAGTAGTAAACACATAAGCTTTAACCATTTCAAAGCATATTAACCATACTACTCATCAAAGTCCAGCATTCGAAGTTAATATCACACTTGTGGTTACCACACATCACATACAAGTCATGTAATTCTCACACCATGAATCGATAATGTTCCAACAGTAATCCTTCATAATAATTGCAACCCATGCATATAATCATTTTAGTGTAGCGAAGGTTGTCCATTTCCTCCTCTTTCGAGGTTTCAGACATAACCCCCCTGAGGGTAATTCTCAATGTCCAAGGTCAAGCGCAATAGCATGATCTGTGGAGATCTCTCCGGGTTTAATACCCGGGTTTGATAAAACAACTCGGCATGTAGAGGGAACGGAAGATCCAATAGAAGCATCCCAAAAAGAGTGAGCACAAGGGCTCTCTCATAGGGTGAAAAGATCACGAAACAGATAGATAAACAAATCAAGCAAAGGGGAACACATACACGAGATATAAAATGCACACAACCCTAGCATGAAAATCTACATGAAGGTTCCTTGGTTATAGTCTAGGTCAAGTGAATTGCCTAATTCTCTATAACCAATGGCTCTGACACCAGTCTGTCACACCCCCGCTAAGAGCGAAACACGGGGATGTAACGAGACGGGATCGTCATAACACATGGTAAGCGATAGAGATGCAGAATAATAAATGATGACAAGCGTGTCATGACGACACCCGACAACAAGGGGACTTGTGTCGTGGTTAGTCAATATTCACGACAATATAGCCATAAGCATAAACATGTTAAATGATTCACATAAACAAAGATGATAACATTGTATGCAATTCCCATAACCCAGGAACAAGTTACAAAAGTATGATGTTTAAAGCAACTACAACAAAGTTCCAAAAGACAATGTTTAAACTCAAAATGCATCCTAGGGTCTCCACTAAGGCAGCACACCTAGATCTTCAATTAGCATGATCACCTAAAAAGATATGCTCAAAACGGTCAACAAAATTGTTGGTGAGCTCGCAGGTTTAAATGTAAATAAGTAATTGATGCTGTATAATAGTTGTTGCGGAATACCGTGAATACAGTTATAAGTGAGCAAAATCACATGACATGAGCCTTACAACGAACCTAATGATGTACACAAATAATCTTGTCGGAATATATTTACCCAAGGCCCATTCCTGGCGACTGTTGGTACTAACTAGTATACCAACAACAAGGGTGGGGTGTCAACCCAGTAGTACTACCCATACCTATCCGTCGGTTCCCGCACTGGAATTAAATGGTTGTAAAGAAAGAACCACACAACAGACCCAAGCATGTATCCGATAAGAACTCACAAAACAGTATCATGTTGATTTCAAGTATGTAAATTGTATGTAAGTTGTATAGCATAGAAAATGGGTGAGCATACTTTTCCCCCATGTTTGTAAATGATTGAAAAGTTTGTATAAGCATAAAAATGGGCAACGAAACCCACTTCTTAACTGGTAAGTATGAGTGATCAAAGTTTCCTAAGTGTTGTATGCAATGAACGGTCAAATACCTATTGACAATTATTGTTAAGAATTAATGATATGTATGAGTGATCAGTCGGTTCGGGTTGTATCAGTTCGGTCGCACGTAACACACACACACAAGCTGACACACGTATTAGATCTTATGTAGATCCAAGTACTGGAACCGTTGCCATTGCTGGTGATATTGCGTAAAAGATTCATTGTTATAAGAGAAGTATTTGTTAAATATTAGTAGAAATAAATCGGTTGTTGATAGTTTGTAAAACGTTCGGTTGATTTGATTTGGAATAGTATTTGTGGCCTTGATAGCATTGACTTTAATCTTTGTGTTCGAGCAATGACATTTGTGTTGATGTTACCTTATCATCACACGACATTCAAGAAGGAAATTCACACACACAACATCATCAATCACACGACAGGACCACACACTCGACTCAACACTCCATTCGTACGAATCAACCCTCAATCGTACGAATCAGCTTCATTCATACGATTGAAACTTCATTCGTACGACTGGCTTTTAGTCATACCACATAGCACCCATTCGCACGAATCAACCTCCATATGCACGAATCAACCTTCATTCGTACGAATCAGCTTCATTCGTACGACTGAACCTCCATTCGCACGATTGGCCTTCAGTCGTGCGATACACGTACAATCGCACACATTCAATTGGTCTCAGGCTCAATCGCATACATCATTCATCCGCATCGACTCAATTGAACATAACATTCATCTGCATTGAATCAATCGCACACATTCATTCGATCGCACGACCCAGTCGCACGACTCACCCAGTCGCACGGATCAGTCGCATGACAGACCCAGTCACCTGAACTGTAGGTTGGCGACTGCTAAAGTGTAGAGCAGCCTTCGGCTGCCCCGAGCACGAGTTTTACACAACAAGAACTTCCAGAAACACACTACAAACACACACAAACAAGAAGCACACACAAACAAGAAGCACACACAGGAAGACATCACACACACCCACGCGACCACATGTGTTCTAGTTGAACCAGAACACCCGAAATCCTAGAAATGGACAGCAGTAAAACGAGCAAGAAAGGGACAACCAAGGTCGTCTACCTGCAAGGTTGGAGTAGACTAGGTTGTAGATGAAGTCTAGACGACGAAAAGGAGACGAAACGGGGCGGTTTTGGTGAAAAGAAGAAGATGAAAGTGAAGAAGAAGAATGAAGAAGAAGTGAAGAAGATGAAGAATGAAGAATGGCTAGGAATGGGGTATATATACCCAGCCCAAGTTTGCAAAATGTCCATTTTAGTCCCTGCACTTAGCCCTCGAGTGTCCAAAGTTTCTTTCAGTTGAAAAAGACTTTAAAAGTGTTTGTCATACTAATGTTAAAAATGTATTTAATGATAATTGGCACTTAAAATGGTTTTATTATGACAATGGTTTTATATAAAAAAGCTATATTTAGTGATGATGATGAAGAAATTTGTAAAAGTTTTAAGCATAGTACACGTTCACGAAAGAAACACAAGCACAAAGATAATAAAGCAAGTAGGATATCCACACAAGGAGTTAATAAAGATGAGGAATGAATGATTAAAGAAAAGTTAACGGATAATCACGCTAAATTGACGAACCTTGTGGTGACGGATGTCACAGCGTCCGCCACCACGTTGGCTTTGCCCGAATGGTAATGGATCTTGTAATCATAATCCTTTATAAACTCCAACCATCTCCTCTGCCTCATGTTCAAATATTTCTGCTCAAAGAAGTACTTCAAGCTCTTGTGGTCAGTGAATATGGTGCACTTCGTCCCGTAAAGATTTTGCCTCCAAATTTGTGACGCAAAGACCACGGATGTTAGCTCCAAGTCATGAGTAGGATAATTGGCCTCGAGAACCTTCAACTGTCGGGATGCATAGGCTATAACCTTCCCTCTCTGCATTAACACACACCCAAACCCCGAGTAGGAAGCATCTGAATAAACCACTAGATCTTCACTTCCATCGGGTAATGACAGAACAGGAGCTTAAGTCAACCTCGCTTTCAATTCTTCGAACGCCTTCTGTTGAGCGTGACTCCATACAAACTTCACATCTTTCCGGGTCAACTTAATGGAGAAGCGATCTTAGAAAAGTCTTGAATGAATCTTCTGTAGTAGCCTGCCAAACCCAAGAAACTACGAATCTCAGATGGCGTCTTTGGAGACTTCCATTGCATCACCGCCTCCACCTTTGCCGGGTCCCCATAATCCCATCAGGATTCACCACATGACCCAAGAATTGAACCTTATGCAACCAGAACGTGCACTTGGAGAACTTGGCGTACAACTTCTCCTTTCTCAACGTCTCCAAAACCTCCTGAATGTGACCGGCATGCTCAATCTCGCTCTTCGAATAAATCAGGATATCATCAATAAACCAATCACTGATTTATCCAACATCAGCCGACACACTCGATTCATTAGATCCATAAAAGCAGCTGGTGAATTACTCAAACCAAAAGACATGACAAGAAACTCGTAATGTCCATTGCGCGTGCGAAAAGTTGTTTTAGGAACATCCTGTTCCTTCACTTTCAACTGATGGTAGCCCGATCGAAGGTCTATCCTTGAAAATCAACTGGCACCTTGAAGCTAATCAAACAAATCATCAATTCTCGGTAGGGGGTATCGGTTCTTTATCATCAATTTGTTCAGCTCACGGTAGTCTATACACATCCTCATGCTAACGTCTTTCTTCTTTAGGAATAAGACCGAACCACCCCAAGGAGAGACACCCAGTCTAATAAACCCCTTATCAAGCAGCTCTTGTAGTTGCTCCATCAACTCTTTCATCTCAGTCGAAGCCATCGATACGGTGCCTTAGCAACAGGTTAGGCACCCGGTATCAAATCAATCTGAAACTCGATCTCTCGGTTAGCTGGCACTCCTAGTAAGTCTTCGGAAACACATCTGGGAAGTCACACACAACCGATACATCAGATAATTGTGGTGTTAGCGTATCCACATCCTTTACATAGGCAAAGTAGGCACTACATCCACGCCTCATGCACTTTCCCGCCATCGCCATTGAGATTACTTTTGGGATCGTCGTGACCCGATCCCCATAAACAATCACCTTACTCCTGTCAGGCGCTATCAGTCGAATCATCTTCTTGTGACACACAATATTCACCTCGTAATCCGCTAACCAATCCTTCCCAAGAACCACATCGAAACCACCTATGGTCATCACGAACAGTCTAACCGGAAATTTATGACCTTCTAGTTCCACATCACAGTCTTTTATCATCTCAGAAATCCTGGTACACTTACCTATGGTAGTTTCTACATCAAAGGGCACATCAACACTCCTACTACAAACAGGCAGTTTAGCATAGAAAGCAGTAGAAACAAAATTTTTACAAGCACTAGAATCGAATAACACAAAGGCTAAAGTTTGGTTTACTAGAAATGTACCTGACACGACATCAGGGTCCGTTCTAGCTTCCTCCCGCGTCATCGTAAACGCTCTGATGCTCGCCCTCGGTCCTTCTCCTCTAGCCTTCTTCACCCCGAAACCCTCAGCTCTCGGCTTCTTATAGTCTATACTCATGTTGCCCTCCGCGCCACAATTAAAACATCTACCCACACGACAGTCCTTTGTTATGTGTCCCATCCTCCCACACTTGACGCACAAGTTCGATCCAACCTACATTCTCCAATATGCTCCTTTCCATATCTATCACACTTCTTCGACCCTGCACCAGATGTGACCACGCGGCGGTCGTCTACTAGTGCTTTCTTGTTACTCGTCGGGGCACCACCTCGACCAAACCTTTTCCCATTCCAATTCCGGTCACCACTCCCTTTTTTGCTACCTTCAGCCACCACCACCATAGCTCTCTCATCATACAACCTCCCAGCCAAATCCACCGCCGACCTAAACGTGCTCGGTCGGGCAGCGATCATGTGCCTACGAATATCCGCTGGTAAGCCCTAAATGTATCTTTTAATATTTAGTGACAAGGGTGGCACAAGGGTGTCACTTGGTCTGGCACCAGTTGTGCCATCTCATTAAACTTCATAGTGTATTGCTGATGAGTCATTGTTCCCGCCTCCAGCTGCAGGAACTCTCTTTCCACCTTATCCATTTCCCTGTGAGGACAGAACTCCTCAATCACCAACTTCTTCAGCTCCGACCAGCTTGACTACCCTTGGCTTGGACTATATTGTCTTACCAACACAGAGCCGAGTCCACAAAAGAGTGGGCAGCAAACTTTACTTTCTGATCCTCTCGGCACTCGTTGATGTTCGTAATAGCTTCCATTTCTCTAACCCACCGGTGAGCAACAACAGTAGTGCCGTTACCATCAAAAGTAAGGGGCTTCCATCGTTGAAACGCCCCGTAGTTACAGCCTCGTGCCACCTTCGGCACAGCTCTTCTTCTTCCTCTTCTTCTTCATCATCAGACAGAACCATCTCAGTCTCGGGCTGTCTTCTTTTGCCCGTAGGTCTATTTCTTTCCTTCCTCTCCCCTTCCCGTACGACTTTAATCACTTCAGTCATCACAAACGGTAAGATTGTGTGCATGACCTGAAGCACCTCTTCAACCACAACCTCTTTCACCGAGGCCCTTAAGTTTGCACTCTTATCACCACCCTCCGAATGAGGGGTCTCGGTTCTTCTTAAACCACCTTTTTAACTCTAGGTCTTCCTCTTTTGGGTAGTGGCTCTGCACCACGACCTCCACCACATGAAGCTACTAGCCATCCACACACACACACTAAAAGATTCAAACACCAAACAATCATTCAAAGGAACAACTTAGTTTATGTCAAGTATAGTAAGTCCCTAATTATAGTGGCCAGTTGTGATTAGCCACTTACACTCTTCATACCCCAAACATTATCTATCCTGACTACATCAGTATCTAAATCTACAAACAACACATAACCACATAACATGCGCACGTAATACTGGTTTACATTACGAAAATATCTGATGGCACACAGGTACTCAGTGTGGCATCCCTTTCTTTTCCATCCCATTTTCAGTTTAAGTTTAGGTTTATTTGAAAATTTACCCATTTCACTTAAACTTTGGCTCTCATACCAACTTGTAAGGCCCCGTTCCCGGGATGCTTACAGCTCATAAATCATTGCACATAAAACATATAACTATACATTTAACCTTCACAAAACATTGTAGCAGAACATTAAATAACTTTTCATTTCATTATAGATGCTTTTGCAAGTTAATACAATCGTTCATTTCAAAATAGCATTCGTTCGCATTATAATGCAGGAACATTTAAACAAAAGAATGCCATCCAAAAGAGCGAAGTAGCCGCCCCGTGCAATCCTCAGCAACATTACCTGCCAACTGGAAACACACAAAAGTCAGCATTGCTGAGTGAGTTCTAGTTTTATAATTAAAACATACTTTACTTTCACTAAAACTGTCCTTTACTTTGCATGTGAACACACATCATATGTACACATAGATAATATCGTTATTATCTTCATCATTCGTTCATTAACTTTCGTTCATTTGTCGTTCATCATTACCATTCACTTTCATTACTTTCATTCACATTCACTAATACATTCTTACTTTCATTCATACGTTCATCATTACTTCGTTTCATTCCATCAACCATGAACTTTACCCCACCGTCATGCATAAAGCGGGTACTGGGCCTAAGTCTAACATAGACCTTCCGTCATGGCGCACAACAGCCTGCCATAGTACCTAAGGGTAAATTCAGACGTACCATTGTCATGTGCTATACCCACCATCATGCATAAAGCGGATACTGGGCCGAAGTCTATCATAGACCTTCCGTCATGGCGCATAGCATCCTGGCCATAGTATCTCGGGTAAGTGACAAAGGTTCTATACAAATGGTCAATCACAAAGAAAGACCCCGATGTACATCCTTCTGGGGTAGCTAAGCCACACACCTTTGGACTAACACCCTTCATTAGGCGTGTTCTGACATACAGGCTTGCAAGACTTTCTTTACTTTCCATCATTCATTAATGCATGCATTCATTCATCATGTTCCTCTTTCATTATCTTCCACTTTACGTTACATAATACTTTCATTTCATTCATTAATATTCCATGTAAATCCAAGAGAAAATAATCATACATAATAATAAGGAACATCAACATACACAGTCAACATCATCATACATGGCATCATCATACATACATAACATACATCATCATACATCATGCATAAACCTACAACATCATACATCATCATCATCCATGCCCATCATAATGCTTATGACCTCAAAAGTCAACCTACATGAACCCCCGGGAATCTCCCACGTCAAAACATACATCTACACTTTCCCTGAAAGCTAGAAAGTTAAACTATACTCTTTCAGGCGCAGAAGCCCTACTTGGGCGTATGGGCACCCTTCAATCGCATGGCCTCCTAGGCGACTGAACACAATGCGGATGAACACCGGGCGATTGGGCCCTATGCAAATGGACCTAATGCGGATGGACACAATGTGGATGGATACTATGCGAATGGACCTAATGCGGAAGAGTACCTATACGAATGGACCCAATACGGATGGATCCTATGCGAATGGACCTAATGCAGATGGACCTAGGCGTATGGACTCTAGTCGCATGACTCCCATGCAGATGAACCTCAGTTGCACGACTCACAAGCGTATGGACTCTAGTCGCACGACTCGCATGCGAATGAACCTCAGTCGCATGCCATTCGGTCGCATAACCCTAGCTGATGCAGAATGCAGTTCATCCCGAACCCAATCTTCACTTTTCGGTCTCCAAACCCTCTCAAACCTGTTCTAAGCCCAATCGACCATCCTAAACCTTAGGAATACATACCACAACACCATTTAAGCACACACAAGCCCGAAAACAAACTCCACTCGCATCACACACAAACATATACATACGGGTTCAACACACACATCTCAAAAACGGGTTTTACTATGTGTTCCAGCCCCAAATTAGTTGAAAACATGTAAAAGAGGGGTCCTAGAACTCACACAAACAACCAAGTAGAGCTTTAATCCAACCCGCTACACCTCGACTTTCATGCTCGAATCCATGAAAACTGAAGCTTGAAACCACTTTTCTTCCTCTGTTCTCTCTATGGCCAAAAATTGTGAGTGTGGGGGAGGGTGTGAGCTGCCTTCCCCCTCTTATACCCCCACTCATTCAAGTTTTTCCCGTTTGGCAAGTTCGGTCCGTCGACTTTGGACTTTATTTCTTTTCTTTCTCTTTTCCTTCTTTCTTTGGCTTCAAGGGAAATAACCGGGTGTTACAAAATCCATCTCAAATAAAAAAATACAAAAATATGTCTTAGTTTTGTTTTTAAATTTCTAGTTGTTTTATTTGTGAATTTTCTAGTCATTTAGTAGGTAAAAGTCAGACTATGCATCAGAATTCAATCTATGAATCACTTACTTAAAAAGGGTCATGTCTGAGGTGACCAATCGAGTTTTTAAGTTAAAAGGATCACATCTAAGGTGATCAATAGTTTTCAAATTAAAAAGGTCATGTCTGAGATGATCAACGGTCATAATGTCTTATCAATAACTAACAAGTTAAGGGTTTGAAAGTGCATGAGGTGAAACTCATAAGTATGAGCCATTCGCATGACTGGACCATAAGTATGGACCAGTAGCATGATTGGATCATACGTATGCCCAATCGCACGACTGAACCACACGTATGGGCTAGACGTATGATTGGACCATAAGCATGGGTGAATCCATACGATTAGATCACCAGAATGAACCAATTGCATGAATGAAGGAAACCGACTTAGTCAGTCACATGACTGACACCAAGTCGCACGAATGGATGTGACCGACTGAGCCAGTCGCACGACTGAGACCCAGTCGTCCGAATGAAGCGTGCAAATAGGTCCAGTTGCTCGATTGAAGATAAAATCAGTATAAATAGGCTTAAAGTCGGTCGCACATTCTCACCACCCTTCAATCGCTCCCAAATCGCACGACAGCAACCTTACTCTGCCAAAAATTGATTTAGTTGATTTCGCACTAGGATTGTGTTACTAACGTGTACTCTAATCTTATATAGGTAATTAATGATCCAAATCACACAAAATGAGCGGTGTAATCAAACCCTAGCAGACCTAATTTGACTAAAATCAAGAAATCTATAAAAACTTTCAAATAGACCACGTAAATATGATTAATGGTTAAAATGAAGGACATACAGTGATAATTAGGGTCCTTGCGAATCTAAAGAGTCTAGACATAATGTTTATCATCAAGTTTTGACCTAGATTCGAGCTTAGAGTGTCGAACAGAGAGTTATGCGACTTGACACTCCGAATGAACTTCAATCGCATGATTGAGCTAAGCGAATGACTCAATCGGGCGAATGAACATGGCGTATGAGCTCAATCGCCCGATTGAACTCAGCCGCATGCTGAGTTGCCTGATTGAACTTAGCCGCATGCTCAGTCGCCCGATTGAACTCAGCCGCATGCTCAATCGCTCGACTGAACTCAGTCGTATGGTTAAATCGCACGATTGAACCAGACTGATTTCAGAATAGTTTAAATTATCAACAGTTTCTATTATGGACAAATCTCATGTTTATGTGTCTTGTGTTACAGAAAAATGGCATATAGGTGGATCATCAACACCAAGCACAACATTTGTGCTCACTTGGATGCCACCACTAGGAATGCTGCTGAGTTTGGGGGTATTATTGCATTTCTAAGGCAATCTAGGATCTACAGAGCCATATTTGCTCCTTGCACACCCTAACGGTCATTACAGCAGGCCTTCTGGGAGGGTGCATCTGTTGACAGATCTACTAAGCCCTACTGCATTTGGAGTACCATTTTTTAGGATGAGATTGAGGTGACGGCAACAGACCTTTGACGAGTACTGGACCTGGGTGATGATGCTGCCCACCCAACCAGGTTACATCCTTTAACTATAAGGGATGTGTTTCTGAGGATGAAGTACACTGGGGACATCAACGTAGGTGTGCTCAACAAAAGCAACCTGTGTCCCCAGTTTAAGTACTTAGCACACGTCATTCTCAAGTGCATTGCTTCACGGAAGGGTGGATTTGATGATCTTTCTGACCAAATCCAGAATGCCTAGGGTAAGGAGAGCTTCTGCATGTATCCAAGGTTCTTACAGATGATCATAGATGAGAAGCTCCCCTTACTGCCTAAGTAGGATGATCCAGTGATGCTAGAGGTGATGGATGACACCACTCTAGGCAGGATGAAGGTGTACAGGGGAAGCAGGTAAAACCCCCTGTTAGGAGATTGTTTGGGCATCTGGCCAATGCTGATTACGTGGCGCCTTCTTACAAGAAGTGGCATCAGGACGACATTGATTCTGATATCGAGCCTATTGAGCTACCCACCGATGACTCAGATGACGATGATGACCACGGTGATGGTCAAGAAGGTGAGGCTCCGGGTGGATCCGAGCCGGCTCTAATCCACCCCGACTTTCAGATGGACGAGGAGGAGGAGACGGACGAGGAGGAGGAGACGGACGAGGAGCCATTGGTAAGAACAGTGGGGAACCAGGTCGTGGCCACTGAGAGAGGGCTTAGGGCGGTTGGTGGATGCCAGGGTGAGTCTGAGGATGCTATTACTGTTAATACTGATCCATCTTACATCTCGGGCCATCCCATCAGCCAAGGGGAGCATCCTCCTCTAAGGGATCAAGGAAGAAGAGGATGGCTCAGCCCCATGGGATGAAGAGCAAGCGAAGGAGGATTACCTTGATTACTACCACATCCACCACATCCACCATAGCTACCACCACCACCACTACCACACCTACTACTACTACTACCACACCTCCCACCATCACTACCACATTACCAACCACCACTACAACAGCCACCCCTTCACCATCCACTCCTATCCCACCACCCATATTCACCACATCCACCACTACCACCACCAGCCACCAAGCAGGTCCTTCAACCCACTCTACCTTCACCACCAGTCCCACTCTACCCTTCATTGGGGTAGAGGAACAACTAGCCACACTAAACCGAATGGTTCTAAAGCTGTTAGGTGCTGATGAGCAAAGAGCTACACAGCTAAGTTAGCTTGTGGAGCTCAATGCTGCTCAAGCATAGTAGTTACCTAACTTCAGGAGCAAATGATCAATCAGTTAAAAGGATTGAAGAGTTGGAGGCCAAGAACAAGAAGATCATGCTCAGAGTGAAAGGATTAAAGAGTTGGAGGCCAAGAACAAGAAGATCATGCTCAGAGTGAAAGGATCAAAAGATGAGCCTTTGAAGATCAGGGACGGTGATGATGATGATGATGATGGTGAAGATGATGAGTCTGATGAAGAAGATGATAGTGATGATGAAGGATCAAGGGAAAGAAGAGAGGAGATGATGATGAAGAAGGTGATACAGCTACATTAGCCTCTGCTCAAGGTCAAGAAGGAGGACTAAGAGAGCACAAGACCAAGGAGCATCATCCTCAGCCCCTGCTGTTGAAGAAATGACAGATAAGGATAAAAGTAAAGATTAAATGTTTTATGTCTAGAAAACTTTTGTACTTGAATCTTGTATTACAGTTTTGTAATTAATGTTTATATATATTTATCTAATGTTTAGATGTCTTGATTAATTACTAACTGTTGAAGTGTTAAATGTTTAAATCAAGAAGATCAAACATCACAGCAAGATGAATATGATGTTGCTACCCTATAGCAAATCAAGTCTCAGTTCACCATGATTCTTGATTTGCAAGGATTGTCAGACAATCGGTAAGCTATACTACTGAAGAAGGAGAAATCATTGACGATCTGACCGACGAGCAACTTGCTGAGATGTTTAGGCTGAATACAGACGAGATAGTCAAAGATGCCCCTACTTTTGATGTGACAAGTGATGATGAGCTTAATGATGTCGACGAATAGATATTGAGGATGTCACTACAGATTACTATCTAGAGTACACTGACCGAGAGGGCAATGTGATCCCCGACTTGGGTGACACTCTCGGCAGTGCTACATTCAACAAACTGGATGAGATGGAAAAAGAAACAGAAAAGAACGAAAGCCAAGCCCAAGCCTCGAACACTGATGTTGATATAAAGAAGGCTGAAAGGGTAGCTTGTTTTGCTGAGATATGAGCCCAACGCACAGCTCAAAAGCAAAATGCCTATACAAAGCTCTACAAGGTCAAGAAACATCTAAAGGTGTGTGGCAAAATTATTACGTGGGTGTATTTTGAGGATCTTAATGTTTATGCTGTTAAGAGGGAGAAAGGAATAGAGTACTTCAGATATCCACATGATCTGAAGACTCTCCCAGGTTTTGAGCTCAACTAACTGGCACGCTTAAATATGCTATATGCTGATCCTAGAAAAATGTCAGGCTGGTTTGAGGCTGCTCCAGAGAAGGAATACCACACCAGATGGATTAACTTCAGACCTCAACAACCGAAGAGGTACATTCGTAGGTCTAAAGTGGATCACATTTCTGCAAAGCCTAAGGTGGTGTTGAAGTGGAGTCCCCCATGCACAATGTCCAAGATTCCCTTACAGGAAATGCCATAGGACTTCACTCCACACTTCAAATTGTGGTAGTATGATTGGAGAACAAGCGAAGCGGTCATAGTACTAAATAGAGAAGGAAAAATGGAAACTATCCGGGTATTCGACCCTATGTGGCTAACAAACTTGTCTGCAGAAGATGTTTATACATTATACAAGTGGCCACTATTCTATGACACGCAAGATATAGTACAAGCCCTCTGGTCCAGAACGTTATACGACTTTGTTTCGCATTGGAAATACATGCAGGAGTTACTAGAGAGAAGAAGTACAAGAGATTTGAGGAACTTATGAATAATGTCAGACGTTGATGTAAACTTGGTCCAAGGGGGAGTTTGTTGATACATATCTACCTAGTTTAGGAGCTTAATGTAAATGTCAGTCATGTCTTACACATATGTAATGAATGAGTTGAATGAAATACAATGTGTGATTGATGCTTATAATGTTTAATGTTTCATTGTTTATTGTGTGATAAAGTATATTGAACTAACTATATAGGTTTGAGGTTATTGTACATAGTTCTTAGTCAATAATGATTGAGAAATGTGTTCAAACTTAATTGTATGAAGTCTTCATGCGAATGGACCATGCTAATGGACCATATGCATGAATACATCATGCTAATGGACCAGTCGCACGACTGAACCAGGAGACTGGATCAGTCGCATGATTGAGACATAAGATTGACTCAGTCGCACGACTGAACATTCAGTCGTGCGTACGAATCAATCGCATGATTCAGTCGCACGACTGAACCATGCTAATGGTTCAGTCGTACGATTGAAAAACCCTAACCTATAAATACCACCTAATTCGTGGAAAAACGTAACACTTCAAGAATTTTGACTCATATTCGTACCCTAGCCATCCAGAGACTCCAGAAAGCCTATTCCAACTTCATAGTTCACAGTTGATCTTGTTCTAATCATTCTTAACGTTTCTTTAATCGTTAGATTGATCGGAACTGCGTTCTCACAGATTGGATCGCCAATCAAATAGGATTCTGCATTATTTGATTTGGTTTCACACATTATCAGTTAGTACTCCGTACGTATACGGTCCTAACACCATCGCTTAACTCCAAACCAGTTGGAAGCAAGTGGATTTTCAAGAAGAAAACTAATATGCATGGAAACTTGGATAGTTATAAAGCAAGACTTGTAGCAAAAGGGTTTACTCAAACTCAAGGGTTGATTATGATGAAACCTTTTCGCCCGTGGCAATGCTAAAGTCAATTAGGATACTATTTGCCATAGCCGCATATTATGACTATGAGATTTGGCAAATGGATGTCAAAACTGCTTTTGTCAATGGACATCTTGAGGAGGATGTCTATATGGTTCAACCCAAAGGTTTTATCGATCCACAACATCCTAATAAAGTATGAGAGTTAAAGAAATCAATCTATGGATTGAAACAAGCATCTAGAAGTTGGAACCACCACTTTGATGAAGAAGTCAAGAAATTTGGATTCATCGAAAATGCAGATGAGGCTTGTGTGTATAAAAGGCTAATGGGAGCACCGTTACCTTCTTGGTATTGTATGTTGATGACATGCTATTGTTTGTAAATGACAATCCAACCATGGATGGTGTAAAAACGTGGCTTGGAACTTGTTTTTCCATTAAAGATCTTGGTGAAGTTGCCTACATTTTAGGAATAAGATCTATAGGGATAGATCAAGGCGGTTAATAGGTTTAAACCAAGGTGCATACATTGACAAAATTTTGAAAAGGTTCAAGATGGAAAACTCTAAGAAAGGTTGGACTATTCAAAGAGGAACAATATTGAGTTCATCTCAATGTCCAAGCTCAAAGGATGAGCTAGAGAAAATGAAAAGAATCCCATATGCATCGGCTATAGGATCCATCATGTATGCAATGATATGCACTAGATCAGACATGTCATGTGCTTTAAGCATGACGAGTAGATACCAACAGAACCCAGGTAATAGCCATTGGATGGCGGTTAAGAATATATTGAAATACCTTAGGAGAACTAAGGATATGTTTCTAATATATGGGTCTGGTGAGGAGGAACTCGTTGTAAAAGGATACATAGGTGCGAGTTTCCAAACTGATTGAGATGATTCTCGATCACAATCGGGGTATATCTTCATTATGAATGGAGGAGCAATCACATGGAAGAGCTCAAAACATGATGTAGTAGCATTGTCCACTATAGAATCAGAATACATTGCAGCATCACTGGTAGCACAAGAAGCTGCATGATTAAAGAAATTCATTGCTGATCTAGGGGTGGTCTCTTCCATTCAAGACCCTCTAGAGATCTTTTGTGATAATGAAAGTGTGATTACTCAACAAGGAACCTCGTGCATATCAAAAGACAAGGCACATTGAGCGGAGATTAAACTACATAAGGGATGAAGTTAATAAGGGAAGGAAATGTATTCGTAAAGTTCATACCGACCAAAACATTACAGATCCACTCACGAAGCTCTTCGAAAGGCCAAAGCATGAGTCGCATACCTGTGCCTTAGGAATTCGATATTCTTGTGAGTGGATTTGATTTGTTTAGTTTTTTTAATAATAACGAAACAATTTTTATTTTACTCCTTCATATGTTTATGGCATCTTGAGTTATGTTCCATTTTAGCATGTTTAAATCCATGAATAGATTAACTATTCTAAATGTCTATAGTTGATCATACTTGTGGAAACAATTGAATGTAAGACTATTATGAACTTGGATTGATGGATATTCATGAGGTATGAATATAGAGCAAAGAGTTGCTACCAATGTTCATAGGTATTTATGGGATACAAATATTAGACTGACCCACTCTCAAATATTACTGCATGGAATCTTCGTGATTGATCATAAGTAAATTTGAGTAAAGGCGAACATCATAGTATCCTCCAACCTGAGATACATATTGGGTCTTGATGTTCACCAAGTATTATGCTTTGACTTAGTTCTTCACTGCTCTGAAACATGATGATACATAAGGCTAAGATCAAGTGTAATACAAGGTGATTATGAGATACGTATGTAGTCAAAAGGGATTTTGTACCTCTTATTCATTTAGAGTAAGATGTCTAAGGCCTGCTAAGTTACATCAGCAGAGAATGATCACTCTGTGTCTCTGTATTTGACATGACATCTGTGACAAAAAGATAAATGATAGATTCACCTAAATCATTTCAAGTGAGGTACTTGAAGAAAATGATGTTATTGAATGGCACCTCGTCATACGTATTAGGGGTAGTAAACCATTGTTAGGCGGTATTTGCTACTTGCATCAATCATCTATGTATCATGTGCAAGTGGGAGATTGTTGGACTTAGTCTGCCCAAGACACATATTAAATTGATGAGGCTAGTACGTCATGATCCAAGTCGGGTCATACCCAATAATAAGCTAGACAAACACCAGTAATATTCATTTTATGATATGATCATATAGATAAATGTTAACACTTAAATTATTTAGAAATTGGATTTTTAAATATTTGCACTTATAAAGTGAATGAATTATATGGATAATTTACATTCAAAGAAAGTATTCTACATTGTTATTTAAATAGTTGAATAATAATGTACATTGGCTTATAATATGTTGTTTATATATAAACTATTTATTGTGTGAGACACAATTTGAATTGAAACAAAACAAATGTAATTAATTTGGGTGGTTCACGATCAAAAAGGGTCATCCCCTTGAAGTCTCTCTCTCTCTCCCTCATTATTTTGTTTTATAGTTTCTATAACATGCATTAAAGCTAATCGGATATTGAGAGGAGTGTACAACTTTAAGCATACTACACCCCATCGGTTTTGAATACATACACACACAAGAAGGTGCTGAATTTTTTCTCTTCCCTCTCTCCATTTTCGGCCAAAGAAGAAGAAGTAGAGAAAGTTCATTCAAGTGTTGAAAAATCCTAACAAGGGAGGTGTTTGCTTGAAGCTTGGAGGGTATACAAGCTTGAGGTCTTCTCCTTTGAAGTCTTACCATTCATTTTTCATCTTCTTCATTCTTTCATCTCTTGAAAGATTGTATTCTCAACACTCTATGGTTGTGTTGTTTACAAGCATGTTTATTCGTATATGGATCCTTGGCTTGGGTTAGTATATAAATAAGTTTTATATTCATCTTAATAACAGGATTTATATCTTTTATTTTGCTGCGTTTTCATATAAATAGGTTTATATGACTTTGATCATCTTGTTAAAAACCCTATTTTATGTTTTATGTGTAATGGTTGACCAGTAGTGAGTATCCTGGGAACGGGGCCTTACACTTTTAAATATACACACATATATGATGGTTATATAGCTGTTATAAACAATTATATAACCATTGTAAATAATTAAATAGCCATTGCAAACAATTATAGTTTAAACTATAAATTTACCACCATCAATCTTTTTTTGTTACTATAAACAGATTACTTCTTTTCTCAAGTATATCCAATGCAATTTTCAAAGATGATCCACCCGGTTTTGATGTTGACTACTATAATGATCATTTTAAATCTTATCCTCATTGTTGAACTTCCACGTGAAGAATTTAATCTTTTCTTATTTTTGTATATGTTTATAGCTCTACCACTCTATTGTATCATAATGTTTATTGATATATGGATTCTAATAGTTATCTTATTATTTGCTTAATTCTTGTTTAGCAAAAAATTGTCAAACATTGCGAAAATTGAATTTCCGGCACTAAATATAGTGGAGAAAACTATATGTCGTGGACGGATCATGTAAAAAGACATCTTAATCCATGGGTGTATTAGAAACTATACAAGAGAGGAATGTTTGCTTTGAACAAGATAAAGCTAAGGCTAATGTCTTTTTACACAAACATATTGATGAAATGTTACACTTTGAATACTTAAATTTTGATGATCCATATGATCTATGGAAAGACTTACAAAGTAGATTTGATCATCAAAAGGAAGTTTTACTTCTTGTTGCTAGAGATGAATGGAACAAACTAAGGTTCCAAAACTTTAAAAAAGTAAATGAGTACGTCTCTGTTGTATTCAAAATATGCTCAACTCTTCGATTTTGTGGGCATATAGTTACCAAGGATGATATGCTAGAAAAAACTCTATCTATATTTCATGCATCAAATATGAGTTTGCAAAACCAATACAGATTGCTAAATTTTAAAAAATTTTCTAATCTAACTTCATTCTTCTTGTAGCGGAGAAAAACAACAAGCTATTAATGAAAAATCATCAAGGTCGTCCTACTGATTCACTAGCAATCCCAGAAGTCAATGCTATTAATAGTAATGATCACAAAAATCTGGACGTAAATAAGAACAAGGTCGTGTGCGAGGCCGTGGTCATGGCCATTTTGATAAAATTCATTTTCAATGATCGTAATCATCCTTACAAATGGAACAACAATTACCGAGGTAATTCTCGTGACTATGGTTGTGGATGTGGTCGTGGTCGTGGTCATGGACAACAAACTACCAATTTAAAAACAAGTTAAAAAATGAAGTTGGTACTTTTCAAAATTATGTCAGTTCATGTTTTAGATGTGGTAATACAAGCCATTGGTCAAAAGCTTGTCGCACTTCTCCACATCAATGTGAACTATACCAAGCATCCCTTAAAGGTAAAAAGAAAGAAGTGAACAATGTGGATAAATTTGATGATATCAACGTTGAGCTGAATACCTCATATTTTATCGGTGATTGGAACTTTGAAAGATATGTTGCTAGATTATAATAATTGGATGCAACAATTATGTAAATCTCTTGTTTAAGTTCCTTTAGTTATGTTTAATTATTTTTCTTTTCATGTATATTGTTAACTATATGAATGAAGTTCTTCTTAAAAATGACTTATTATATACTTTATTCTTTGTCCTTATATTTGAAGATATAAAAATGACTCTCATTGGAGCACAAGGTCAAACAAATGAAGAAGATATATGTATAACAGATAGTGGAGCCATGCACACTATACTTAGATCTAATATATATTTTTATGAAATAAAACCAACAAAAAGAACCATTGATACAATATCAGGTCCTACAGACTTGATAGAAGGAGTTGAAAATGCTAAATTAGTATTACCAAATGGTACAAAGCTTTTAATAGAAAATGTATTATTTTCCCCAAGATCAATAAGAAACTTATTAAGTTTCAAAAACATATATCATAGTAGATAAGATACTCGGTCAATGACCTTTGAAAATAAAAAATATTTGCATATCATAAGCAAAAGTCACATATTAGAAAAACCGCTAATGCTCCATTTTGTTTGCATTACACACATATAAATGTGCCACAAGCACACATAGCAGTTAGAGAGAACTTTTGTGATCTTGAGATATTCAAGTTATGGCATGATAGATTAGGCAAAAGATTTTGAGATATAATGATGAAAATTATAACTGAAAGTACACATGGACATCCATTGAAAGATCAAAGATTTCACAATCAAATAAAATACCTCCATGTGCATCTTGCTCTTTTAGGAAGCTAATTACTAGACCTTCACTATTGAAAGTTGAAAAGGAATTACTTATGTTTCTTGAAAGAATTCAAGTGATATATGTGGATCAATCCATCCATCATATGGACCATTTAAATACTTTATGGTTTTCCATAGATACATCAAATAGATGGCCACGTGTCTCTTTATTATCAACTCGTAATGTAGCATTTGCTAATTCTTTGCTCAAATTATTAAATTAAGAGCACATTTCCCTGACTATACAATTAAAATAGTGAGCCTTAATAATGCAGGTGAATATAAATCAAATGCTTTTAATGATTATTGTATGTCTATTGGAATTGTTTTTGAACACCTTGTTGCTCATGTACATACACAAATTGGTTTGGCTGAGGCATTAATCAAACATCTGTAATTAATAGCTAGACCATTAATTATAAGAACAAGACTTCCTACATCTATTTGGGGTCATGCAATTTTAAATGTTGGATCATTATTTCGTATGAGGCCAAGAGCAAATCATAAGTACTATCCTTTACAACTTGTTTCTGGCCATGAGCCAAATATTTCCCACCTTAGAATTTTTGGATGTGTGGTGTATATTCCTATTGCACCACCGCAACGCTAAAAAATGGGTCTTCAAAGAAGGTTGGGAATATATGTTGGATATGAAACAACTTCAATTATAAGTATCTTGAACCTTTAACGGGTGATGTATTTATGACATGTTTTTCTGATTGCCACTTTAGTAAGACAAATTTCCCAGCATCAGGGGGAGAAAAGAAAAAAAGAACAAAATGATATGTCATGGTATGAGCCTTCTTTGTTGCATTTTGATCTAAGGACAAAGCAAATGCTCCAGCTCGAGTTGAAATTCTGAATAAGGAAATAGATAAAAATATGACTCATGAATCCGAGAAAAGTTCGAAAAGTGGAAAACCGATTAGATCAAAAGATAAAATTCCTTGAAAAAGGAAAATATCTAAAAAGGAAATTGATCTTGAAGAAAATAATAATGATAAAACACTAAGTGTCCAAACTTTCTTTGAGAAAAAAATGAACAAAAATATGTCAATCAACTATGGTCATATGCATACATTATGGAATCAAGATAAAGTGGAAAATATTAATGATGTATTCTCTTATTCTGTAGCAAGTGATATTATGAGCGAAGATGATGCTCTTGAACCAATCGGTAAATGATTGTCAAAATCGACATGATTGGGATAAATAGAAAGATGCCATGCAAGCTGAACTAAATTCCCTTTAACAAATGAAAGGTTTTTGGACCCATTGTTATAGCACCTACACATGTAAAGCCTGTTGGGTACAAATGGATTTTTGTGTGAAAGCGAAATGAGAAAAATGAAGTTACAAGATATAAAGTTAGACTAGTAGCTCAAGGTTTTTCTCAAAGGTCGGGAATTGACTATGAGAAAACATATTCTCCTATTATGGATACAATAACCTTTAGATATTTAATCAGCTTAGCAGTATTTAAAATTTAGATATGCGTGTTATGGATGTCGTTACACTTTACTTGTATGGTTCACTTGATAATGACATTTATATGAAAATTCCTGAAGGATTGAAAATCCCTGAAGCATGTTTAAAACCTAAGGAAATGTATTCAAACAAATTACAAAGGTCCTTATATGGGTTAAAACAATCTGCGAAGATGTGGTATAATCATTGAGTGATTATTTGACTAGTAAAGGATACACAAATAACCTTATTTGTCCATGCGTCTTTAATAAGAAAATAATATCGGGATATGTGATCATAGTTGTATATGTTGATGACTTAAATATAATTGGGTTGCAAAAGGAATTCATGAAAAATTTATTATTTTAAAGAATGAATTTGAAATGAAAGACCTTGGGAAAACTAAATATTATCTTGGTTTATAAATTGAGTATATGCATAATGGAATACTTGTGCATCAATCAAATTATACCGAAAAGCTTTAAAACCATTTTAATATGGACAAGGAAAATTCCTTAAGCACCCCAATGGTCATTAGATCACTTAATATTGATAATGACCTATTTAGATCTTGTAAAGAAAATGAAGAAGTTCATGGTCCAGAGGTACCATACATTAATGCAATTGGAGCTCTTATGTATCTTACTAACTATACAAGGCCAGACATTTCCTTTGCAGTTAATTTGTTGGCAAGGTTTAGTTCATCTCCCACAAAAAAGACATTGGAATGGAATCAAACATATTTTTTGATGTTTACAAGGAACTATAGATTTAGGCTTGTTTTATCCTAATGATTCAAAAGAAGTTCTAGTTGGTTATACAGATGCTGGTTATTTATCTCATCCTCATAAGGCCAGATCTCAAACGGATATTTGTTTAAGAATGGAGGAACAAATATTTCATCAAGGTCTAAACAATAAACACTTATTGCAACATTCCCAAATCATGCTGAAGTCATTACACTACATAAAGCTTCTAGGAATGTGTATGGTTAAGGTCTATGACACAACTTATGCAAGATCGTTGAAGGGTGGTCAAATACAACACAACAACACAAAGAGGATATTAACTAGACTTAATCAAATAGTGAACTGGATTAACCATAGGAAAAGACACTAAGAACACAAGTAATTAAGAGACAGAACACAAGAGCAATATACACAAGGAGATGGTTTTCAAGATTGCAATATATTGCTTTCTCAATGTTCTATTACAAGTGTTACAAAGCATAAAGATAAAGTTACAAGAACATGAGATACTTATACTACATCCTACAGCCGGCCATACTATGAAAGCCAGCTGGATACAATTGACTAGACACAAAACAAAATCAATTGTAGAGTCAAAAATGATGATTACCTTTTTGACTTTGTGACTATGACATGCCATAGCTTCTATCCTTATCTATTACAAAAACAATAAAGTACATGAAGTACAAAGTTTACAGACTCAAGACCTCAATGCATAGTTACCAAAAGCATGGACCTTTTCACCAACTCATGTAAGTTGGTGATTTTACAGAGTTGCAGCGGAAATGGGTCTAGCTTTATGGAAAAGTACCTCAGATAAAGCATGTTGTTAAACGTCTTCGGAAGAAATCTGTCTTCAAGTGTAGAGCTTCGGAAGACTTTGTCTTTGAAAATTCGGAAGACTTCATCTTTGGCTTCAGAAGATATTGGTCTTGGCTTCGAAGATTTCACACTCAGAATATTTCTGTTACTTGTGTGAAACTTCCGAAGCATTCTTCTTCAGTACTTGTGCATCATGCATGCAGAAAGACTTTGATTGCTTCAGCCTCTATACATACTTTCTACAAACTCCCCCTAGGCTGATGCTACCAAAACTCTTGAAGACTTCAGATATCAACAGTCCTCATTAGGATAGTAACTAGCCCTTTCTTCATGAGATGATCAGGATCCTTCAAACTATCAAAGTATCTTGTCATGTCAAAGAGATCATGCAGAGGCAACTGAAACATGTCTTGCCAAGTGTAGACATTCTCAATGCCATGATCTCTAATAACATGCCACCTTTCTGGATTTGTAGTGTATGTCTAGGATAGGATGGGTCTTTCTAATGCTAGAGGAGCTATTGGAATGGGAGATGATGGAGCATCCTCTGGCTGCACATCCTCAGGATGTTCTGACTCATCCTGAGGTTCAGAAAAGGATGCAGTTTTCTTCTTCTTCTTTGGCTTTGGTTTAGAAGCCATCCTTTTCTTTCTCTTTACAACTTTTAACTAAGAAGACTAGCCTGCAGCACCTGATAGATCTTCATTGTCTTTCTCAGTTGGGTCTTTCACTCTCATAAGTTTAGATTAAGGGTGAGTCTGACCCTGCTGTGGATCATAAGATGAAGCTTGCTGAGATTCAGCAGGAGGTCCAGGTTGTGATGACTCTGGTTGCTCAACCTTAACCTCCACTTCAGGTAACTATGATTATTTTGTTTTAGAACTCCGTTAGCTTCAGTGCACAGTTTCAAATCCTTTATTAAGCTATCATTATGATCTAATAACCTAGCAAAATTTAAATCTATGCTTTCCTTAAATTTATTACAATCAGAACAAGCATGATTATTGAAAAGTTGGTCAGTAGTACTTACCTGAGAGGGTTCTGATGAATCAGCCATCAAAGCAGAGTCTGGTGTTTCTGGTTCTAGTGATTCTGACATTGTTGTAGTTTTCCCTTCTTTAGGTAGATAATTGACCATAGTTGTAGTCTCTTCAGTGTTTGACATCACGAGTTCCACTGCAATATCTCCTTCACTAGCTGAATCGTCATCTAAATCCTCCACACTAGCAATGTTGGATTCTCTCGGAGAGACAAACCGAAAGCTCCAGTCCTGACCTTCTTCATCATGGGCAGTCAATGCTTTAGAATCCTTGCTTGACGAAACAGGACTGCTAGTGGGTTTATCCAGACGATTGAAGGAAGTGAAAGGATTCCCGTTTCCAGTCTTCTTAGGCTTCACGCACTCACGTTGAAGTGCTCCTTTTCGCCATAGTTGAAACAGGTCACCTTCATCTTGTCAAAGCCAAAAGTAGTGTCCTTAGTTGCAACCAAGTTCTGTCCGGTCTTCTTGACAAAATTCTTAGCTCGTCGGACGGCACTCGCTAAGGCCCACATTATATCCATCCGTTCCAGCTCTGTTTCATCCACCTGCTCGTAATACTCATCAGCTAGATGGCAGTTCCCAACATTACCAGCAATTAGTCCATCATAGGAGTGGACTACCGCAGCTAAGAGATCCATGTGCTCTTTAGCTACCTCAATTGTCACATTACCAAAATTCTCGGTCTTCAGTTTTGCTGCATTGGCTTCAGGTACGATGTATTGGGTACCAGACGACCCTGACGTTTCCGACCCTGAAGTAGAGGCTTGAGAGGGACCAGCTGAATTTGACACAAAAGCCATCTGAAGTGGTGCTCCAGACGTTTTGGCATGTGGAGTCGCGTTGTACAGTGCAGGATTCTAATCATAGGAAGAATTTTGGGCTCTATATTTTATCCTTAATTCTTCTTCTCTACGCTTCAGAGTGAAATTATTTATATCTTACTTCGCTAGCATACCATTCTGTCTGAGATTGGAGACAAAGGAAACCCATTTTTCTAGCAACCCATCTGCAAAGTTCGACACTTTGTCTTCCATTGACGTCGTTACTCCATGAGTGTGCATCTCACTCATCAAGTGGTAGAACCTATCGATGACATCATCCAGGCTTACTTTTCCCATCGAGGAGAAGTTGTCAAACTCCTTCCTTAAAGCCTTAGCCTTTATGGCCTTCAATGATGCGTTTCCGTTATACCTTTTCTCCAATGCATTCCATAGTTTCTTTGCTTGCGTATACTTCGAGAATTGATGGAAAATATCCTTCATAATTGACTATGTAAGCAAAGCATAAACTTTCTTTTCAGCATTGTACTTGACTTTTTGTCCATCAGTCATGCCACCTAGTGTAAGTTTGACACCATCAGCTCCTACTGGCATGTTGTACCCCGTTTCTATAGATTTTTATAGATTGGGATCTACTCCATTTAAGTAGATCTCGAAACGTTGCTTCCATTGTGGGTATTCGTCTAACGTTATTAGCTTGGGGGTTTGTTGTGATTCCTTACTTCATTCTCCAGTAGCAGTAAGTTTTGAATACGTGAGTCTCTCCCTGCTGTGAATGCTGAGTATTGGTCCTCCATTGCTATAAACTTTAACTTTAAACCAAACTATTTTATTTATGCAAATGAAGGTGTGCGATTGGGCTATTCGGGCGATTGAACTATGCGGATGGTTCAATCGTGCGACTAAACTAATACGGATGGCTCAGTCGGACGAATGAACTAATGCGGTTGAACAATGCAAATAGACTGCTCAGTCGTACGACTGGGAGTACGAATGAGTCCAATCGTGCGTATGGGGGATGCGTATGAACTCAGTCGTGCGATTGAGTCAATCGTGCGATTGAACCTGCTGGATTTCGAAAATTCGTAGGTTTAAGGTGTTTTGGACACAAAAACACGAATTTCTTTCTAACCCTAATTGTCGTATGCCGGAAAAACTAAACTTTACGATCAGGAGACGTCTAAGACACCGTTTTACACAAAAAGATTGCATTTTTAGTGAAAAAACACAATTTTTGTATCAAAAACGATTGAATCACACTTATATCAAGAGCCAAAGCTCTGATACCACTTGGTAGGATCGTGTATTGAATGAAATACTAACTGATATACGTGTATACCGAATCAAATAGTGCGGAATCCTATTTGATTAGCGATCCAATCAGTGAGAACGCACGTAGAAACAATTATGGATTGTATCTAAACGTTAAGAACGATTGGGAATCGATCTAGTTCGATCTATGAACTTGGAACAGGTTCTTAGAGGTCTCTGGACGGCTAGGGTATGATTTAGTACGTAGGTATTCGAAGTGTCTTGTTTTTCCACGATTTAAGTGGTATTTATAGGTTAGGGTTTCTCATTCGGGCGACTGAACCATTAGCATGGCTCAGTCGTGCGATTGAGTCATGCAGTTGATCCATTTGCACGACTAAGTGTTCAGTCGTACGACTAAGCCAATCTCATGTCACAATCGTGTGACTGATCCAGTCTCCTGGTTCAGTCGTGCGACTGGTCCATTAACATGAAGTTGTTCATGCGTATGCTCCATTAGCATGGGCCAATCGCATGAGAACTTCATATGATTTAGTTTGAACATGTTTGACAATCATTAATTGACTTAGATTTATTCAAATAACCCCAACCTATATAGTTAGTTTAATAAGCATTATTACATACCAAGCAATGAAATATTCAACATTATAAGCATAACCACACATTGTATTTCATTAAGTACCCATCCAATTACATACGTGTAAGACAATAAAGACACTTTACATTAAGTTCAGAAACTAGGAACACATGTATCTACAGCATAGATGTTTCTCCCACCACATCAGCACACATATCAAGAGAGACTTGATGCAAGGAGTGGTTATCAGCATCAAGAAAGTCTTGATCACTGTCACCACTGCCATCATTGTCTTCTGCAATTGAAGCATCTTTATCTAGTTGTGGAGCCTCTGAGCTAGAATTTGAAGGCATATCAGATGTATCAGCTGAGTTTGTCATTGTGGTGCTGATAGAAACCTCATTTGCAGAAGTAGTCCCAACTGGAGCTGAAGATGTGTTACTTGAAGGTCTTCACAGCTCAAATCTTGGATCAGGATCACCTGTATTTAAATTTTCTGTAGATCCTGAAATAGTCTCACAAGATTTGTTAAAATAGTTGGTAACTAAATCAAGATCAAAGAGCCAATCAGGACCAGAACTAGTCACATAGGATGTGTGTTCATTGAAAGTCACATTGACTGACTCCTTAACAATTCTAGTTCTGAGATTGTATACTCTGTAAGCCTTAGCTTGGGAAGAGTATCCAATGAAGTGTTCATCATCTGATTTCTCAGCAGATTTGGCAATTTGATCCTTGGTATTCAAGATGGTGCAAGGATAACCAAATGACCTGGGAAAACCAATGAAAGGTTTTCTCTTATGCCAAAGTTCATAAGGAGTCTTGCCATGAGTCTTAACTACTAAACTATGTTCTGCACAAAGCAGGCAGTGTTGACTACCTCTGCCCAGAAGGTGATGGGAAACTTAGAGTCAGACAACATGGTTCTTGCAGCTTCAATCAGTGTCTTGTTTCTCCTTTCAGCAACAGCATTCTGCTAAGGAGCCATGGGAGCACTGTATTGTCTTGTAATACCTTTTTCATCACAAAATGCATCAAGGATTTGGTTATTGAATTCAGTTCCCTTATCACATCTTATGATTTTGACCTTGTGATCAGATTGATTCTCAATCTTTAAGATGAAATTCTTCAGAATCTCAGGAGTCTCATCCTTAGTTCTAAGGAAAAAGACCCAAGTGAATCTTGTAAAGTCATCTGTGATCACTAAGCAGTAAGAGGTCCTTCCTAGACTCATTACACTGGTGGGGCCAAAGAGATCCATATGTAACAAGTGTAGGGGTGTAGTGATGGAGTTCCTTTCCTTAGGCTTGTGATATACCTTATGTTACTTCCCTTTCAGGCATGCAACACAATGGTAATCACTTGTAAACTCTTTCTTTGGCATTCCAGTTACCAAATCATTTTTAATCAGTTTATTCATGTTTTTAATGTTTACATGGAACATTCTTATATGCCATAGGAAAGACTCATCACTATTTGCTTTAGACAAAAAGCATGAAACTTTTCCAGAGGGAGATGTTTCTTGTAGATCCATCTTGTACATGTTCCCTTTCTTGGGGGCTCTAAGCATAATATGCACATGAGGAATGACCACCCCGGGCTTGAGAACAATGCACTCATGCCCAGTAAAGAGCATGTTATGACTCTGATCACAAAATTGGAATACACTCAGAAGATTTTACCCAAGCTCCTTGACAAAGTTTACCTTTTTAATGTTGAGTTTACCATTTGTGACCTTGACCCTTCAAAAATATAACCACCTTCATCTCCTCCAAAGGCAACTGGCCCTCCATCAATGCTTTCAAAGTTCTGGAGTAATGACCTATTGCCTATCATATGCCTAGAAGAGCGACTGTCAATGATCCAGACATTTTTGTTTGTCTTGAGCTGTCCCTGTACAAAGAAAATGATTGGTTACATTTGGAAACCCAAGCCTTACTTGTCTTGGGTTCATTAAGAGAAACAGAAGGTAATGCAATAGTAATAGATCCTATTGTTGTGCTAGGAGGATCTTGAGCTGTTGTTGATGGAAAATTCTCAGTCACTTGGTCTTTCTTAGACTTCCACACCACCTTTGGAAGCTTGGACTTGACCTTCAACACTTCGGAAGCTTTTGATACTTCGGAAGTTTTGATGACTGAACCTTCAGAAGATTTTACAAACACTGCAACAGACGTTAGTGCTTTGGAAGTATTCCTTCCTTCCGAGACCAACTTTTCTTCCGAAGGCAATTTTCCACTTGCCTTCTTCTTGTTTTGGAGCTTTCGAAGGAAACAAATTTTCCTTCCGATGCTTGAATCTTCTTAGAATTCTTGGAAGTCTTTGGATTGATCATGTGAAGAGTACTCTTAGGATTGTATGGATAATCCTTAGCAAGATGAGCAGTACTCTCACACATAACACACTCCGTTTTCTTCTTCCCAAGAGCCTTCTCAGAACAATACTGACTTTGGTCACATCCCTTCTCCACCCTCATCTTTGCAGATGCTGAGACAGTCGTTTTGGGCTGAGGACTGTTCTTGGAGTTTGATGGTCCAGGCTGTGTAGCAGTGGTACACAGCAGATTAGTCTTCTTCATGGTACTGAGATGATTTGAACATGAACCAGAACTCTTTGCAGAAGAGTTGAGGTTGATTTTTTTAGTCTTTACCACTTCAAACCCTGTAGAGATAAAAACTTGTTTCTGTTTGGAGTCAAAAGTAGCCTTGATCTCTTAAGCCTTCCTAGCTTTTCTTTTGCTCTTTCTGATCAAGTACTTCCTCATTGACTTGGTCATGATAGTCTTCTTTTTATCCTTAAAAGGATAGTGGCCCTTCCCCTTCTTAGAATCCTCCTCTTCACTCTTCTCAAAGGAATTCTTCACTATCACTTCTTCATCCTCTTCACTCAAAGGATCTATAAGAGGAAGCCCATCTTCACTAGTTCCACACCTAGGTGATCTTATAGACAAGATTGTGTGTGGAGGAGCTATCTCATTTGATCCTAGTCCCTACTTGTTTTGATAGCACACTTTGTTGTGCGGGGATAATGATATCATGTACTTGAAGGTCTCTTCTTCAAGAACACACTTGCCTGCCCTGGTTTTGCTGATCACAAGCTTAGCGTGGCACTCAGTCAGCTTGGTTATGAGATCCTTGATTTGAGTCCTAAAATCTGTATGCACATGTTTTAGAACTGAAATTGTTTTTTCTAAGTCCTCTATCTTCAGTTTATAATCATTTTCAGACTTTCTAAAATTAGCTTTTAAAATGTTTAAGGATTCACGATCAGATCTCATCTCCAAGTTATAGGACCTGTATCTATTAACTTTAGCAATGCATTCAGGGGTACAGAGATGTTCCAATAACTTGGCTTCATCATGATCTGCCATCAGTGCTTGGTTTGGAAAAGCATCTTCCACCTGAAAGCTCCAGTCAAATCCTCCATCTTCAACAGCAACAGCAGCCTGCTGCTTTGGCTTCTCATTCTAGGGAGCTTTGTTAGTGTAGTTGGGTCTGACTATGTTTGGCCACCATTTGTTCTAGGTGCCTTACACTCCCTTGCAAAGTGGCCCATCAAGTTACAGTTGTAACACTTAACTTTTCCTTTGTCCAGGCCAAACTTTCCACTGGTTGCATTGCTTGGAAACTTCCTTCCAGTCCACTTGTAGAACTTCTTGGCTCTATGAGTGAGAAGAGCCATCTGCTGGACTATCTCCATGTACTCCAGATCATCTGGATGGATACAGTCTAGGTCTTCAAGGGTGAACAGAAAGCTATCAGAAGACACAAAGGCTTGAGAAGAACTTGTCTCTTGGAATGGGCTTCCTTGAGTGTAGTTCTCCCTTGGTGTCTCTGGGAAGGTAATGAAAGGGCCCTTAGGTGAGTTGTCAGGGTAGCATATGAGATGATGTTGGGGTTCTATGCTATCCCTTTACACCACATGCAGGCTGAACCCATTTGATTGTTGGAGTTGCAAGATGAACCTTTCATGTTCATCTCCACCTGGTAGCCACTAAGAATCCCATATAACTCTGTCAAAGTAAGACTTTTGAGATTCTCAGTCCTTTCGATCACCACACAATAGTGTGTCCACTGCCTCGGAAGTGAGGACGTGAACTTCCTTACAATGTCTTTGTTCTCTAGAGGAACTCCTTCATCCACAAGGGTATCCACAATCTCAACATACCTAAAGTATTGCTGAGTCATGGTTTCACCTGCTTTAAAGGTGAAGTTTTCAAACTGCTGCTTCAGGAGATCCTTCTTGTTCTCCTTACATTAAGAGGAACCCTCATACATCAGTTTCAATGCATCCCATAACTGCTTAGCGGTTTTGTATTTCTTGAAACCTCTATATACAGAGTTTGGAAGAGCAGTCTGAAGGGCTGTCATGGCTTTTCTATCAATCTCTACTCTCTTCCTGTCTTCATCAGAGTAGTTTGCCACATCCTTGGCGATCATACCACCACCAGTAGCAGAAGGGGTGCTTGGTATGTAAGGTCCACTCTCAACAGACTCCCACATTCTTGAGTCTAGAGACCTGATGAAACCTTCCATTCTCATACACCAGGTGTCAAAGTCATCAAGAGTGATCAGGGGGGACTTGTTCATGGTTCCAGTTTCAATATCAGTTTTGGAAATGGCTGCCATTTGAAAAGTTTAGTATTTGTGTTGGTGAGGGATCTTAAGATGGTGAGATCATATATTAAGAGCCTGAAAGCTCTGATACCAAATGCAGGACTGTTGAAGGGTGGTCAAATACAACACAACAACACAAAGAGGAGAGTAACTAAACTTAATCAAACAGTGAACTGGATTAACCACAGGAAAAGACACTAAGAACACAAGTAATTAAGAGACAGAATAGAAGAGCAAGATACACAAGGAGATGGTTTTCAAGATTGTAGTTTATTGCTTTCTCAATGTTCTATTACAAGTGTTACAAAGCATAAAGATAAAGTTACAAGAACATGAGATACTTATACTACATCCTACAGTTGGCCATACTATGAAAGCTAGTTGGATACAATTGACTAGACACAAAACAAAATCAATTGTAGAGTCAAAAAGGCATATTGCCTCTTTGACTTTGTGACTATGACATGTCATAGCTCATATCCTTATCTATTACAAAAAAAGATAAAATACATGATGTAGAAAGTTTACAGACTCAAGACCTCAATGTACAGTTACCAAAAGCATGGACCTTTTCACCAACTCATGTAAGTTGGTGACTTTACAGAGTTGCAGCGGAAAGGGGTCCAGCTTTATGGAAAAGTTCATCAAATAAAGCATGTTGTTAAAAGTCTTTGGAAGAAATCTGTCTTCAAGTGTAGAGCTTTGGAAGACTTTGTCTTTGAAGCTTCGGAAGACTTCATCTTTGGCTTCGGAAGATACTGGTCTTCGCTTCGGAAGATTTCACACTTAGAATATTTCTGTTACTTGTGTGAAACTTTCGAAGCATTTTTCTTGAATACTTGTGCAGCATGCATGCAGAAAGACTTTGGTTGCTTCAGCCTCTATATATATTTTCTACAACGTATATTAACTTCTTGTGAACTAGAGAAAGAAAGAGCTCTAATACCAATCTACGAAGACAATGCAGCTTGTGTCTCGCAAATGAAAGAAGGGTATATAAAAAGTGACAGAACGAAACATATGCCTCCAAGATTATTTTCATACACTCAAAACCTTATTGATGATAAACAAGTTGAATACATTCAATCTAGCAACAATTCAACTGATCTTTTCACAAGGGCACTCCTTACAACAACTTTTAGAAAACATGTTTATGATATTGGTATGCGACACGTCCATACAATATGGTGATCTACACAAGACAATTTGAGAGGGAGTTATAAGTTGGACTCTTTTTTCCTTAGCTAGAGTTTTTTTTCCATTGGGTTTTTGTTTTGCGAGATTTTTAACAAGACAGTACTTCAAGACCCTGAAGTTTGAAAAAGTGACATCCACGAGAGTGTGTCATAAAATATCATGAATTAATGTCTGTGATTTAATAAAGCCTAAGGAGTAAAATTATTTAATAGTTGGCTCCTAAATAGTTATCTATAAAAGAGTGCATGTATTTGTAGTATAAATACTACCTTCATGACAATGAGAAAGATGCATCATCTCGAATAAAATTCAAAAGTTATACATTTCTTTTTATATCTCTTTACAATTCTCTTTACACTCTTTTAGTTATTTCAATAATGTTGTTATAGCTATAAGATAATTATAACGGAAATATATATAATTGGGTGATTAATGTTATGCCTAAAAGGTGTTTGTAAAAATGCCTAGATTCAAGGTTCTATATTTTGCATTGTGAATAATATTGTATAACGATGCCTATTTTCATTTGTGACGTCCAACTATGTTATGATAAAACACGATGAATTCATAAATGGGGAAAACCAAATTGAAGGTAATATGGAATAGATGTAAAATTTTAATGTCAAAATTTGACTCGTATGTGTGTGAATCAATGTTTTTAAAACTGGATCGGACAGTGAACCGGTCAGATCGGATTTAAAAACCGAATGATGTCATAATTATATATATGTATAATATATATATATATACACGTATTTATGTTATTATATATATAATTCAGTATACATATTTTATACGTATAGTTTATCGATATATATAAAAACTTAAAAATAATCTTATATCTAATATTTTAATTCATAGTTTGAACCACCTGTTAAACTGATGAAAATTCAAAAAACTCAAAAAGAAGGATAATTTTTTTTAAAAATCCGATCTGAACCAGTTCTGGATTTCCAGTCTGACCACCGAACCGATTCGAACTGGTTGGTTCCTTGAAAACAAAACGATTTAGGGTGGATCGGATCGATCTGACCTCCCAATCCCTATCTGACCGGTTCGACCAAACGATTTGATCCGAGTCTGAAAACAATGGTGTGAATGACTAACTTAATATGAAGTCTACAATATGAGAAAAATGAGGACACAAGGAATATGAATATCCCATGAAGGAGGTAAGACTAAGAAAGAATCAACGTATGATGTAAGTAGTTCTAACTTGCAACTACTAATCTTCCTAAAACATATATAAAAATGGTGGTTTAACACAAACTAGTGAGTAGCGACTATGGTAGTTGAAACCAATCAAAGGGGGGAGGGGGTGTTAATGTAATGGGTTGTGAGACTCGAGTGCTGAAAATTTAAGCTTCAAATCACATTTTTGGTTATCTGAAAAAGCTCAATGAATCTACTTAGCTTTCAGATTGAAGTAAAACACTTGTTGTAAGTGGGAGAAAATGTTATCTTCTACAGCTGCGTAAATTGCCTTAAAACAGCAACAGTTTGTTATTGTAAAAATCATAGAAAATCAAAAATACATATGTTTGAAGTGTATTATATATTGTCCGAAAGTCCTACGAGTCTAGTTTCTCTATCTTTTAACTCGTGAGTAAATTACCACTGTAGCAAGGAGAAACAGTCGATTTTTTTTAAGAACTATACAGGAACTTGGAAGAAAAGAATTCATCTTGTTTCATAAAAACCATGATAAATTAACCAAATGCCCACACGTAATGTTTCTTTAATAAATAAGAACTTTAATATCACTACTTTGTTGATGTTGATTATGAGGAGGAAGTTTAATAAATAGATGAGCCAAACAAGCAGCAATTATGTAAAATGGAATGGAAACAAGTACAGGATACTTCAAGATGTTTAAGTAAAGCCTTCTACCTAAACAAAGGTGGATAAAAAAAAGTAAACAAAGAAGTATATGTTTAATTACTATCAAGCTTTGTAAATTGTCATGATTGGCATGAAATGCCCAAGTTTATTGCCCATGATGTCAAATTAAATAGAAATAGAAAGTAGAACAAGGATCATTCTCATACCATAATGGATAAATCAGTGCCTGAAGGCTGCACAGTGCACAATGTAGGTATGCATGCTGAAATGTTATATTGCAGGTCTGCAGGCTGCAGCTTCTCTGTTGGTGGCTTTATTTTTGAAACAAGTAACAAGTAAACAGACCTGCATTTCTTAACCTTCGCCGGTGACCTGCATTTCTTAACGTATATACAATTGTTTTGATGATATTTTCTTTATACGGCTTTGGATAATATTGCATGAACAAACGATGAACTACACATCCTATAGAAGATGGTAGCAATACCGTAGTTTTTTTCTAGATACTAATGAACATAGAGAATTATTTGATAGGTTCAAATGAATCGATCTGTGATTGATATCAAGCAATTGACAATAATATGAACAATGTAATCAAACAAACACAATATCAAAAAAATTCATAGAGTTTTCATTGATATCAGCTAGATTACAAAGTGCAAATTGAGATAAATATCTAAAAGTTCGATACTTGCACATACATAGCAATTCTATTTATACTAATAATTAAAAAAAATAAAAAGAACATATATTTACACAATAAGTCCCTAGTTTATGACAAAACTTATCTAAAGACTAAAATGCTAATCTTTCAAGGTTTCTAACAATACTCCCCCTAAGATTTGCATTTGTCTTCAGCCAAAATACTTTTCAGGTTCTTTTATTTTGAACATCGGCTTTTCTTTGTACATTTCTAGTTCTTTGAGAGCTTTCTTTATTGAAGATTTGAACTTTTCAGCTAAAATTCCTTGTTCAGGCTTTGTTTCATTTGTCTTGATCTCTATTGATTCCATCATCATCGGTGTTTCTTTTGATAATCCAACAATATCCACATTTGCATACATTTCTATTGGTTTTGAATTTTCTTTTGTATATATCTCCAGCACTCCTTTGTGAGATATTCTCATAAATTCAATGTCTTTTATATCTTTCTTCACAATGTTGGCATAAACCATTGCTTTCCTCAGCGAAATTCTTTCCATTGCTGCATTCATCACTTTGATAGTTGTCAGAAAATACTTCCTGTCATTTTCAGCTTCTACTGATGATACTTTTTCAAAAGATTGATTTGATAAGAATGAGATATAACTTGGATGTAGCAGTTTAAGTTCAAACACACCAAAGTACTAGTCACTGAATGTCTCGAGATAACAATCATCAAATTTCTTACTAACTTCAAATGAAAAGAGGATGAATAATAAAACCATCTTAGAATTGGTTTTGATGATTGAGTACCATCAATAAGTTTTAATCCAGGATTTGTTACTTTATCAAAGTACTAGTCACTGAATGTCTCGAGATAACAATAATCCATTTCTTTGCTTGACTTACCTTTTCTTGATTTCTTCTTCATTTTTGCAAAATAACTCTTATCTTCTTGATCACATCGTGTTTTAAGAAAAACAAACATCCTTGATATTCCCCTATCAAGTAACTTTACAAATACCTCTCCTCTTTCAACCTTGGTAGTATTGATCAGTGGAAGTTTGTACAATTCTTTCAAATCTTGAACTAGTACAACAATGATACTTGAGTAAAAATGATATACATCACATATAGCATTAACTCTCTTGATAAGGAAAGCATAAAAAATTTCATCATACTTCCATGCAATTATTTTCACTTCTTTTGATTGATCATGCACAATCATTACGTTCAGCAATTCTGAGATTGATTGTCCTGTTTGAAGCACATTTCTTAAAGATCTCCCGCGGATCTAGCCTTATTCCACAACAGTTTTTGATCTAGAGATGCTTTATAACCTTGATGTTCAACACTTGGAAACATATTCATAAGATCTTTTCTATGCCCATGTGTTTTTCTCACCAACTCCATTGATTTAATTTCTTGAGGTTTGAGCATTTTCGTTCTTTTGGTCATCTCGAGATACTGCGGATTATCCATGTCCAATATGATCATCTTATTGTACATCCTCTCAGTTTCTTGAAAACTTCTCACCAATCTTCTTAGAGATTCTCCTTAAGCTTATTTAGTCGTTTCCTTGGATAGTTCCTTGATTGCAACCACATTCTTAAAGCTGGTATATGTCACACCCTCGCTAAGAGCGGAAACATGGGGATGTAACGAGATAGGAATCGTCATAACACATGGTAAGCGATAGAGATGCAATATAATAAATGATAATAAGCGTGTCATGACGACACCCGACAACAAGGGGACTTGTGTCGTGTTTAGTCAATGTTCACGACAACATAGCCATAAGCATACGCAACCAAATGATCACACAAATACGAATATCAACATTGTAACGTATTTTTCCCACAAACCGAGAACAAGTAACAAAAGAGTAATTGTTGATTTAAAACAGACTACATCAAATGTTTTCAAAATGACAAGTTAGCCATGAAATGCATCGTAGGGTCTCCACTAAGGCAGCACACCTAGATCTTCAGCTAGCATGATCACCTAAAAAGATATGCTCGGAATGGTCAAAAAAATTATTGATGAGCTCGCAGGTTTAATAGTAAATAAGTAATTGATGCTGTATAAAGTTGTTGAAAAATACCGTGCATATAGTTATAAGTAAGCAAAATCACATGACATGAGCTTTACAACCAAACCTAACGACGTACACAAAGAATCTTGTCGGAATATATTCACCCAAGGCCCGTTCCTGGCATCTGTTGGTACTAACTAGTATACCAACACGAGGGTGGGGGTGTCAACCCAAGTAGTACTACCAATACCTATCCGTCGGTTCCCACAGTGGAATTAAATGGTTGTAAGAAAGAACCACAAAGCAGACCCAACCATGTATCAGATAAGTACTCACAAAACAGTAGCATGTTGATTCTAAGTATGTAAATTGTATGTATGTTGTACAGCATGAAAATGGATGAGCATACTTTTTTCCTATGTTTGTAAATGTTTGAAAATTTGTATCAGCATAAAAAGGGGCCACGAAACTCACATGTTAAGTGGTAAGTATGAATGATCAAGTTCCCAACGGTTGTATGCAATAAACAGTCAAACACCTATTGACAGTTATTGTTAAGCATTAATGATATGTATAAAGAAAGTAGTAATGTTTGGTCGGTTCGGGTTGTATCGGGTCAGTCGCGGGTAATACACACAAGCAGACACACGTATTAGATCTTATGTAGATCCAAGTACTAGGAGTAGTCGTCATTGCCAATGACATTTGTATAAAAATCCTATTGTTATAAAAGAAAGTACTTGTTGAATATTTGTAGTCCCAAAAAGGGTTGTTGAAAATTTGTAAAACGTAAGGTTGTTTTAGATTGAAATAGTATGTGCATGTTGATAGCGTTGACTTTAATCTTTGTGGTCAAGCAATGACACTGGTCAAGCAATGACACTTTTACTGATGTTACCTTATCAACACAAGACATTTAGGAAGGGAATTCACACACACACATCATCGGTCACACAATAGGACCAGACGCTCGACTTAACACTCCATTCGTACGAATCAACCTTCAATCATACGAATCAGCTTCCTTCGCACGATTGAACCTTCATTCGCACGACTGGCATTCAGTCGTACCACACAACACCCAATCGCACAACTTAACCTCCATTCGCACGAATCAACCTTCATTCATACGAATCAGCTTCATTTGTACGACTGAACCTTCATTCGTGCGATTGGCCTTCAGTCGTGCGATACACGCACAGTCGTATACATTCATTGGGTCACAGGACTCAATCGCACACCACATTCATCCGCATTGACTCGACCGCACACAACCTTCATCCGCATTGACTCGATCGCACGCAACATTCGATCGCACGACTCAGTCGCATGAAATTCCTATTCGTACGACTCAGTCGCCCGAATGACAGAATCGCATGACTCAGTCGCATGGCTCAGTTGCATGACAGACCCAGTCGCCTGAACTGCAGGTTCGCGACTGCTGAAGTGCAGAGCAGCCTTCGGCTGCCCCGAGTACGGGTTTTACACAACAAGGACTTCTAGAATCACACAAGAAACACACATAAACATAAAGCACACACAAGACACCACACGCACCCACACGACCTCTTGTGTTCGAGTTGACCCGAACACCCGAAACCCTAGAAATGGACAACACTAAAACGAGCAAGAAACGGACAACCAAGGTCGTCTACCTACAAGGATGGAGTAGACTAGGTTGTAGATGAAGTCTAGACGACGAAAACGAGACCAAATGGAGCGTTTTTGGTGCAAAAGTGAAGAAGATAGGTGATGAAGAAGAAAGTGAAGAAGAAAGTGAAGAAGAAGTGAAGAAGATGAAGAAAATGGCTGGGAATGGGGTTTTTATACCCATCCCAAGTTTGTAAAATGGCACATTTAGTCCCCGCACTTAGCCCCCGAGTTCCCAAAGTTTGTTTCGGTTGAAAACGACTTTAAGCGTGTTTGTTATATCAATATTAAAAGTGTGTTTAATGGTAATTGATGATTTAAAATGGTTTTATTAATGACAATGGTTAAATAAAAATGATATATTTGGTGATAATGGTGATGAAATTTATAAAAGTTTAGGCTTAGCACGCGTTCATGAAAGAAGTACACGCACAAGGCTAATAAAGCAAACATGATTTCTATAACAGGAGTTCATAAAGAAGAGGAAGAATAATTAAGAATAATTGATGGTTAATTATGTTGTTTGACGGACCTTAAGGTGATGGATATCACAGTATACTCATGTCTTTTGGGTTTGGGTGGTGCAATTCAGCCACAGGAATATCATCTATATTTATACTTTCATTCAGTTGAGCCCATTAACCATGTTCAAGACTTATCTCATTCGGATCTGCCGGTGGTGATGACTCTGCTATCACACATTTTTCATATTCTTCATTTATTTGTGTCACAGTCAGCACGTCGAGAAAACTCTATTATGCTTTCTCTTGATTAGATAATTATATTTGTCTTCAAACTCTATTGGAATTTCATCTTGAACATTCTTAGTTGTTGATTCAACAATGTCAAACACATCTTCATCTTCAAGAACTTCATCATACCATTCATCTGGTAGATCTGAATCTATATCATCAAGAGCTTCAATTGTCTTTTGTAGTTCTTCTTCTTCAATTACTTCTATATCAACTAACTTTTGAACTTTAGTTGGAGCACTGGATGTTTCATCTTCATTCATCTTTCGTTTGCCTTTTTCAGTTTCAGAAAACTTTATAATTGGTGTTTCTTCATGTTCTTGAGTACTCTCTTTCTCAACAACTACTGCTTCACTTTCTTTTGAAGGTTCTTGTAGAGATACTTTTAGTTTTTCAATTTCTTCAAACATAGTCTTTACATTTTTTTCCAGATTTGCCTTCATAACATTCTTCATTTAATCATTTGCTTTTAACATTTCATTTTCTTTCTCCGGTCTATCAATTTCTTCATTTTGAGAAACAATCCTTAACTTCAACTCTTCAAGTTCATCATCATCATCATTCTAATTAGTTTGAACACAAACATTTGAAAATTGTTCTGTCTCTTGTTCTTTTTCAATAATTTCAACTTCAGGACTCTTAGCTTGATCAACAAACATAACATTCTATATTAGTGGCTCATCCCATAAAGAATAAAAATCAAATGCTTGATTGAAATCAACCTTTTCAACATCTTCAGTTGCAATTTGATTATGATCTTGTTGATTATTCAATTCATTATTAACTTCTTCATTTTTATTTCATTCATTTTCAACTCTTTGATCAGAAATGGTTTGCTCACTGTCTATTTCTTGAATAGGTTCATCAACTATTTGCTCAGCTTCAATACCTTTTATTCCATCTCCTTCATTACCACCTTGATTATCATCATCATTATTGTTTTTATCATTATTACCTTCATCATCATCATTATTGTTTTCATCATTATCATCATTATTTCCTTCATCATCATCATTCTCTTCATCATCATCATTCTCTTCATTAGATTCTTCAACTATCTCATCCATCACATCTTCAATCAAATCATTAGGATTAATTGGTTCATCTTTAGATAAACGAAAATGTTGCTTATTAATGTCAACATTATCATTAGCTACATTCCTTATGTACTCAAATAAAGGTACATTTTCTGCTCCAGTAATCACATTTAACTTCTTGTATACCATCTCAGACATATGCTCTAATTCAAATTTATCACCTTGAACTCCATATGCATGAATGTCTGGATATTTTTCATTAATAATCAACTGAAGAAATCTTGGATACATGAGATACTTGTTTCTTTTCCCTTTCTCTAGATTAAAAGTAAAACCGTTCATTATCCACTTTGCCATATTACATCTCTTGTTTGTGACTAGAGCAACAATCAAAGATGCTATGTCAACTGCGAAAGAATTCCATCATGCACTTCTTTTAGACATACAGTGCTGGAATATATAACATAAAAGCTTCCAGTGATTATAGATTCTTGCTCTGAAAAATTGCTTCTTTGGAAAATTATCAGGATGACCGATTTGCATGAATATCTCTCTACGTTCATTGAATGTCTATTTAGATAGATCCTGGTCTTCATTCTCTCCTAATCTTAAAGAAGTTCTGATAGAGTCTTCAGAAACTTCTATCATTCTATCATTTGAAATAATACTCTTAGACCTTTTCTTCTATTATCATCAAGTTCTATTTCAGCAGATCTCCAGAATCTCTTGATTAATCTTCCATATATAACTGGTCTGGCACACATTGCATAAACATACTTGGTCCTTAGAAGAAATCTGATAATTTCTTCATAACCATCAGCTTCTCTCACTTCTTCATTTAGAAATGCAGCAACGTTGTGCTTTGGCTCAAACTTTTAGTGATTCATCTTATGCGATCATATATTCTTGCAATGATTGAGTAATAAGATGAATTTTGAGTTCGTCGGAACACAGGGAGTGTGAACAACAGATTGTAGAAGATGAAAGGTTTGAATGAAATGAACTTCTGTGATAAGTGTTGAATTTATACAAGTGTGGAAAACCCTTATATGTATTACAACTGTTTTGGCACATGACCACTGTTTGGGCGCATGAGGTCTAGGCGCTTTAGCACTATTCAGGCGTTTTACCCTTGTTCAGGCATATGAACCTGAGACGAATGAGTTATACTTGGTCAATTTCATTTGAAAGATTTATACGAGCATGTGCACTGTACAGGCGTATGAGCACTATTTCGGCGCATGAGAACTATTTCGGCGCATGAGCACTGTTCAGGCGCATGACCTATTTAGATACGCCTAATACTTAGAATTATTTTGAGATATTTGGTACTGTTTAGGCACATGAGATTTTGTAAGAAGCCCAACACTTAACCAAGAATTTCAGACTTATGACTACTGTTTAGGCGCATGAGGATTACTCAAAACGTCTAACATACTTAGCAAAAACTGAAATTTCATCATACGTCTAAACAGGACTATGAACACTGTTTACGCGCATGAGATATCCATACGTCTAACACTTGTATTATTTTTCACCAAAATCATTCGAATCACAATTTTGATAAAATTCACTATTCGTCAAACAAATTTCCATACTTTGACCAACACAGTGACTTTTTGACCGATGTTTGACTTTTGATCAAAAATTTGACTTTTTGACCAAAAACTTTGACTTTTTGACCAAAAAAATTTTAGTTTGTTTCCTGTCATTTTAGTCTTAAAAATTTTATAAAATGACACATTCTCAATTCTTTTCAAGAAGCTTTTCATTTTAGGTTCATTTTTGTAAACATCTCAAACACACACAACTTTGAATATTTTTGCATAATCCTTTTTCATTCAAACATTTATTTTGATAAACTCTTTATCATCTTTACTCCCCCTAAACTTTTAAGTTTTTAAACTTAGAAGTTTATAAAAGTTGATATATGAAGTAAAACCATTCAATATTAACATGCCTGCACACAAAAAAATCATGCAAAAATCAAAATAAAGCATAATAAAATTCTACACATTGAATTATATTGCCTGTAGTGAGATCATATCAGATAATAATGAGCACACTGAAGTAAAAAAATTATAAATAATCATAGACAATGATTAAATCCTGATACATTGTGTTCCAAGTCAGTGTTCCCACAGTAAAGGAGACACAAGATCTAAGGACAGACAATGACTGCTTTGGCAAAAGAATCAGTACACTTACTTTTTCAATTATTGGACGTATTAAGGTTGAATTAGATATGACATTGTGTAATCCACACTTAGACTTAGAGAGTTCAACCCTCGTCAAGATATGCAAGAAAGCACTTTTACTCAACTTAAAAACCTGTCATATATGTATACCAGATCTCATGTTTAGGTCAATGAGAGAATCATCATGGTTAAACCAGTTGATAATCTCTGAGAAAATCACCATGGACAAGCCATTAGGTAATCCCCAAATCCGTTTCATAAAGAAATAGATAGAGATGGTTCATAAGAATCATATGGCATCCATTTTGGACTTTATAAAGGATTATGCACATTGGCATCTTTTGCATCAGGTGAGAATATCCAGGTCTGTAATGACTTATAATAGAGGATATCTCGTCACTTCAGGGCTATGATGACTCATAACAGAGAAGTGAACAAATGAAGTAAACAAATCTCATGGTAACAAATATTAAGTCAGCTGTGAGATTGTGACTTTACAAGCAATCAATCAGAAAAGTCAAGACATCTCATTAGAACTAAGACAGACACACACAAATACATAGATGATTTAGTTTAATAACAAGAATCTACTTTTTCAGTATAATTACATGATTTTACCTGCAAATCATATCTGATCATGTCAGACTTTATTAGCGATTGAAGTATGCAACTGATTAAACTGATGTACTATCATTTCCCACAAATTGCAAAGGCAAATATAATCCTAACATTTATAACTACTAAACTATTATTTTTCTATTTTCATTTTATAATTTTCTCTTTCTTTTTGCATTTTCGGATTTTTTATTTTTGTAACACCCGGCCCCTCGCATCAACAATATTGTCCGCTTTGCCCACGAAGAGCTCACAGATTTGCTTTTGGTTGCCCGGGTGAAAACTTCCCAGGGAGGTCACCCATCCCTGGATTGCTCACACCTGAGCACGCTTAACTGTGGAGTTCTCATCTCATCCACAGCCAATATGCCCAAAACGCGTTGTTGATGTTAGAGGCCAGACATTCCTTATGAACCAGGAATCTCTCCTGTCCGCGGCCGATGTGGGATATGTGTAGGGTGTCACAAGCACCCCCTGTTTGCACTCATCGTCCTCGATGAGCCCAAGAAGTCACCATCCTTGGTGAGGTATGTCCCACACCCCGAACGACACAGGAGTGGCTCTGATACCATTCTGTAAACCCGACCCCTCGCATCAACAATATTGTCCGCTTTGCCCACGAAGAGCTCACGGATTTGCTTTTGGTTGCCTGGGTGAAAACTTCCCAGGGAGGTCACCCATCCCTGGATTGCTCACACCTGAACACGCTTAACTGTGGAGTTCTCCTCTCATCCACAGCCAATACGCCCAAAACGCGTTGTTGATGTTAGAGGCCAGACATTCCTTATGAACCAGGAATCTCTCCTGTCCATGGCCGATATAGGATATGTGTAGGGTGTCACAATTTTATTTTTCATTTAACACACACACACACATAATATACATAATCAGGCAGTTAACAATGACAATTTAACTTTGATTTGTTTAAGAAAATCAAGGGAGGGTTATTATCATTTTGAAAGAGAAAAATTAGTTTTCAATATGATTAATCAAAGCAATTAACTCAACTAAGTACTCAAACCTTCCTTGTAGGAAAGATTTGGTAAACAATTCAGCCAGTTGTTTTCTTGTTAAAATCTGAATCAAAATGATTAAACCTTTTTTAGAGTTGTCTATAAGAAGTGATATCGAATATCAGTATGATTTGTTTTAGAATGTTGGACAAGAATAGCAGTAATAAACATTGCAGTAGTGTTATCAGTGTAAATGGGAGTTTTAAGAAAATTGAACCCGTAATCCAGTAGTTGAGTTTGCAACCAGAGGATTTGAGAACATCCTGCTGAGGCAGCAATGTACTCGGCTTCTGCAATTGAGACTGAGACGTTTGTCTAATTCTTACATTACCATGAGACTAATCGAGGTCATAAAAATTGAGAACCACCTGTGGTAGATTTTCTATCTTGACAACATCCCCCATAAGCACTATCAGTATATCCATAAAACTTGAAGTTTCCTTCATAAGGATACCATAACCCTAGGGATTGTTTTCCTTTGAGATATTTGAATATGCGTTTGACAACAATAAGGTGAGATTCCTTCGGGTCTGATTGATACCTGGCACAGACATAAACAACATACATTATGTCAGGTCTAGACGCAGTTAAGTACATTAAAGATCCAATCAAAGATATATATAATATTTGGTCAATTGATTTTCCTTTGGGATCATGATCAATCTTGGTATTTATGTCAGTTGGAGTTCTAATGGATTGACAATCTTGCAACTTGAATTTCTTCAATAGTTTATCGACAAATTTTGCTTGATTGATAAAAATGTCGTTTGCAATTTGTGTAACTTGTAATCCAAAAAAGAAATTAATCTCTCCCATAGAACTCATTTGAAAATGAGATTTCATTATTTTTTCAAATTCTGAACAGAGTTTCTAACTGGTTGATCCAAAGATGATATCGTCCACATACACTTGTACACATAGAAGATCAGATGCATCCTTCTTGATGAATAAGGTAGAATCAATCTTCCCTCGTGTATATCCATATTGGAGCACTGTTGAGACAATGTTTCATACCATATTCTTGGGGCTTGATGTAGACCATATAGAAGCTTGTACACACGATGAGGAAATTCAGCATCTTCAAACCTTGAGGTTGCTTAACATACACATCATCGGTGATTGGTCCATAAAAAATGCACCTTTCACATCCATTTGATACACTTTGAATTTCATATAAGAAGCATATGCCAGGAAGACCCGAATTGCTTCTAGTCTTGCAATTGGAGCAAATACTTCATCATAATCTATTCCTTCCTCCTGAGTGTATCCTTGAGCTACTAATCGAGATTTGTTTCGAATGATAATTCATCTATCATTTGATTTGTTTCTAAATAACCATTTTGTCCCAATGGCATTTTCTCCTTCAGGTAAATCCACCAGATTCCACACTTCTTGTTTTCTGGATTGTAATAATTCCTCTTGCATTGCCTCAATCCAACTATTGTCCTTCAAAGCCTCTGTAATGTTTTTAGGGACCATTTAAGAAAGAAACATGAGTAAAAACAAACATTTGCTTGTTTAGAGTGATGCCTAATTGCTCTTTCATTTAAAGGACCAATAATCTAAGAGATAGGATGTCTCTTGTGAATACGAGTAGTTGGTATCTCTTCTTATTGAACATTCACATCCAGATTAGATTGATTCAGTTTGGAGAGCTGTTGCAATAGAGTTGAGGAATGTGGAATACTATTTGGAACTTGAGTTGGAGAATTGACAATGTAATCAAACTTGTCATTCACATCTATATCTCCAGATCCAGATGAAGTTCTAGACTCAGGATGGTGAATTTCTAGACCATCATTAGGAGAGGTTGAGAATTATCAGAATCTTCAGGAACTTGTTGATGCTCAAGATTTGTTTCTCAAAATTCTCTATAGAGAATAAAGGATCTCGTGCAAAAGAGAAAAATGGATAATCTGGACTTGAATTATCCATATCATCTGAATCAGAATCTTCACTAAAAGTTCCCAGGTCTCCGGCTTGTTTCTTGTTAGTACATGAATATTCAAACAGATTAGAGTTAAATGAATTTGTTAATGAATCTAATTCAAATAACCAATTTGGACCATTTGCAACTGATGGAAAAGAGTTTTCAAGAAATTTAACATTGAACGTTTCAATGATAACATTCGTCTTAGAGTTATAAACTCTATACGCTTTTGAAGGGGATGAATATCCAAGAAAGAATCCATCATCAGATTTTGAGTCAAACTTGCCAAGATGATCATTTGAATTTAAAATCAATACAGGACATCCAAAAGATTTAAGAAAATCAATATTGGTTTCCGGCCAAACATGAACTCATAAGGAGTTTTATGTATGTCCTTAACCAACAAAGTGCGATTTTGAATAAAAGGTTGTTGATATTGCTTCATTCCAGAATGTGATAGGAATTTTGCATCAACTAATATTGCTCGATAGCTTCAATCAAAGTTATGTTCTTCCTTTCTGCAACTCTATTTTGTTGTGGAGTTCGAGGAGCATGATGAGCTATTCTTTTTTCCAGCACAAAACTGTCAATATTAGCATTTTTAAATTCGGTTCCATTATCACTTCTTATTATTTTAATTTTTTGATCTAACTGATTTTCCACTTTAATGATAAATTCTTTTAAAAGATCAGGTGTTTCAAATTTTGAATGAAGAAAGAAAACCCAAGTAAATCGTGTATAATCATCAATGATGACTAAACAGTACGATTTATTTCCGATACTCTGTATGTTTACAGTACCAAAAGTATCCATATGTAACATTTGTAATGATTTTGAATTTGAGTTTTATTGTTTGGTCTTATAAGACGCTCTATGTTGTTTCCCTTTTAAGCATTCTTTGTAGAGATCAGAAGTTGAAAACTTCTTTGAAGGAAAACCAATAACATGGTTTCCTACTGCAAGCTTGTTCATGTTCTTAAAGTTTGAGTGACCGAGTCGTCTATGCCAAAGCTGACTTTCATCATTAGATGCTCTAGCAATGAGGCATGTTGTTTCTATAGAGGGATCATCTTGTGACATTCTAGTTTGTAAACATCTCTATCACGCACAACTTTGACAACAACCCATTCTTTGCTAATCTGAAACCCTAGCTTTAAAATATAACAGAAAGAATCATCAAATAACGTCGAGTAAGATTTATCACATATTGTGAGACACTCAAAAGACTGAAATTTAATTGTTCACAAAAGTTGACTTTGTCAAAACTTATTATTCCGTTAGATACCGTTCCTTCACCGGTTATCTTTCCTCCGGAATTTCCACCAAATGAAACATGAGTTCCATCTTTTTGTTTAAAATCTTGCAGCAAGGCTTGATTGCCTGTCATGTGCCGGCTACAGACTATCAGCATACCGTGTGTTTACTGGTCTCCATGGCGTACCTGCATGCAAGAAATTTAAGAAGAGTTAGTAACGCAAGCCGAGATGGTCTTGGGCTTTCCAAATTTATCAATGATGGTAAATTGGTTGAAATAAAGTTTGTTTATGTCAGGTTTATTTTGAACTTTGTGATTTTCAAATCCTCTTTTGAAAACATTTTTATTATCTCTTCTTTGTTTTGTTTTTAAAAAATTAAATATGTTTTCAAGCTCATCATCAAGAAATTTTGAACCATTGTTTGAAACATTATAAGATGTTTTCTTGTTATATGTTTCATTGTTTATTCTCACTGAACGTGTAATAAATTATCTTTGATTATACTATTGTGATCTGACATCATACAGATTCTCATAGTCTGAGTTAATTCTTCTAGATGATCTCAAACCCAGAGAAGGTGATTTTGTTAGATTTTGATATCCATTATAATGATTTCTTTGAAAGTTTGGATTAGGATATCCTTGATTGTCATAAACCTTTCTAGGTGAGTTTTTCTTAAAGAAACAATCATCTGTATTGTGATTTCTTTCATCACATAAAACACAGTACTTGTTGAAATAACAGTCAACCTTGTTGTGATTTGTCATATCACATATGTGACAATATTTGTTGAAATAACACTCAGAAGTGTTATGATTATACATGTCACATATATCACAGTATTTTGAGGTTTTTGATATAACATTTGCTTAATCATTGATGTAGATGCTACATCTGATCCTTGTTTGATTTTAGGAGTGGACTGATTAAACTTTTGTTTTGTCTGTGTAAGTTTGGTCTTTTGATATTTTGGATTAGTCTTCTTAGCATATTCACCATTCTTTAACTCCTTAGATACAAATTTGTTTTTTACAGCGGAAGTATTTGGACCTAAACCTGTTTTTAGATCAGAGTCAGATTTGATCTTAGGTTTTATTATTGTTTCAGATATGGTGTTCATGTCAAAAGTTCTTGCTGACACAAACTTCATAGGTTTAATTTGGCTTGTTTTGTTTATTGGATCAGACTTTTTAGGAGTTGATTTTCTTCTCCTTTGATTTCTTGATGATTTCTTAGAAATTTATGTCTTAATTGAATCTTGAGAAGATTCATTTCACACTTTTTGATTTGAGTTAAATCATTTGAGCTTGAATCGTCATCACATGAAGTGTTTGATTGTTCTTGACACTTTCTTTTCAATTTAAGCTTGATCTCATTTGCTTTTTCAATTTTTTGATCGGTTTGACACTTCTCAATGACACATTCACTTTTTGGAATGAATAGCTTTTTGTTCTTTAAACAAGGTTATATGATTTTATTTTAATTGGATGACCATTTTTAATTTTTTCTGTGTCATTCTCCTCGAATACTTGAACATCTACTTTTTCAATTTCACTTTGAGCGTTTTCTTGATCATTCTTCTTTTTCTCTTGAAATTCTTTAAGTTTGGCCTTGTTTTCTGGTGAATGATCATGAGTGTTGAAATTTTTTGGTAAAGTTTTAGAGATTGATTCAGGCATAGGTTCATGTGTGAAACCTAACCCTGATTTATCTTTATCTATTCTTCCATTTACCAGTTGCTCAATAATGGTCTTTGAGCTTTTTACTTTTTCCAAATCAACTTGATTTGCAGCATGTGCCACTTTTTCTTGTTCAAGTGACTTTGTCATTTCTTCAAGCTGTTTCTTAACTATTTCAAGTTCTTTTAGAGTTTTTTTTCAACTTGCTTGAAGTGACATTATTTTCTCATCAGAAACTTTGTGATCATCTTTCAATTTTCTATGCCTTGATTCTTCTTGTTTTAATTTGTCACATATATTGAACGAATGACTTTTATAGTGTTCCACTTGCTCAAAACATTCTTTTGTGCATAATTTTTCTCTTACTTCAGTTGGAATTTTAGGATATGAATTTAAGGACTCAATGTTAGAAGCAGATTTTACAACCTTTGGTTATTCAGATTTTGCCATGAGTGCACTTCTTCCTCCTTTAGATCTGATTTGTCACTCCAGTCATAGTCTGTCTCATTTTTTGATTCATCAGTTTTTAGACCCTTGTCTCCAGACCATTTTTCATTTATTTTTGAAATCAATGCTAAACCTAAACAAGATCAGAAGTAAACTGTTCAGCATATGCACTCTAGTCATAACCATCTTTTATGCTTACTACTAGTGTTTTCTTTGGTTCTTTGGTTGATTTTTGTTCATCTTTTAACTCAGGAATAGGGAGACTCTAATATGGTTTCTGGAAAGTCTTTTGAGTCTGATTTTGATGTCTCTAATTATTTGAACTGCTTTGACCATTTCCACTTTGAGTTCTTGGAGCTTTACATTCTCTTGAGAAATGACCATAGCTATTACAGTTGAAACATCTTGATTTTGACTTGTCAAAACCAACTGTTTTGTTGGCACTAGGCTTGTAGTTCCTGTTGACATATGAGTGCTTTTATGTTCAGTAAGCAATCATCACCATTTGCCAATTCAATTCCATCTCTTCTACATCATCAGGATCCATCTCAAATAGATCCTACAAAACCAAATCAATTTGAGTTAGATGACTACCCTGGTAGGCTTGAAAGCTTGCCATAAAAGCTGTAAAAGCAGTTTTGGACTCTTCAGACTACAGTAGGATATTTATAACATCTTTAACTTTGCTAGGATTAGCAAAGTTAAAAGATGGAGTCTCATTATGAGGTTTAGGCATAGTAGATTTTGGAGAAGACTGTTGTTGTTGTGGCTAAGCTGAATAGATTAGGGTACTTGTGAAAAATCCTGCTCCCACGAACAGATCACCCTCATTTTCAGAAGTAGCATCATTCTTGGCAAGAAAGGCATTTTGAACAGTGTTTGCTGGAGAAGCAACATATGTGAGGTTGAAGCAGATCTGACATTATTTCTTGAACTTTCATCAATTTCAACAGATTCAATCTTTGCTATAAGAAGATCAAGATCCATAGGAAATATTTCAGTGTGCTTTAGCAGTGTTACAGTTTCTTTCCATGAAGATGGAAGTGCATTCAGGAGTCTGTCATTTAAATCTTTAAGATCATTTTTGATTCCTAAAGTTGACATTTCAGATGTGAGTTGAACATATCTATTCATCATCTGATTTATAGTTTCTCCTGATATGTGCTCAAAGAGTTCAAGTTGTCTCTTCAACTTTTGTCTTTTGAGATCTTGAATTTCTTTGCCTCCTTCACAAATGACTTTCAAAGCTTTATGCATTGTATGATAGTTCTCCAATCTTGAAAGTACTTCCAGAGGTAACCCTTTGCACATGAGAGAGTAAGCTTTAACATCATTTTTCACCTTCTTTAAGTCATCACCAATTAATCCATCTTCAGGATATGGTTCTTGAGAATCTTTGGTATAAACAATTCCTCTATCAGGATCATCTGATGTGATTGGAAGGTGAGGACCTTTTTCAATTGACTTCCACAAGTCAGTGTCAATTGAGTTCAAATGATGTTTTAGTCTGAGAGACCAATTTTTAAAATCGGCTTGATTCTATAGCTTTGGTACTTTGTTTTCTGAATCTTCAGACTTGGCCATTGATTAAGTTTTTGATTCAAGAAAATATACTATTTTTTATGTTTTAGTTTTGAAAAGAAATAAAGAATTGAAAATATTTTTGGATTTTTGAAAAAAATTATAAGTATGAAGTGATACGTTTGAGTTAGATGTGCCTGAACAGTAGTGATGCGCCTAAACAGTAGTGATGCGCCTGAACAGTAGTGATGCGCCTGCACAATGATGAAACGTCTAAACAGTAGAGAAACTTCCCAACTTGACTTAGAAACATCTAAGGGATTGCCCTAGATAATTTTTGAATTTGTAAGTGTAGAAACGCCTGAACAGTTGTCAAATGCCTAAACAGTTGTCAAACGCCAAATAGTGTTGATGTGCCTAAAAACAGTTATAATGTGTCTAAAAAGTTTCAAAACGCCTGGGACTTAAACTTCTAAGTACGTTTGAAGAGTGCAAAAACGCCCACACAGTGTTAAAACGACTAATCTGAAAATGCCTAAACAGTGTTAGACGTCTGAACAGTTTTCATGCGCCTAAACACTTAGGAAGTTTTCAGATGATTTCAACACCTCAAACGCCTAATTCAAGTTCTTCGTAACAACCTGATCTTGATCAATTTTTCAAAAACTTGATAATATGATCTGAAACTCATTAATCACGTCGCAATAACATCAATTAACAATTCTTTAACTTTATATCTTCCAATTAACAACAATTGAGACTTAATTTTGCAAAAATCAGTGTGTGAATATGAAGAACTGTTCGAACACTAAATTTGACAAAAACTCAGATTGTTGATGTAAATTCACTCAATTGAGATTCAAATCATGTATCTAGTGATGAAACACAACTAAATCATCAATTAATTGCACAATTGCGATCAAATCACAGATTCAAGTGATCAAAAATGTTCAAAAAGTCGTTTTTGAACTTCAATCAATAAACTGAAAGCTCTGATACCATTTGATCGCTTCAAATGGATCGATCTATGATTGATATCAAGCAATTGACAATAATATGAACAATGTAATCAAACAAACACAATAGCAGAAAAATTCATACAGTTTTCATTTGATATCAGCTAGATTAGAAAGTGCAAATTGAGAGAAATATCTAAAAGTTTGTTACCTGCACATACATAGCAATCCTATTTATACTAATAATCAAAAAACAAAAAGAACATATATTTACACAATAAGTCCCTAATCTATGACAAAACTTATCCAAAGACTAAAATGCTAATCTTTCAAGGTTTCTAACATTATTGATATCGCTGTTGTAGAGGTGTTACAAGGACATTAACAAATAAGTAGATGATGCTCACACACATATATGTCTAAAGGGGTTGATGGAATTATTTAAAGTAAACGTTGAAGATGTGAAAAATCAATGGCTGGAAATACTCAAAATAATTGAAGAGAATCATGAAAGAAAAAATGTCGAGCTTGAAGTTATGCCAAAAGGTATTGACTACTAGCAACAATACTTGAGAGCAATGATGTGGAAGGTTTTGATTAATTACATTGAGATTTGAGATGAGTAGAATATTTATGTTTCTCTTTATTATTGTAATTAACACTTTGTGTTAACTAAATTGTTTCTCAAGTTTTGAAAAATATATTAGAGTACATCATTGACTAATTGATATCCGTGTTACTATTGTTTTGACGTAAATGCAACTGAATGCATATTTAAAATAGCAATTGATTTATGTTACAAAGTTGCATTTAGATGTAAAAAAGTTACGTTTTTCAAATAATGATTGCATTAAATCTAGAAAGAGGTTGTATTTTTATAACTAAACTATATTAATATTGCATTCAAGCATAAAAAGAGTTGCATTTGAGTGTAAGAAAAGTTGTAATTTTGTAACTTCGATAACAAAAAGTTGCGTTTGAACATTAAACTGCTGCTTTCAAAGTTAAAAAGTTGTATTAGAATTTAAAAATGCTCGCATACTAAAAAAATTGCTTTTGAACACTAAATGCAACACTTTCAAACTAGGTTGCATTAGTATTTAAAAAGGTTGCATTAGGATTTAAAAATGTTGCATTAGGTTTATTGCAACTTTCAAATGTAACCTTCGATGAATGGTTGGTTAGGCCTAATGCAGCCTTTTCAACGCCTAATGCAACTTTTTAGTGGGGTTGCATTAATTTTTTGCGTGTAGTTCGATGATTAAGTTTTGACACGTGTTCAATGATAAGAAGGTTTTGACATGTGTCTAATAATAAGGATTAAGTTTTTAAAGGTGTCTGATGACGAGGAGAATTAGGTTTGACATGTGCCTCATGATGAGAATAAGTTTTGACATGTGTCTAATTAGGAGAATGTTTTGACATGTGTCAAAGAATACTATAAATAAAATCATTCGTTGAACAAAGTTTTCATTCAATACAACTTATCATCTCTCTCCAAAAATTGATTATACTCCTAGTATACAACTTTTATACCCCTTTTGAGCTAGCATTATACCCTTAGTTGTATGAGGTAACTATGTTTAGAAATACCGATGATAAAAAAACAAGATGAAGGTTTTAAGACTTTAAAAGAAAAGTTAACAAACTCACCCATCCTAGTCTTGTCAGATGGTATTGAAGACTTTGTCATTTATTGTGAAGCTTCACACACTAGTGCTGGACTTGTGTTTATGCAAAGAAATAAAGTTACCGCTTATGCATTACGTCAACTAAAAACTTACTAGAAGAATTATGCAACTCATGATTTAGAGTTAGGTGCCATAATATTCGGGTTAAAATTCTGGATGCATTATCTTTATGGAGTCAAATTTATTATTTGTACTAACCATAAAAGTTTAAAATATATTTTTGGTCAGATTGAGTAAAACAAGAGAAAAGAAAATGGATGAAAATCCTTAGCAAATATGTTAGTAAATCTGTTAAAGCCAATGATGCCTTTAAATGAAAGAAAGAGAAAAGCCAAAAAACAATTCATTCTTTGAGACTTCATATTCATGTGTACTTACTTAGTATATTGAAGAATGTTTACAAAATATCTCTTGAATATAGAAAAAGAATGAAGGAATGAACGGGGACAGTGAGTTGTTAAAATGATGGGTGCATATTATTGGTAATAGTTAAAGAAGCTCATAAATCTAGATATACAATGCAATCATGGAGAGACAACATGTATAAGAATTTGAAAAAAACTACAAGTGGATAGGTATGAAAAAATAGCATTATGCTATGTGTTATGAAGCATGTTACATGCTCTCAGGTTAGGGCAAAACATCAGAAACCTTCGAGATTACTATGACAACTTGAACTACCAAAAAGAGGAATTTTAACCATGAACCCTATGTAGATCCAGAGAGTCTAGTAGTAAGATTGCCTGAGCATCAATGCTAGTATATATGAAAGGGGACTTGTAGTATATATAGACTGCTAAATGTGTGATTTATCGTTATTCATGCCAAAATATTCTTGTATTTATTTATTGTATTCACTAGCTTTTGATAATGTATCGTTTTCAAATATTTTCAGGTAATCATGATTAAATATGTTTAGCAATGTTTTAGTGTTGGATGGACTATGAATCAAAGGCTTGGAAATGTTATGGCAAGACATGTTAACAACAATAATGTTGGCCGGACTAAGTTTCCTAGGCATAGAGATTAACCTTGTGGCGTGTTTTTGAACATCATTAATAGAAAATTTCGTCAAAATTACTTTAAAAAGTAATCTATAAAAATAATGGGTATGCAACAAAGATTGGAAGTTTGTTTTGACAACCATCAAAGTTTCAAGAAAAATTTCAACTGCATAATTGAGTTTCCTTTGTGTCTTGGGACGTGGTCTACCTCCCGAGAGAGGATGGAGGGCTTGGCCTCAAGCTCAAGAAAGTTCATGATTGAAGGCAGCTATTACCAGACATTTGTAGAACATAGCCTCTAACTCACATACCCTATTATCTGGGCTTCAAGAATCCATTGTTCTCTCTTGAATGGTAGGAGTGCGTGGGGCATCCCCAAGTTCCTGGAGTTGGAGGAAATCGCTGAACTTGAGGGACACTATGAGACCTTTCATTCGGTTTTTTAAAATGAACAGTTATATGTACCAATCTGTCGCACCCCTAAGGTGTCCTAAAATTGGGGTGTGACACCAACCCATCAAGGTGGGGCTCAAACCCTTAACGTTAATGGAGTTTCCCCACTTTAACTTCAAGTATTTTTGTTAAACTCTTACCCCCACCACAATGTAATTAAGTGTAATTCTACTTATGTGAATAAGGCTCCCGGTGACGCAACACACGTCTTGCACCTTTTGCTAATGCGACGCTAAAGTTGGCCTACACACCTGATTATGCACACCATAAACAACAACATTTAATACATTTCTCTCACACTCATTTAGTTCTTTGTTTGCAATCCATACATTTTAAAATGAGCTCTAGCAAAGATGAAATCTCTAGCAATCTTCAGATGCTCAAATGTCAATTTCAAACTTTGATTTTCGATGATGTGGAAGATCTTGCCAATAATTATCGGAGCTTGACATAAAAGTTAGAAGTTCAGTCAAATTTTTCTGATTCAAAGTCAAAATGCAAAGAAATAGATAGAGGTCACATGGATGGAGAAATCATTTGCAACATATGATACCCGAAAAAAAGTTAGAATCCTCATGTATATCTTATAAATATAAGCCATATACAAAACCAGACAAAAGATTTAATGATGTGGAAAAGCAAGAGGATGACGAAGAATGTCCTAGATTATTTGATTATTGTTTTTCTGTTGACATTGCTGGACTAATGTATGTCATGAAGGATCTTGGGGATAAAGCAAGCTAGCATTGGAAAGACAAGAAGAATCATAGATGGAAAAATAAATCTAAGTGGTGTGCATTCCATAAAAAGCCACATCACTGAATATTGCATTGCCATCCATAAAGAAATAAGCTACATTCTAAGCGAATGATATCATAAAGGAGCTGTTAGGAAAGAAGAAGGATAAGGCTTAGGATCCTAATAGGATTACAAGAAGAGCTGCATCCCCATCAACAAATGCTCAGATAATTCATCTTATTTCTAATGGATCTGACATATATGGCACTTCATATTCTTTGGCTAAAAGACATGCGAAGAAATCAAAAGCAGAAAAGGGAGAAAAACCTATCAAGACCATAACCTTGATGTAAGGAATTTGATATCATTTAATTAAGAAGATAGGGATAATGTCCAAGCTCCTTATAATGATAGTTTGGTCATTACTCTCTATATTGTCAACCATTTTGTTTATAGGATTCTAATAGATGGATGAAATGTTGTCCAATTATCCAACTAGAGACATTAAGAAGAATAAATATCCCTGAGCATGTGATCACTTCCAAAATGTGGGATGCAATGGTGAAACTAAAAGCAATAGTGGTGAAATAAAGCTTATATTATATATCAAAAGGGTACCAATAGTAGAAACTACTAAGGCTGATGCTTTAGCCTATCTCAAATATGTTGTCAGGATACCAAAAGAAGTGAAAAATATCTAATCTTTCATATCTTGAAACCAGCAACAAATGTACTTGAACTTAAAGAGGAAAATCACCTGGGGATATTCAACGCAAAAGATCTTGAACTTCAGGATCCTAACTAGACTACAAAATACTAGATCAAATCAATCAAGAAGTATATACAAGAAGTATATATCCCATAGGACAAAACCCCCAAGGTATTTAGGATGAAGATATGTCGTTTTGCTATAATTGATAATATTACTTACACAAAGTCTCTTGAAAGTCCATATTTGAGGTGCTTGGAGGATCCTAAAACTAAGGATATGCACGAAGGATATTGTGAAAACCATGCGGGGAGCAGGTCATTGTTCGCAATAGTTTAAAGACGTGATACATATTGGCTGACCATGAGTAAGGATGCCATGAAATATGCTCAAAAGTATGGTGTTTGTCAAAGGCATGACAATATTTTTCATCAACCTCTCGAGCCCCCATACCCAATAATTTCACCTTGGCTGTTTACGAAATAGGGAATGAACATGGTTGAAAATTTATCTAAGGCTCAAGTAGGAAATGTATTCATGTCTTCTATGACGTATTACTTTTCTACATGGATTGAAGCTAAAACGTTTATTCAAGTTAGGTTTAAAAAGTGGTGTCATTCATCAAACGTAATATCCTAACATGCTTCAAAATCCTGACTGAGACGGGGAATAAAGACGATCACTTCCGCTCCAGTGCATCCTCAAGCCAATGGTCAAGCAAAATCTTCCAACAAGATTACAGTCTGAAGATCCCAGGGGTCAGTTTGTTTGAGAGAGTTTTGTGAAATCAAGAGATGCATTTCTTACATATGAATGTTTACATGGGTACTTATACCCTTACGTTTCTTGGGGTGCAAGTAAACTAACCACCCCTTAACCAACTTACTTATGCTATACAATAATAATACATAATAATAATAATAACACTTATAATAACAAGAATTATGGTCTAACATTCTCCCCTTTAATTCTTGATTCCTTCTGCTAAGTCTTTTACTCCAATAAGGCTTCTCATTTTCATAAACTTTATCCTAGGTAAAGCTTTAGTGAGTATGTCGGATCTTTGCATTTCTCCACTTATGTGCTCCACTTGAATCTGCTCATTCTCTATACATTCCTTGATAAAATGATATCTTGTGTTGATATGCTTTGATCTTCCATGAAATACTAGATTCTTCATGAGTAGTATAGCTGACTTGTTATCAACTCTTAGTGTTATTTTCTTTGGTTCTTCTCTTGTAAGTTCACTTAGAAGTCCTTGTAACCATAATGCTTGACATGTTGCTGATGTAGCTGCCATAAATTTTGATTCACACGATGATAGTGCTACTGTATTCTGCTTGTGACTTGACCATGTAATAGGTGCTTCATTGTAGTAAAATATAGTTCCCATTGTTCCTTTTCCATCATCTGCATCTACCCATAACTGCTATCGCTAAATCCAATGATTTCTTTGTTTCTTCCTTTGGTGTATTCTATTCCATAATTTAACATTCCTTTGATATATCTTATCAAATGATTTGCTACTTGCATGTGAATTTCTCTTGGTTCTCCATGTATCTACTTACGTATCCAACTGCGTAAGTTATATCAGGTCTTGTATGTGTGAGGTATCTTAAACATCCAATTAGCTTTCTATATTCTGTTGTGTTGACTAAATCACTGTTGTCTTCTCTTGTCAACTTTAAACCTGCTTCCATTGCATACTTTGTTGGGTTACAATCTTCTAATCTTGCTTCTTTAAGGACTTTCTTTGCATAAGCTGATTGCTTTAACTTTATCTTTCCTAATTCTTGATGTACTTCAATTCCTAAATAGTATGTAAGTGGCCCTAGGTCACTCATTTCAAACTTGCCTTCCATTTGTTTCTTGAAGCTTGCAATGTCCTTCAATGAACTTCCTGTCACTATGATGTCATCAACATAAACACCAATTATTATAGTAGTGTTTTTAAGAGTTCTCTTGTAGACTGCTTGCTCTTGAGGACATCTTTTAAATCCAATTTCCTTTAATGTGTTATCTAGTCTAAGATTCCATGCTCTTAGTGCTTGCTTTAAACCATATAAAGTTTTCTTTAATTTGTAGACTTGTTTCTCCTTTCCTTTCTTCACAAATCCATCTGGTTGTGTTACATATATGTCTTCCTTTAAATCACCATGTAAGAATGCTGATTTTACATCTAAATGATGTACTGGTCATCCATCTTGTGTTGCTATTGCTATTAGTAGTCTTATGGTCTCCATTCTTGCAACAGGTGCAAATACTTCATTATAATCTATACCTTCCTTTTGTACATAACCCTTTGCTACTAACCTTGCCTTATGCTTGGTGATTTTTCCATTTGCATCTTTCTTGACCTTAAAAATCCATTTTAAGCCTATTGCCTCTTGATTTGTAGGAAGTGATGTGAGTGTCCACGTATTATTCTTTTCTATCGAGTTTATCTCACTTTCCATTGCTGTTATCCATTGAGGATATTCTGCTGCTTCCTTATAGTTGATAGGTTCTTCATCATATGCTAGGTATAAATGTTCATATTCTTCTGGTTCGAGAGGTCTAGTTTCATTATAGATGCTGCTTAATGATCTTGGTCTCTGAACTGGTCTATTTAATGAACTGGGTGAACTATCAATTTCTTGAACACTTACTGGTGTTTCTTGAATTTCTTGGACTGTTATTGGAGATCTTGTAGTTGAGATTGGTGTAACCATATCTTCAAATATTGGTTCTTGATGATCTTGAGTATCTTCACCTTCACTATCTTGATCTTGATTATTTTCACCGTCTTGATCTCCACGGATTACAAACCTTTTCAATGTAGGTCCATTATTACTCACTTCTTCTAAGTAGGTATCCCAGTCCCATGATTCATTCTCAATAAATAAAACATCTCTACTTATACAAATCTTGTTTTCTTCTAGATCATATAGTCTATAGGCTTTTGTTCCACTTTCATTTCCTAAATGTACCATCTTCTTGCTTCTATCATCTAGCTTTTTCAAATGAGGTGTCAGTACCTTCATGTATGCTATGAATCCAAATACTTTAATATGATTTAAGCTAGGAGGTTTACCTTTTACTGCTTCATAGGGTGTAATTCCCTTGGTGTTTTGGTTGGAACATGATTTAGTAGGTATACTGCTTGTCGTGTTGCTTCTGCCCATAGTTTTTGTGTTACATTCATAGCCTTTAACATGCTTCTTGTCATGCTCATCAATGAAAGGTTTCTTCATTCTACTACACCATTTTGTTGAGGTGAGTAAGGTGTTGTGAGTCGTCTTAAGATTCCTTCATCTTCACAGTACGTAGTTAAGGCATTTGATGTAAATTCACCTCCACGATCAGTTCTCAATGTCTTGAGCTTATGCCTTGTTTCTCTTTGAGCTTCGTTTCTAAACTTCTTGAAAATATCATATACTTGGTCTTTTGACTTAAGCATGTAGATCCACATATATCTTGAATAGTCATCGACTAGTAAAAATAAATAGTTATTACCAACTAATGATGTGGGTGAGATCGGTCCACATAAATCTGCATGTACTAGTTTTAGAGGTTCTTCGGCTCTAAACTTTGCTTGAGAGGGAAATGGTAATCTACTTTGCTCTCCCGCAATACATGCATCACAATATGGGTAGGATGGGTAATTGTCAGTAGTCCATGTGCCATACCTTTAGTACTTAGCTGCTTTAATGAATCAAAGTTAATATGTCCCATATGTGCATGCCATAGCCATGCTGGGGTGTCTATCCTTGCTTGTAGACAAACAGGACTTGATATTCTTAATTTAACTTTGTAAAGTCTATTCATTGCTCTAGGGACTTTGTAAGGCCCCGTTCCTGGGCACCTCATAGTTGGTCATTCATTGCACATAAATATTTTAAAACGTACATATATTTTTGCAGCGGAATTTAAAACTTCAATTAAAAACTAAAAACATGTCATTTTATTCGTTTACAACATTTGTTTTCATCTCAAAATACAAAGACATGTCAAAACACGGATGCCAGCCTCAAAATGCTCCCAGTAGCTTATGCATCCATGCCTGCAACTCCTCAGCATCAACAAGTACTCGCCAACTATCATGCATACAAAAGTCAGCGACGTTGAGTGAGTTCTAGTTTTTATAATAAAATACTTTACTTTTGTTAATACCGTTCTTTACTTTCTTTCAAAATCATACTGTACTTTACATTCGTTCGTGATCATACATCATACGTACATACAGATAATATCATTATTATCTTCGTCATTACGTTCATTAACTTCATTCATTCAACATATTAAGTTATCTTTCACTGCTCTCTCTAGATCCGGTCAGACTTTACCTTCTTCGTGGCACTCAACCACGATTACTGAGGTCGAATGACAAGGGTCTATATCATACATTACTATGATAATTCGTTAACGTTCATTTCATGTTCATTCTTTCATACATTATCTTTCGTTCATTACTCTTCATTACTCGAATCTTGTTTCAAGCAATATCCCTGACTCATGCTCAAAAGCTGATGTTGTGCCGGAGCCTGTACACAAACCCCCGACTCATGTCCGAAGACTGACACAGCACCGGGATACGCGACAAAGATCCCATTCGAGTCAATCACAAGGATTTAACTCTATCCCAGTCTGTTTCCACACAAAGTCGCTCAACTCATACATATGCTTGGCTTTATGCCACACCGCCGAAGTTATACGTATCTCGGGTAACCATCATATATTTCACCCCCAACATAATGGGTAATTACACCCCCATCAAAACAGGTACCTACACCCCCATCGAAATGGGTACCTGCACCCCCATCGAAATGGGTAACAACACCCCCATCGAAATGGGTAACTACACCCCACTGAAATGGGTAACATCACCCCCATCGAAATGGGTAACAACACCCCCGTCAAAATGAGTAACTACACCGAAGGTCAGCAACAAAGATTGAAACCCTTGCGTGCACACTTTAGGATTTGCTAAACCTCACACGGTAGAGCTTACAACATTTAGAGCCGTGCACTTCACTATACTTCGCTTGCAAGCCTCTCACGTTCTCATTCGTTCATTAATGCATGCATTCATTCATTACGTTCCTTTTTTCATTATCTTCCACTTTACGTTACATAATACTTCATTATATTCATTAACGTTCAACGCAAAGCCAATGGAAGACATACATACATAACAAGGAACATACACATAATCATAAACATACACCATCACCAAACAGGCAACATCATACACACATCAGACATAAGCCAACACATCATAACCAGGCCTATCTCCCCATATTACCCCTTAAAACCACATAGAAAACCTTAAGTCCAAATTGGGCGCATGGGACCTTCTAGGCACATGAGCATAAAAATTCTAAGTGTAAAACAGTCTGGGCGCATGGGCACTATTTGGGCGCTTCTGCCCTGTTCAGGCGCTTTGCCACTATGCAGGCGCATGGCACCTGTTCAGGTGCATCACCAACACTTAGTCGTTTTAGCACTTGTGCGCACGGGCACTATTTAGGCGCATGGCCAACACTTCGGCACATGGCCAACACTTAGACGCATGGCCAACATGTTGGGCGCATGCGCCACCGTTTAGGCGCATGACCCAATCTTGGGCTCATGGTCAACACTTAGACGCATGGCCAATATGCTGGGCGCATGTGCCGTTCTTTAGGCGCATGGCAACACTTGGACGCATGGCCAACACTTAGGCGTTTGGCCACTCACGCTGGGCGCATGGGCCACTGTTTGGGCGCATGAGCCACCTCTGGGTGCATGGACCACTGTTCATGTTCATCAGAACATTCTGAAATATTTTCTATGCTACCAACATCACCCGATCATCATTCTATTGATACCCAAGCACAGATCTAACATACTAAATGCATCTAAGCATGCTACACATCATCACTAACCCATAATCAACACTAAAACATACATACATACATACATAATTTTCGAACATAAGGCTGTAGACCCACGGTTACTTTCAAAATGTTTACTTAGTATGCATGATAGCCCCAAACAAGTTGAAAATCAGTAAAAGAGGGGTTCTAGAAACTCACCTTGAGCAGCCTTTGAGCAACACACTTCAAGTTCGAGACCCCCCTTCGATTCAGCTCTTGAATCCCGAAAACAAACAGTAAACACCAAGAAATTTGGTCAAGAACTCGCAACCCAGCTGAAACTGAGCTTTTATAAGAGAAGACTTACCTTTGCAACTGCTTCTTCCTGTTTCTCTCTCTAGAACGAAGGCTTTCTCTCTCTTCCTTCTTCCTTTCAGCCGAATGAAGAAGATGAAGAGGAAATGGGCGACCATGCCCCTTTAAACCTTAAAGTAAAAAGGTTTTGTACTTTGTACACTTTATCCCCCTCCACTTGTGCTCATTTTCTATTCTTTCTATTTACTTTTCTTTTCCTTTCGTTTGAATAGAAATTCAAGGTGTTACAAGTCTACCCCCCTTAATGAGGTTTCGTCCCCAAAACCTGTCGCTTCTCGAACAGTTATGGATAACACTATCTCACCTCTTCTTTGATCTTGCACTTAAACTTAGATCCCTTTAGGCTTCACTGCACCTGCACAGGTGAAACCATCATCCTCCTTAGCCTATTCTCTTCTTCTTATTAATAATGGCCACCAGTTCCTTCTCGTGGTTGGATACTTTGTCCATCTCAGCGTTCTCTAGCAGCATGATTATATCCTCATCGGTGGAGCTCTTTCTTAGGCGAGATGCATGGAACATCAGATGAATTCCACTTAACTCATCGGCTAGCTCCAGTCGATGTGTCACTTCTCCTACCTGAGCAACAACTGGGAATGACCCTCTACACTTTAGTATTAGCTTTACTCGACTCCAAACCAAGCAATCCACTTTCCTGGTTAAAGCCTTCATCATAATTCCCTGTCGTAGGTCGTCACCGAACTCCGGTCGTGCACGGTTGATCAATCCATGTCCTTTCAACACTTGGGGTTCGAGTCGTATATTACTGATCAACTCACCCGGATATGTACATCTATCCACCTACACCTATCTTGAACAGTCTAGCAGGAACAAGCGCTTTCTATTTCTATCGCGCAATCCTCTAGGGCATTAGGTAACCTGGTGGACTTACTAATAGCAATACATACATCGAAGGGTTCATCGATCTTCCTACTCCTAACGGGCAACATCACAGAAGATAAAAGCAACAAAACTACTACTAACGCCACATTTAAAGTATAGATGCATAAATCTAAATTACTAAAAATGTACCTGATGTTACCTCAGAGTCTGATCTAGCCTCCTCCCGGTCATAGCAAAGGCTCTAGCCTTCACCCTTTGTTCTCCTTCCTTGTACCGGAGCTTCCTGCCCTCGACTTCTTACTGTCTCTTCTCATGTGACCTTCCTCACCACAAGAATAGCACCTCCCCATACTGTAGTTCTTCGCTACATGTCCGGTCCTTCTATAATGGAAACAGACATTGCTCCCCAATCTACATCCCCAGGGTGCCTATGTCCACATTTATCACACCTTTTCGACCCTGCATCAGTTATGACCACACGTTGATCATCCACTCATGCACCTTTGTCACCTGGAGCGGCCCCGCTACTTCCCAGTTGATTCATGTTCCAATCTTGATCACCTTTTCCTTTCTTGCTACCTTCAGTCACCATCACAAATCTTTCATCATACAACCTCCCCGCCAAATCAACCGCCGACCTAAACGTGCTGGGTCGGGCAGTGATCATGTGCCTACGGATGTCCGCCAGCAAGCCCTGAATATACCTCTTGATCTTTCGCAAAAGAGGTGTCACCTGATCTAGCACCAGACGTGCCATCTCGTTGAATTTAGTGGCATACTGCTGATGTGTCATCGTTCCCGCCTCCAGCTGCAGGAACTCCCTCTTAACTTTATCCATCTCCCCGTGAGAACAGAACTCCTTAATCACTAGCCTTTTCAACTCCGACTATCTCATCCTTCTGATAGCCCTGCTTCCCTCAACCTGGACAATATTGTCCCACCAACACAAAGTTGAGTCCAAAAAAGAGTGAGTGGCAAACTTCACCTTCTGGTCCTCTTGGCACTCGCTGATCTCAAGGACAGCCTCCATCTCCCTCACCCATCGGTGAGCAGCAACAGCAGTGCCATTATCATCAAAGATAAGGGGGCTTGCACCTTTGGAATGCCCCATAATTACAGCCTCATGCTATCTCAGGCACAAGCTCTTCTTCTTCCTCTTACTCATCAGTAGGGATAACCCTCTCGGCCTCCGGTTGCTTTCTCCTTCCCAAGGAACTATTCCTCTCCTTCCTTTCGCCTTCTCTCACAACTTTAATCACTTCGGTCACTACAGACGGTAAGGTTGTCTGCATGACATGGTGTACTTCATCAGTAATCGCCTCCCTAGCTGAGGCATTCAAACTAGCATTCTCATTCTCTTCGCTCCGGCCATGAACCTCAGGGTTCTCACGGGTCATCTCAGGAGCCTTAGTACTACTCCTAGTCACACGTTAATGGCCTCTGCTTTTAGGAGCCTTGGAAGATTTCTGCCCAGCCATCTGCTAGCACACTATAAGATTCAAACACCAACACGGTCATTCAAGGTAATAACTCAGTTTATGTCAAGTATAGTAAGTCCCTAATTACAGTGGCCAGTTGTGATTAGCCACTTAGTTTACTCTTAATACCCCAAGCATTTCCTATCCTGACTAAATCAGTATCTAAATCTACACAAAAGCACACAAGCCACATAACATGCGCACATAACACCAGTTAACGTTAACTTACTTTAAACGTTTACATAAAACCTTTACCTGCAAGCACATAGCTACTAGGACTGGCATCCCTTTTCCTTTTAGTCCCATTCTCAATTAAGATTAGGTTTTTCAAAATATTTACTCAATTCACATAAACTTTTGCTCTGATACCAGCTTGTAAGGCCCCGTTCCCAGGCACCTCACAGTTGATCATTCATTGCACATAAACATTTTAAAACATACATATATTTTTGCAGTGGAATTTAAAACTTCCATTAATAACTAAAAACATGTCATTTTATTCGTTTACAACATTTGTTTTAATCTCAAAATACAAAGACATGTTAAAATACGGATGCCAGTCACAAAATGCTCCTAGTAGCTTATGCATCCATGCCTGCAACTCCTCAGCATCAACAAGTACCTGCCAACTATCATGCATACAAAAGTTAGCAACGCTGAGTGAGTTCTAGTTTTTATAATAAAATACTTTACTTTCGTTAAAACGTTCTTTACTTTCTTTCAAAATCATACTATACTTTACATTCGTTCGTGATCATACATCATACGTACATACAGATAATATCATTATTATCTTCGTCATTACGTTCATTAACTTCGTTCATTCAATGTATTACGTTATCTTCACTGCTCTCTCTAGATCCGGTCAGACTTTACCCTCTTCGTGGCACTCATCCACGATTACTGAGGTCGAATGACAAGGGTCTATATTGTACATTACTATGATAATTCATTAACGTTCATTTCATATGTTCGTTCTTTCATACATTATCTTTCATTCATTACTCTTCATTACTCGAATCTTGTCTCATGCAATATTCCTGACTCATGCTCGAAAGCTGATGCTATGCCGGGGCCTGTACACAAACCCCGACTCATGTCCGAAGACTAACACAGCACCAGGATACGCGACAAAGATCCCATTCGAGTCAATCACAGGGATTGAACTCCATCCGAGTCTGTTGCAACACAAAGTCGCTCACCTCATACATATGCTTGGCTTTATGCCACATCCCCGAAGTTATACGTAACTTGGGTAACCATTATATATTTCACCCCCAACATATGGCTAACTACACCCCCATCGAAATGGGTACCTACACCCCCATCAAAAAGGGTACCTGCACCCCCATCGAAATGGGTACCTGCACCCCCATCAAAATGGGTAACAACACCCCCATTGAAATGTGTAACTCACCGCCAACGAAATGGGTAACAACATCCCCATCAAAACAGGTACCTACACCCTCACCGAAATGGGTAACAACACCCCCATCAAAATGGGTAACTACACCCCCACCAAAACGGGTAACTACACCCCCACTGAAATGGGTAACATCACCCCATCGAAATGGGTAACAACACCCCCGTCAAAATGAGTAACTACACCGAAGGTCAGCAACAAAGATTGAAACCCTTGCGTGCACACTTTAGGATTTGCTAAACCTCACACGGTAGAGCTTACAACATTTAGAGCCGTGCACTTCACTATACTTCGCTTGCAAGCCTCTCACGTTCTCATTCATTCATTAATGCATGCATTCATTCATACGTTCCTTTTTTCATTATCTTCCACTTTACGTTACATAATACTTCAATATATTCATTAACGTTCAACGCAAAGCCAATGGAAGACATACATACATAACAAGGAACATACACATAATCATAAACATACACCATCACCATACAGGCAGCATCATACACACATCAGACATAAGCCAACACATCATAACCAGGCCTATCTCCCCATATTACCCCTTAAAACCACATAGAAAACCTTAAGTCCAAATTGGGCGCATGGGACCTTCTAGGCACATGTGCATAAAAATTCTAAGTGTAAAACAGTCTGGGCGCATGGGCACTATTTGGGCGCTTCTGCCCTGTCCAGGCGCTTTGCCACTATGCAGGCGCATGGCACCTATTCAGGTGCATCACCAACACTTAGCCGTTTTAGCACTTGTGCACACGGGCACTATTTAGGCGCATGGCCAACACTTCGGCACATGGCCAACACTTAGACGCATGGCCAACATGTTGGGCGCATGCGCCACTGTTTAGGTGCATGACCCAATCTTGGGCTCATGGTCAACACTTAGACGCATGGCCAATATGCTGGGCGCATGTGCCGTTCTTTAGGCGCATGGCAACACTTGGGCGCATGGCCAACACTTAGGCGTTTGGCCACTCACGCTGGGCGCATGGGCTGTTTGGGCGCATGAGCCACCTCTGGGTGCATGGACCACTGTTCATGTTCATCAGAACATTCTGAAATATTTTCTATGCTACCAACATCACCCGATCATCATTCTATTGATACCCAAGCACAGATCTAACATACTAAATGCATCTAAGCATGCTACACATCATCACTAACCCATAATCAACACTAAAACATACATACATCATTTTTGAACATAAGGCTGTAGACTCACGGTTACTTTCAAAATGTTTACTTAGTACGCATAATAGCCCCAAACAGGTTGAAAATCAGTAAAAGAGGGGTTCTAGAAACTCACCTTGAGCAGCCTTTGAGCAACACACTTCCAGTTCGTGACCCACCTTCGATTCAGCTCTTGAATCCCGAAAACAAACACTAAAGACCAAGAATTTCGGTCAAGAACTCGAAACCCAGCTGAAATTGAGTTCTTATAAGAGAAGACTTACCTTTGCAACTGCTTCTTCCTCTTTCTCTCTCTAGAACGAAGGCTTTCTCTCTCTTCCTTCTTCCTTTCAGCCGAATGAAGAAGATGAAGAGGAAATGGGCGACCATGCCCCTTTAAACCTTAAAGTAAAAAGGTTTTGTACTTTGTACACTTTATCCCCCTCCACATGTGCTTATTTTCTATTCTTTCTATTTACTTTTCTTTTCCTTTCATTTGAATAGAAATTCAGGGTCTTACAAGTCTACCCCCCTTAAAGAGGTTCGTCCCCGAAAGCTGTCGCTTCTCGAACAGTTATGGGTAACACTGTCTCACCTCTTCTTTGATCTTGCACTTAAACTTAGATCCCTTTAGGCTTCACTGCACCCGCATATGTGAAACTATCATCCTCCTTAGCCTATTCTCTTCTTCTTATTAACAATGGCCACCAGTTGCTTCTCGTGGTTGGATACTTTGTCCATCTCAGTGTTCTCTAGTAGCATGATCATATCCTTATCGGTTGAGCTCTTTCTTAGGCGAGATGCATGGAACATCAGATGAATTCCACTTAACTCATCGGGTAGCTCCAGTCGATATGTCACTTCTCCTACCTGAGCAACAACTGGGAATGACCCTCTACACGTTAGTATTAGCTTTACTCACCTCCAAACCAAGCAATCCACTTTCCTTGTCGAACCCTTCATCATAATTCCTTGTCGTAGGTCATCACCGAACTCTGGTCGTGCATGGTTGATCATTCCATCTCCTTGCAACACTTGGGGTTCGAGTCGTAGATTACTGATCAACTCACCCGGAGATGTACATCTATCCGCCTACGCCTATCATGATAGTCTAGCAGGAACAAGCGCTCTCTCTTTCTATCACACAATCCTCTACGGCATTAGGTAACCTGGTGGACTTACTAATAACAATACTTACACTGAAGGGTTCATCGATCTTCCTACTCCTAACGGGCAACATCACAGAAGATAGCAGCAACAAAACTACTACTAGCGCCACATTTAAAGTATAGATGCATAAATCTAAATTACTAAAAATGTACCATATGTTACCTCGGAGTCTGATCTAGCCTCCTTCTAGTCATAGCAAAGGCTCTAGCCTTCACCCTTTGTGCTCCTTCCTCGTACCGGAGCTTCCTGCCCTCGACTTCTTACAGTCTGTGCTCATGTGACCTTCCTCACCAGAAGAATAGCACCTCCCCATACCACAGTTCTTCGCTACATGTCCAGTCCTTCCACAACGGAAACAGACATTGCCCCGCAATCTACATTCCCCGGGGTGCCTATGTCCACACTTGTCACACCTTTTCGACCCCGCATCAATTTTGTACTTTGTACACTTTATCCCCCTCCACTTGTGCTCATTTTTAATTCTTTCTATTTACTTTTCTTTTCCTTTCGTTTGAATAGAAATTCGGGGTGTTACAGACTTTCATTAACAAGTTGTCATGAGGATCAAACATCCAAAGATACTTATCTTTCATAACAATCTTGCATCCAGTTTTAGTAATTTGCCCTAGGCTTAGGATGCTATTTTGGAGGTGTGGAATGAAGTAGATGTCGGTGATTTTGTAATACCCGGTTATAAAAAAAAGACAAGAAATGAAGAATAAAAGAAAGAAAAACAATAAAGCCCAAGTGGAGGGACAAAAAGTGTCCAAAAGGACAAAATCTTTGAAAAGTTGGAGTAAAGGTGGGCATGGCCACCCACCCTCTTTTCACATCACTTTTCACTTCAGTTTTAGAGAGAGAAAGAAAGGAAGAGAGCAGAACTCTCGGTTGAAGAAAAGAAGAAGAAGAAAAATTGAACTCATGGTAAGAATTTGAAGTTTTAGGTGTTCATGTTGGGTTTTTATCTCGGTTACATGCTTATGTGCTTATATGCTTGTGTGTGTATCCGTGTGTGTGTGTTTTGGTGTGTTTTTAGGTGTTTGAACTCTTTTGCAAGCGGGTTAGAAGGAAGAAACACCCAAGTTGCACTAGGTGAGTTCTAGACCCCGGTTTTACTTGTTCTAAACTCTTCTTGGGGCTGAATATGTATTAAAATGATTTTCAAATGTTTATTTATGTTTACCCGTGTGTATTATGCATGTTGGATGATGATTCTTGGGTGCTTATAGGTTGTTCATGTTTAGAATAGCCTTGGTAAGCTTAGAACAGATAGGTTTGATTATTGGGTTTGAAAACATCCTAGAAACATGTTATACAGAAGGTCCATGCTCCTAGATAAGGCTTATGTGCCTGGGAATGCCTTAGAAGAATTTAAGTGTAACCCATGCGCCTGAACAGTAGTCCATGCGCCTAAAAAATACTAGTCGGATGACTAAGTGTAGGCCCATGCGCCCCAATAGTACCATGCGTCTGAATATTCCCATGCGCCTAAGTTTTCATACGCCCGACTAGTGTCCATGCGCCTGAATGGTTCATGCGCCTAAGTGTTAAATAGCTAAGTGTTGGCTGATGCGCCTATATAGTGATGAAGTGTCCAAACAGGTCCCATGCGCCCAAATAATGTCTAAGCGCCCAACACTTAGAATTTATTACAGAATTCTTGGGAGTTTGTGCTCTTAGGGTTTTGACTGTGGGTTGACTAGGGTTTATTAACGATGGGTTTCATGCATGATTATGATTGTTTTATGATTGCCTTATGATTGTTCCTTATTGTTATTGCTATTATTATTACTTATAATGTGTGACTTTACGTGGTATGTTTATTATCGTAATGTAAAGTATATTGTAATAATAAAGAGGAAGAGCAATAAAGTAGAGAAAAGGAACAATTATAAAATGTTAACAAGTCTTGCAAGCTTACAGGAGGTACACGACCATGTTGTCGTTAGCTCAATTGTGTTGCGGGTTAGCTACCCAATTATGCACATAGGGCCAGTCAATTGAGATTGGTAGGACCTTTGCAGCGTATCCTAGGTGATTGGGTCGGCCTTGTACACAGTAAACAAAACCCTTTTGAGGGATATAGATGGCCCATCACCAGTTTTCACCGCGCATACAGTTTAGGGTATTGCTCATTGGTCCATACAGATGGTGAAAGATAAAGATAAAAGAATACAGAGTAAACAAAGCATATAGTAAAGAGAACGAACAGTAATTGTTCATATAGTTAATGCATGATCGCATACAAAGTAAAGAGTTGTATTTCACCGAAAGAGTATTTTCATATATAACATATAGAAACTATTTTATTACTTTTAAAACTAGCACTCACTCAGCAACACTGACTTTTATACATTTTCAGTTGGCAAGTAATTATTGCTGAGGATGGCACGAGGGTGAAGCTACTCGGCAAGAAAAGACTGACATCCATTCGTATTTCTTATTGCTGTTGTTTTGTAATGCAATTAAATTGTTCTTTTGTAATCGATTAAACAGTAGTGTATTGCTTAACAATAGTCTTTTAATGAAATGAATGGTTTTTGTTAAAATGATTGCGCTGCTTAAGTTGTAAATTTATAATGTTTTAAGGTAGTTAATGCTTGTATGACCAACTATGAGGTCTCCGGGAACGGGGCCTTACAAGTTGGTATCAGAGCCAAAGTTTAAGAGAATTAGGTTAAATAGAAATTAAAAAAAACCTAAACTTAAACTGAAAATGGGATAAATGGAGGGATGTCAGCCCGAGTAGCTACGTGCCATCAGGTATGTCTTTTCATAATGTTAACCGGTATTATGTGCGCATGCTATTTGATTTATGTGCTCTTAGTAGATTAGATACTGATTAGGTCAGGATAGGAAATGCTTGGGGTATGAAGAGTAAAGTAAGTGGCTAATCACAACTGGCCACTGTAATTAGGGACTTACTATACTTGACATAAACTGAGTGTTACCTTGAATGACCGTGTTAGTGTTTGAATCTTATAGCGTGTTAGAGGATGGCTGGACGAAAATCTTCCAAGGCTCCTAGAGGCAGAGGCCGTCCACGGGTGACCAGGAGTAGTGCTAAGGCTCCTAAGACGACCTATGAGAACCTAAGGTCCATGGCTGGAGTGAAGAGAACGAGATTGCAAGCTTGAATGCCTCAGCTAGGGAGGCGATTGCTGATGAGGTACACCAGGTCATGTAGACAGTCTTACCGTCTGTAGTGACTGAAGTCATCAGGGCTATAGGAGGCGAGGAGAGGAAGGAGAAGGAGAATAGAAAGGGATCAACGGGCGGGAAGTAGAAGGGAGGAGGAATAACCAGAGCCTGAGGCTGTGTTGTCTAATGAAGAGGAGAATAATGTAGTGGGGGCAGCAATGGGAAGATGTAGTTATGGGGCGTTCCAAAGGTGTAAGCCCCCGACCTTCGATGGCAATGGGAATGCTGATACCGCTCACCGCTGGGTGAGGGAGATGGAAGCCGTCTTGGAAATCAGTGAGTGTCGCGAAGACCTGAAGGTGAAGTTTGCAACTCACTCTTTCATTGATTCAGCGCTGTGTTGGTGGGACAATGTTGTCCAAACTGAGGGTGCCAGAGCCATCAGGGTGATGCGATGGGAGGAGTTTAAGAAGTTGGTTATTGAGGAGTTCTGTCCTCACTGGGAAATGGACAAGGTTGAGAGGGAGTTCTTGCAACTTGAAGCGGGAACCATGACCCACCAGCAGTACACCACTAAATTCAATGAGATGGCGAGGCTGGTGCCGGATCAGGTGATGCCGGTATCAAGGAAGATCAAGAGGTACATCCAAGGACTGCCGACTGACATTCGCAGGCACCTGATCACTGCTCAGCCAGGTACTTTTGATCGGTGGTGGATTTGGCGGGCAGGCTATATGATGAGCGAGGGGAGAGCGTGGTGGAGGTAAAGAAGACGAGTGGGGATGGTAAGAACTGGAATGGGAAGAGGTTTGGACGTGGTTGTTTTACTCCAAACAACAAGAAGGTGAAGGTGGATGATAGTGGGGTGTCGTCAAGATCAGGGCTGAGAAGGTGTGGCAAATGTGGACGGGAGCATACCGGTGAGTGCAGGATGGGAATGAATGTATGCTTCAGGTGTGGCCAGCCTGGCCACATCGCTAAAGACAGTAAAAAGCCAAGGGCGGAGAGCTCTGGAGCGGAGAAGAAGAAGCCAGATGAAGGAGGGCAGAGGGAAAGTGTTAGAGCTTACACTATGACCCGGAGGAAGCCAAAGTGGATCCCGACGTTGTGTCAGGTATGTTTCTAGTAAACCAAACTTGTGCCTCTGTATTGTTTTATTTCGGTGCTAGCAGGAGTTTTATTTCCACTACTTTTTATGCTAAGCTGCCTGTTAGTAGTAGAAATGTCAGTGAACCATTCGATGTAGAAACCGCTATTGGTAAGTCCGCTAGAATTACTGATGTGATAGAGGACTATACCATAGAACTAGAAGGTCATAGGTTTGCTGCTAGGTTACACGTGATGCCCTGAGGTGGATTTGATGTAGTACTAGGGATGGACTGGTTAGAAACCTATGAAGCAAACATCGTATGTCGCAAGAAAATGATTCGATTAGTTGCGTCCGATGGGTTTTTGGTTACGATTTATGGAGATCGCGTCACTAGGATCCCGAAGATGATCTCGATGGCGGTGGCGGGGAGGTGCATGAGAGGTGGATGTAGTGCCTACTTGGCATACGTGAAAGATGTGGATGCGTCGGTACCGCAATTATCCGAGGTACCAGTGGTGTGTGACTTTCAGGACATATTCCCGGAAGACTTAACCGGCGTGCCACCGGATCGCGAGATTGAGTTCCAAATTGATTTGATACCCGGTGCTCATCCCGTTGCCAAAGCACCATATCGATTAGCTCCTACTAAGATGAAGGAACTCATGAGCCAGTTATAGGAGTTGTTGGATAAGGGATTCATTCGACTGAGTATCTCTCTATGGGGTGCTCCGGTATTGTTTATAAAGAAAAAGGATGGAAGTATGCGAATGTGCATCGACTACCGCAAGCTGAACAAGTTGACGGTGAAGAATCGATACCCGTTACCAAGGATTGATGACTTGTTTGACCAGCTCCAAGGTGCCAGTTGGTTCTCGGGAATAGATCTACGATCTGGCTACCATCAATTGAAGGTGAAGGAACAAGGCATTCCTAAGACAACTTTTCATACGCGTTATGGACACTACGAGTTCCTCGCTGTGTCTTTTGGTCTAACTAACACGCTAGCTGCGTTTATGGACTTGATGAATCGAGTGTGCCGGCCGATGTTGGATAGATCAATGATTATGTTCATTGATGATATTTTGATCTACTCAAAGAGCGAAAAAGAGCATGTCGGTCACATTCAGGAGGTGTTGGAGACATTAAGAAAGGAGAAGTTGTATGCCAAATTCTCCAAGTGCACGCTCTGGTTGCGCGAAGTTCAATTCTTGGGTCATGTGGTGAATCCTGATGGGATTATGTTAGACCCCGCAAAGGTGGAGGTAGTGATGCAATGGAAGTCTCTGAAAACGCCATCCGAGATCCGTAGTTTCTTGGGGTTGGCGGGCTATTATCGTAGGTTCGTTCAAGACTTTTCCAAGATCGCTTCTCCACTAACCAAGTTGACCCAAAAGGATGTAAAGTTTATATGGGGTCAAGCTCAAGAGCAGGCATTCGAGGAGTTAAAGGCAAGGTTGACGCAATCTCCTGTTCTGTCATTACCGAAGGAAGCGAGGATTTGGTGGTTTATTCAGATGCTTCCTACTCAGGGTTGGGGTGCGTATTAATGTAGAGAGGGAATGTTATAGCCTATGCATCTCGACAGTTGAAAGTTCATGAGGTCAATTATCCCACTCATGACTTGGAGCTAGCGGCCGTGGTCTTTGCATTGAAGATTTGGAGGCACTATCTCTACGGGACGAAATGCACCATTTTCACTGACCACAAGAGCTTGAACTACTTCTTCGAGCAAAAAGATCTGAACATGAGGCAAAGGAGGTGGTTGGAGCTCATAAAAGATTATGATTGAGAGATCCACTATCATCCGGGTAAAGCCAATGTGGTGGCCGATTCACTTAGCCGAAAGGAGAGGCTCGAGCCAATTCGGATGAAAGCATATTAACTGATCATGACCTCCGATGTGATGAAGCAAGTCCAAGAGTTCAAGATGAGGCACTGAAAGAAGATTATCTTAACTCTGAAAGGATGATAGGTCTGGTTGGGGAATTGGGTGAAAACACGCTTGGTGTTTAAACTCGATTTGGAAGGGTGTGGATTCCTCGTTTTGGGGATCTACGTGTGAGGATTATGGATGAAGCTCATAAGACTCAATACTCCATTCATCCTAGTGCCATAAAAATGTATCAAGATATGAGGAAGGATTATTGGTGGCGGGTATGAAGCGTGATATGGTGGAATATGTGAGTAGGTGCCTTACTTTCTTACAGGTGAAGACCGAGCATCAGAAGCCGTATGGAAAGATCCAACCTTTTGATATACCAGAATGGAAGTGGGAGCACATCACCATGGATTTCATAACGAAGTTGCCACGTACTCCGGAAGGGTACGATGTCATATGGGTAATTGTCGACCGTTTGACGAAGAGTGCTCACTTCCTACCGATCCGTGAGACATATTCATCTGAGAGGTTGGCGGATCTATTCATCAAGGAAATTATAACTCGTCACGGTGTGCCGGTGTCTATTGTGTCTTATCGTGACACCCGGTTTACATCTAAATTCTGGAAGAAATTCCATGACGCCATGGGGACGAGGTTACATATTAACACGACATATCATCTCCAAATTGATGGTCAGTCATAAAGGACCATTCAGACATTGGAAGAGATGCTTCGGGCATGTGCGATTGATTTTGGGGAAGTTGGGATGACCACTTACCGTTAGCTGAATTCTCGTAAAACAACAGCTATCATGCCAGCATTGGTATGCCACCATACGAGATGCTATATGGTAGGAGATGCAGAACACCCGTTTGTTGGGGTGATATTGGTCAAAAGGAATTGGGGAGCGTCGAGGTAATTGAGGCTACGACTGAGAAGCTTGAGAAGATTAAAGCCTTTATGAAGGCAGCCAAAGATAGACAGAAGCGGTATGCTGATAAACGACGTAGACCGATCGAGTTCAAGTGGGTGACCAGGTTATGTGAAGGTCTCACCTTGGAAGGGTATTATCCGATTCAGGAAGCGGGGCAAGTTGTGCCCAAGATATATAGGCCCTTTCCGAATCATTGCTCGAGTAGGAAAGGTGGCCTATAGATTGGAGTTACCAGATGAGTTAAGTGGAATTCACCCGACATTCCATGTATCTCATCTATGAAAGTGCTTAGCTGATGAAGACATGATTGTTCCACTAGAAGACGTCGAAGTAGATGAAAGGCTCAATTATGTAGAGCAACCAGTGGCAATCATCGATCGTAAAGAGAAGAGACTGAGGAATAAAGTGGTTCCTTTTGTGCGCGTACAATGGAAGCACAGGAAGGGATCCGAATCTACATGGGAGACTGAGGAGGAGATGAGGCAGCATTATCCTCGTCTGTTGAGGAATAATAGGTTTGGGGGACGAAACCTATATAAGGGGGGTGGACTTGTAACACCTGGTTATAAAAAAACAAAGACAAGAAATGAAGAATAAAAGAAAGAAAAACAATAAAGCCCAAGTGGAGGGACTAAAAGTGTCCAAAAGGACAAAATCTTTGAAAAGTTGGTGTAAAGGTGGGCATGGCCGCCCGCCTCTTTTCACATCACTTTTCAATTCGGTTTTAGAGAGAGAGAGAGAAAGGAAGAGAGCAGAACTCTCGATTGAAGAAAAGAAGAATAAGAGAAATTGAATTCAAGGTAAGAATTCAAAGTTTTAGGTGTTCATGTTGGGTTTTTATCTCAGTTACATGCTTATGTGCTTATATGCTTGTGTGTGTGTCCGTGTGTGTGTGTTTTGGTGTGTTTTTAGGTGTTTGAACTCTTTTGTAAGCAGGTTAGAAGGAAGATACACCCAAGTTACACTAGGTGAGTTCTAGACCCCGGTTTTACTTGTTCTAAACTCTTCTTGGGGCTGAAAATGTATTAAAACGATTTTCAAATGTTTATGTATGTTTACCCGTATGTATTATGCATGTTGGATGATGATTCTTGGATGCTTATAGGTTGTTCATGTTTAGAATAGGCTTGGTAAGCTTAGAACAGATAGGTTTGATGATTGGGTTCGAAAACATCCTAGAAACATGTTATACAGAAGGTCCATGCGCCTAGATAAGGCTCATGCACCTGGGAATGCCTTAGAAGAATTTAAGTGTAACCCATGCACCTGAACAGTAGTCCATGCACCTAGAAAATACTAGTCGGACGACTAAGTGTAGGCCCATGCGCCCCAATAGTACCCATGCGTCTGAATATTCCCATGCGCCTAAGTATTCATACGCCCGAATAGTGTCCATGCGCCTGAATGGTTCATGCGCCTAATTGTTAAACAACTAAGTGTTGGTTGATGCGCCTGTATAGTGATGAAGCGCCCAAATAGGGCCCATGCGCCCAAATAGTGTCTAAGTGCCCAACACTTGGAATTTATTACAGAATTCTTGGGAGTTTGTGCCCTTAGGGTTTTGACCGTGGGTTGACAAGGTTATTAATGATGGGTTTCATGCATGATTATGATTGTTTTATGATTGCCTTATGATTGTTCCTTATATTATTGCTATTATTATTACATATAGTGTGTGAGTTTACGTGGTATGTTTATTATCGTAACGGAAAGTATATTGTAATAAAAAAGAGGAAGAGCAATAAAGAAGAGAAAATGAACATTAATAAAATGTTAACAAGTCTTGCAAGCTTACAGGAGGTACATGTAACATCTTGTATTTTTGGTTAATTAAAAATTAGCTTCGTTAAATTCCTGTAAGGGTCATTGTTGCCAAATATAAAACTTATGGGTTAATTATGATTCTTACTTAGTTGTCATTAATCTTTAATGTATAAAAATTAATAATCAAGCAAATGATTGAACAATACTAATGTTTATAAAAAAAATTTATTACAATAATAATGATAATTATTATGTAATAGATAATAATAATAATAATAATAATAATAATAATAATAATAATAGTATTAATAATAATTATTATACTACTACTACTAATAATAATAATAGTAACAATAGAATTAATAATAATAGTTTGTAAAATTACTAAGCTTGTAAACTATTTAAAACTTAAATTAAGCAAGTTAAGGGGTTAATTGGTAATTTTGAAACTTCAAAAGAAGTTTGCACATAAATTAATAAAGAAGGGAAATTACAGGGACCATTTGTGTAAAATTCTTAAGACCCAAATTTCCCGCCACGTGATTCCGGCCGAGAGTCCGGCCACTCTCCGACCGACTCCGGCAAACTTTAAAAACCCCAAAAACACATAGGATTTCCACCTAAAACTGTTTCCAATCGCTTCGTGAGTAGGTTTCGACCCGTTAGGTGTATATCAATCAAGTTAAGGCGATGGTTACGGGCTTGAAACACCCGATTGAACAATGCCTTGAATCGCATAACCGTTCGACAATGAAGGCACCTTAATAATCAAATTAATCAAGAATAAACAATCATTTAACTATCTTTAATCAATTACAATTTACAATTTTATCTGAAACGCACACAATCATCTCATTCGATTCACTTAAACCCGCGACCTGTAGTCTTATCAAAATCCACACTCCAATCTATCTCAACTGAAATTGATAAAGGCCTTTGATTCAAGAACCACAACCGAAGCTATCCTCGAGTTAAATTCAATTATCATCATCACTTGATCAGCGATTGGACATAAGACGTTCACGACCTGTTGATCACCTACTCTCGTGCTCCACACTTCAATACGGGTAATCAAAGGCATTTACATATTCGATTTCTATTGGGAACGAAAGACCTAACATTAATTTGATTAACAACATTGATTTAAGGTTCAATTTGAATCCAAACGAATCTAGGGTTCTTAGGATTTGGGGGTTTCTATTTGATTTGTTTTAAAACATATGGGAAACGGTTTTTTTTAGGCATAGGCTTCCCAAATATCTTTCGCGTTAGTAGAGATGCCACTTGCATCACCATATCTTCGGGTGTTGCTTGAAATAGATAGGCAATCATTGTCCTATATTTCCTGTCATCTACTTTTGTACCTTCTCGTGGTTCAATTGCTTCTAAAAGGTTATTGGCATTTAGAATTCCCTTTACACAAACAGACCAAATCATGTAATTTGTAGATGTTAACATTGGTGTTTGGAGGCTAATAGAGAGCGTGTCCTTGCTGAACGTCTCTTCTTTATTATCTTTCGTCATCTTTGGTTTTGATGGGGATTTTGTCGGTGTCTTCTTCTTTTTCGCAATTGTTCAACGTACTTTGAACTTCCCAAGGCTTAATGGAACTTGTTTGACTTTCTCTTTGTCAAACTTGAAATAATTTTGACTTTTCTTTCTTTGAAAATCAAAATTAATATTTATTTGATTTATTCTTAAAAAACAATACTTAATATTTGTTTTATAAAATACTAAAATATTGTTTTGTAAGAATTCACCAAAAAAAATAACATTCCAATGAAATCCTCCAAATTCTCGGTCAAAGCTTTCTAAATTAATTTGATTTTCTCCTTTTAAATTCAAATTAATCTTTCTTCCAAAAAAACTGCCGTTGACTATCTAAAAGTCAAAATTGACACAACAAATCCTTTTATTCCTGTCGTCCTCGTAGCGCTTTGTCGAACAAGGGATTGTTCGATTTTGATTTTCCTTTGATGCAATCGATTTGAATCTGTCTTACTATATCAAATATCGATTAAGAACGCAAAAATAATTCGTTTTTCTTTTTTATTGAAGCGGGTTCGAAAGACGAGTCTCTGTTTTGTTTGTCTGATCGGGTTCTCACCGGAGTTGTCTAACTTTCTGAGATATTCCGGTCGTTCGGTTCTTCTTCTTCAATCAATTGATCTTCCTTTGATCGATTGATGGATGAAATAATTTCTGAATCGATAAAACACTTTCTTGATATCCATTCGGTTTCCATATTTCCTGTCTGTATTCTAAATTTGTGAAACAGGGATGAAGATTTCACTTGTGTTCTTTGTGAAATCGATGGAAACGATGGTGATCAAATCTGAATCAACAAACAATCTCGCGTTGTTGATACGGTTCCAAACTCGTATCTCTGTTTCTGAATCGCATAAAACAGAGGATGGATTTGATCGACGTTCTTCGTGAATTTCTTGAAGAATGATGGCAAAATGGCTCTGATAACAATTGAAGATCCCAGGGGTCTGTTTGTTTGAGAGAGTTCTTTGAAATCAAGAGATGCATTTCTTACAAATGAATGTTTACATGGGTATTTATACCCTTACGTTTCTTGGGGTGCAAGTAAACTACAACCCTTAACCAACTTACTTATGCTATACAATAATAATACATAATAATAATAATAACACATAATAACAAGAATTATGGTCTAACACAGTCAACATCTTGAAGAAGAGGTTAAAAGAAAATATAAAGAAATGAGCAGAAGATTTACCATATGCTCTATGGGCAAATAAGACGACAGCTAACGGTGCAACTGGCCAAACACCAACTTCCTTGGTATTCGAAACAAAAGTAATAATCCCTACGGAGATGGTTGTCCCTACAATAAGGTCAAGTTTACAAACCATGCAGGATAATGATCAAGTTTTGTCTTAGGATTTGGATACTTAACATGAACTTAGGGATGTTGTTAGTTAAGGATAGCAACGTATCAACAAAGGTTTACTAAATCCTACCCAAGAACATAGGAACAAGGATATTGCAAGTTGGTGATCTAGTATTAAGAAAAAACATTTCAGAATACAACCAACCCTAGTGATAGAAAATTTTACACCAAAATAGGAAAGTTTGTACTTGATTGATTTAGAAGCTGGAAAGGGTGCATACTTACTAGCTGCTATGAAAGGAAATATCTTACCAAGATTTTAGAATACTATTCATATTAAGACATATCACGTAGGCTAAAACTTTATTGCTGACTAAAGCTAGTATGTGCACTATCTTTACTCATAGAGCCTTATTCTTGTTCTTATCCTGATTCCTATTCTTATTCTTATATTCATTCATTTTCTTTCATATTGCCATTACCGACTTAAATATTAGAGGGGTGTTAGTCTGGCTAACACTTGTCTTCACCAAGATTTAGGCCTTTTGTAAATAATACTCCTCAAGATATAGGCTGAAGATAAGGATTGGCTCCCACTCTAATGTTAATATATTAGGAATATCTATTAAGGATGAAAGATAATATATAGTTATCTTTCATAAAAATTGAGCGGCTAACAATTTTCATTATTCGTGCTTTATGTTGAAATTCATATAAATAACATTTAAGCATGTTATCTAATGGTGTTAAAACTAACATGTTAACTACGGTTTAAAGGTATTCATCTTTCTATGTGACTTATCCCTAGTTAAATAATAAGGTTTTGGCATCTACATGTCACTCAAGTTTGTTGGTATATCACAAGTAATATCTTAAGATTGGCTTAGACCATAAAATTATGGGTTGGCCCACGAAATTTTGACTTGGTCCATGTTATTTTGCTTGGCCAACGTAACTTTGGCATAATCCAAACATTTATCTATGTTGCAAAATCAGATTAATTCAAAGTGTGAAGACCCATAACACTAAGGACAATCTTTAAACATTCTAAAATTGGTTAATACCTTGATAGGTATTTTGAAATCATATGCAAGAAATTCCTACATCAACCTAAGTTAAGGATGTTTGGTATGATTTCTAACTTATGAATATTTCATCGAACCTATAGTAATTATATTCAGCAAAATAGGTAATCCCAACTTCATCTCGAAAAATGAGACCCATCTATTAAGAATACTAGTTTTTATCCTAAATTATATTCTGATAGAGAATCAGGGATTCATTATGAATCAGGATCCTTCCAGCCTGACTTTGTTGTTGATGTTCATGTAGGAAAAAAGTAAATTATTGAATAAATCACAACCATCACATGCAAGGAAAATAATAATTGTTTTTGAACCATAAGCATCAAGAACCACCATGAATCAAGGTTTAGTCTTTATCTTTAGTGTCTTCATCACCTTAAATTGCCTCCACACCTGAATTCTCCTACTCCACCTGCTTTGCTCTTGTTATTCTTACTCTTATCCTCAAACAAGGAAGCTTCAGCTATATTCTTCTCAGGATACTAAACCGACTTACCATCTAGCTCTAGCAACATTTGATATAGTAAGTGCTTTTGTTGAAGCTTACATCCATAGATTCTGAAGTAAGCTTGATTAGACCCTTGCATATGGTGACATCAGCTGCTTTGGTTACCTTCTTCCGGAACTCTTTCATGTCTCTAGTTGTAACGTCCGAAATAAAGTCGAAACGAGCCAATTAATAACAATGGGCCTAGCCGGGATTACTTAAAAGAAAATGTTGGACCCTGAAATGATCATACATGCCAATTCAATTTGTGAGTTGATGGTTAATCTGCTGGAATTCCCATAAGTCCAAGTGTCAATGCGGATGAAGATCCTGTAGCAGAAGAACAAGTATTGGCTTACCGTATTTGTTAATGCGGAAGATAAAGAACGAATGCTGACAAATGTTTGTTCTTCCGCATTAACAAATGCGGAAGACCAGAAGTAGTGTGGACAAGATTTTGTTCATCCGCATTTGCCAATGCGGATGACCGGACAAGAATGCGCAGAAGTATTTTTTTTCATTCTTATCACCCAATGCGGATGACCAACATACTAATGCGGATGACCAACGTACTAATGCTTCCAGAACAAGTCCCACTCATCCGCATTTACCAATGCGGATGAACAAGAAGAAATGCTAATGAAGACTTAGACTAGTTCTGATGTATAGGTCAGGGGTAGTTTAGTCATTTTGTAAAAAGGCATTATGTCAGCCTATAAATAGAATAGAAAACCTCGTATGAGCAATAGACATTAGACGACAGAAAACAGAATCAGAATATTTTGCATCAAACATTCTCTAGGTGCATTATTAAAGTTTTTGTTATAACCTTAGCAGTTATTGTAATCAATCACCTTCATCAATATATACAAAGCATTTATGAGTTTATTCTGGCATTAAAGTTTATTTATTGTTTGTGTCCGCTATTCAATCTCTGACTTTATCACTATATTCAATCCTAAGTGAGATTCTTATTCTCACAACCCAGTCAATTGGTATAAGAGCTTTGGCTCTCGGTTCTTTTTCAGATCTACCCAAGATCTAAATAGAACTTGATTGATCTGGTGATCGAGTTGCTAATAAAGTGTTCTATTACCTCTATTTAGTAAACAAGCAGATATTACTCATCAACGTTACTGTGTCAAGCTCTTTGTTTCAAGAATACAGCAGTAGTCTTCATTCTCGAAGCTGGAACAGTTGATATAGCAAAAATTAATAACAAGAAACTCAGAAAAGTAAAAGATCTGATTCTGAAACCTATTTTGGATGATTTGGACAAGTTGGACTAATTGAACCCTCAAAACTCATCATCAACTCATCTAATCTATACTTAAACAAGTTAATACTATCTGTTAAAATGGATTCTCACAGTTTTTCAGAACTTGGCCATACACCTAAACCTCCTATGCTTAAACACAAATCTGAGTTTAAGCAGTAGAAAATCAGATTCAAGAATTACATTACAGGTATAGATCTTGACTTTTGGATCTCAATATGCAAGAGGCCACACATCCCTGTTACTCTGTTTATAGAACAAATTACAATCTGCAAGACAGCAAGAATACCCATTGAAGATCTAACTCTTGATGATGAAGATTACAAGAAAATCAAGATTGATCTAGTACTCTATCCTGACTCAAGCACTCAAGATGGATGTGCTGAAAAGATTAGAGAAGTATGGTACTGCCAAAGCAATATGGGATGGACTGCTAATTATGTGTGAGGGAAGCAGTGAAGTTACAGATATTAACAAGGATAAACTTATAAATCAGTATTGAACATTTTATCACTCCAAAGGAGAGTCCATATCTAAACAACTGTATAGATTTGTACAGTTGGTAAATGACTTGGAAATCATGGGTGTCACTTACAAAGTCAAGGAGTTAAACAAGAAAATGTTGCACAATCTTCTAGAGACCTGGAAACAAAATGTGACCATGTTAAAGAACACTCTTGATCTTGAGAGTACAACTCTGGACATAATGATAGCAAAGATAGAAGCACTAGAGCTAGATGAACAAAGCAGAAACTTGGGAGGACCCAAAGTGATTGAGGCATACAAATTTCCATCAGAATCTCACTCTGTGGAAAATGCCTTCATTACCGAGGAGGATGATTTCATCTCTTCCCGAGATCAACTAAAAACCACTGGGTTCATTGCAACTCCACCAATTAATCATCCATCAACATCATCCCAAGCAACAGGATTCATTACAACACCTACAAACACTACTGATGACACATGATCTGAAGAACAAAAGGCAACTTACAATGCCTTTGCTACAAGCTTTAAAGCCTACTTGGGAGGAAGACTCACATCAGCACATCTGATCCCGGAAGACCTAGAAGAAATGGATCTAGATAATGTAGAAAAATTGGATTTGCAATGGAAAATGGCCATGATTGCTATGAGAGCAAAGAAGTTTTTCAAAAAAGTAGAAAACTCAGCCTTAATGAAAACACAAAGCTTGGATAAGACAAATCCAAAGTGAAATGCTTCAACTGTGGCATGACTGGCCACTTCTCAAGAGAATGCAATGCCTCCAAAAGAAACAACTATCAACGAAATTCTTAGAGCCAGTCATCCTCACAACCAAACTCAAGCTTTCAATCCTCCAATCATCAGCAGTAGTATCATCATCCACAATAACATCAGTCATATCAAAATCAACCTCAATTGATAAACCAAGCTAATGGAAGTAGTTAGTCAACTGTAAATGCTCTCATGATTAAGCAAGATGGAGTATGTGACTGGAGCTTGTATGTAGAGGAAGTCAAGCCTCAATTTCAAAATCATGCACTCATGGCTCACATCAACGATGGTCCATCTCCCATGCCTTCTGAGGTAAATCTTACCTGTGTAGTGAAAAATCCATTACTGAACTGCAAGGTTACAAAGAGCATAACCATAAACTTGCAGACAAAATAAAAGAGGAAAAGGTTAAGTCAGAGATGCTCAAGAGAGAAATAAAAGGCATCAATATAAAATCTCCCATCTCCGACATTGAATAATTACATGGTCAAAAGTACACTCTTGCAGTTGAAAATGAGCAACTGACTGAAAATTTGGCTCAATCTAAAGCTGAACATACACTTACTGAAGTGAAACTGGAAAAGTTTCAACTGTCTTCAGTCAAGCTGTAAGAGACGCTTGATTCTTAAAAGGATCCCAAAGACATGTATGGGATCGGGTATAACTCTTGTCCTCCATCCTATAATGACAACTACACTGTCATGCCTGACTCTGTTACACTCAATAAGAAAGTTGAACCTAACACTATTGAAACAAAAGCAATATTAAAACAAATCACTAATCCTCTAAACCAACTAAATGTTTACATTGAAACAAATAAGGATAAAATCAGATTAGGACACCTAATTAAAATAAAAAAGTGTTCAGACAAGGCAATGAGTGTCATCAAACCCACAAGTCCTATTAAAGCAATTGTTCCTTTTGTGAAATTCATACCTACTGTTGCAAAAGGTAAAATGTAACATCTGCCATTTTTCAAAGTTAAAACCTAATCTTTAAGTTTTATTATAAAAATTATAGTAATAATTTTAATGGACCAAATGCATTAAATTTGCAATTTATATTGTGAATTATACATTTGTTAATCATTTAAATAATTTGTAATAATTTATGATTTATAAACAATTCTTTAATCATCTAAATAATTTGTAATAATTTATGATTTATAAACATTCTTTATCATAAAATTATAATGTGAATAATCATTTTACAATAAATAACTAAATGGAAGATCTTATTAAAATTTATTAAATGAATTTTAATAAACTTGTAAAGTTCTATTAGTAGTTGAGTTTTAACAAATAATTAATTTAATTTATTAGATTTATAAGTCAAAGGTTTAAATTGTAATTTCTGAAATTTAATATAAAGGTTTCTCGCATAAAATAACAATTTTTAAAACCCCAAAGGCCATTTGTGTATATATCCAAAACCAAACCCAATTCCCTCCCCTTACCCACGTCGACCTCCGGCCAAGGGATCCGGCCACCTCCGGCGGCCCTCCGGCCACTTCGAAAACCCATTTTACTCTTCATAATCGAACCCCAAACGTCCATAACCGGTTCGTGAACGTGGTTCGAACACAATTATGATCTTTAATGGAGTTAAACGATGGTTATGAAACCCAAACCAATCGAGTAACCAAAACTCTTAATCTTAGAGCCGTTTGAGCATTTAAAACTCAATAATAATCTAATTAACTGAACCTAATTGATCATCTATCTATCTCTAATCAATTACAACCTTTAGTTGCACCTGAAACAAATACATACATCGAATTCAATTATCACCTTCATCGCGAGGTTGCAACTAGTCGAACACCACCCTTTGGAGTTCAAGAATCAAAATTGATAGAGGGCTTTTAGTCCAGATCATCATTCGAATCTATCTGCAAGTTTAATTTCATTGTCATTGAAGATTGCTCGTTCATTTTAGACCTACGTGTCACACCCTCAAAATCCACTTGCGGAGTTTTACCGCGAGGCGTGTGAACAAACCAGGATCACAGTCAATAGTTACTCAGAACGACTCTATATGCCATAATTTAAATGAAATTAATCCAAAGTAAATAAATTAAAGAGTGCGGAAGCATTTTGAAAATAACCCAAAATAATAAAAGTATATTTGTGGCAAAACACGTGCCAATCCCAAAAGAGAAATCAATAACTATTAAAATGGTAAAATTGTCTTGAAGATCGTGTCATAGAATGCAGTGGACCATGCAGTGCTCCTATGGCAAGCAAGCTAATGACCTGAGAATAGCATACTAAAAATGTCAACACAATGGTTGGTGAGTTCAAGAGATATTCAAATATAAACAGTTTAATAATAGAGATGTACAAGTAGCGTATTGTAACAGATAGCTAGTCCATTAACAATAAATATTATTTCATAGTGATTTCGCAATTGAAGTTGACTGTGTTACGTTGTTGCATCCTGCCACGACTTAACAGGTCGTGACAATGTTCATTAGGACAACTTGCACCCGGTTGACCTCGAGTCACACAGGTGGGGCTCGTCAGACCCAGTAGTACTACCCAAATTTCCCCGCTAATCGATATTAACAATTCGAAAATGTGAGGAGTTTCCATGATATCAACACTATATAATATTGTACACAACTTAAATACATAAAGTGTTCGTGATTTACCAGTATGCTATCTCCCCCAAAGAGAGTAAATAAAAAGTGGGGCATGAACTCACCTGAATAGACAGACAACCTTCAGAGGTTACCTAGATCATATAAGTGCATGAGTACGTATAGTCAAAGAACATGTGAAACCCTAAGTACACTACAACCAAGGACTCAAGATTTCAAACAAAACAGACAATGTTTGACCTAGTTGACCCATTTGACCAGTTGGTGACTTTATGTGTTGTAAACCATTCAAGTAATCATACATATCTGTTATGCATTGTTAACATTCAAATAGATTATATGTATGCTATATCATCCAGGTGTAACACTTAGATCATCATTCAACCAAGTATCATACAAGTCATGCGAATCTAGAACATTACATAACCACTAGTTACAAACAATTAACATGTCACACAGAGATCAAACCACTCACTACATGCCATGTGAAGCCACTCACGACTTCACATCCTAAACCCTGCCAATCCTACTAAGTAGGGGCCTCTGATTCGCACGTGTGTATGATGATTATAACCATATTCATTATCAATATGCTTTGCATTCAACAACATTCCAACAATCAATTACCAGTCCCAAACATGATGTCCTACTACTAAACAACATCCAAATCATACATGATCATAAATGTCCAAATATCATTCATGATTACCCCGGCATTACATACAACCAAATTACCATGTTATACCAAATTAGAATCTATCCATGATCATCCTAACATGTTCCTAACATCCCAAACATGTTCAAGCTATCATTTTTCATACTTTAGGCAAATAAAGTTTCCCTTTTGGGAAAGTACATCCAACAACTATCAACCATCCAATGTATTCATGAATTCATCATAATTATACCATTTCAAGCTCCATACAATCTCTAAACATGATCAACAACACCTAAACACCATAATCTAACAATCTTCATAAACAAAAGTTTCTACTTTTGGCAAGCTATGAACAACAACATCAAATTAAAGATTTCTAGCATTCATAACAACAATCTAGCATCTAATCATCATCATGAATTCATCCATAACATCATACCATCCATAATTCAACATTACATGCAAAATAAAGTTACTATTCTTAGTAACCTATGAACAATGCATCAAAATCCCAACTTTTTTGCATAATCAATGTATTCTAACATTCATACAACCTATTAATCATCAAACATTCATCAAACAATCATCTATCATGCATAATCATAGCATTTTTGAATTAGGGTTCGTTTCATACACAAGGTTCATGATCAATCCACTAAAAACATAGAATTCTTGCATAATCGACGTTCACTAACATGCATACAATCTAACTAACATGTTAACATCATCAATTGATTAAAAATCAACACCAAGAACATCAAATTCGCAACTAGGGTTTCAGCCATATCCAATTTCATGCAAACAAAACACCAACTAACCTCTAATTCGTGAAAAGTAACAAAATCGAGACTTCTAATGTGTTGTATGCCTTCAAATCGACCGAAATCCAATGCTTGATGCTTGATCCAAGTTGAAATCGCAAAGGGAGGGGGTTTAGATGGGAGATCGCGGCCGAAAGGGTGGCTTGGGGCTAGGGTTTTGTTTTATTTAATTTTAATTTACATATTTACCCTTTTAACCCTTGTAATTTGTATTTTATAAAAATAAGCTTTAAACTCTTTGTAAAGTGTTTTTAACTTCATAATATAATGATATAAACTTATGAAATTCATTATTATCTTATCTTTATAAAAACACAAGACATACGAATAAATAGGCACGTTTTCGCGTTACGCGATTAATTTTCTAATTAATCTTTTAAAAATGTGTAAACACATAAACATAACCCAAAAACTCACATAATCAATTTGATTCACATCAAACTAACATTATCCATTATTATTAGGTCACCAACGTTAAACGACAACTAGTGTGTGCTCACGACACGTAACGGAACTAACGGAGTTTGGTAACGGAAATTTACCGGATGTCACATTATCCCCATGTTGAAAGAATTTTTGTCCCGAAAATTGCGTTACATGGTGAGAGTGTTCCATCACTGGTCTACTGCATTGGTACACAGAATTCAAAATCGAGTGTGTTTTGGATGAGTTGTCACATCATCCCCCTGTTGAAAGAAATTTCGTCCCGAAATTTAAATCAATACCTTCGTCTGCTGGCATCGTCCCTTCGAATAGTTGAGGGTACTTAAGCTTCATTTGGTCCTCCCATTCCCATGTGAATTCCGGTCCACGTCGCGAATTCCAACGGATTTTAACAATAGGTATCTTGCTTTGCTTAAGTGTTTTCACCTCACGGTCCACACCTCAACTGGTTCTTCAATAAAACGCAATTGTTCATCCACTTGAATTTCTTCTAGTGGTACGATTGTCGTTTCATCAGTTATGCACTGCTTCAGGTTTGACACATGAAAGACATCATGAATTCCACTTAGCGAATCAGGTAGGGCTAATCGATAGGCTACTGGACCTATTCTTTCCACTATTTCAAATGGTCCAACGTACCTCGGATTTAGTTTCCCTCGTTTGCCAAACCGAACTACGCCTTTCCATGGTGAGACTTTCAACAAAACCTTGTCACCAACCTGAAACTCTAAAGGTTTCCGTCTTTTGTCAGCATAACTCTTTTGTCTGTCTCGCGCTGCAGTCATACGGTTTCGTATCTGTATAATCTTCTCAGTCGTCTCATGAATTAACTCGGGACCTGTTATCTGACTATCACCAATTTCTGCCCAGCAAACCGGTGATCGACATTTTCTCCCATACAGCGCCTCGAAAGGTGCTGTCTGTATGCTAGTATGATAACTGTTGTTATAAAAAAACTCCACCAATGGCAGGTGAATTTCCTAGTTATTCCCGAATTCAATCACACAAGCACGTAGCATATCTTCCAATGTCTGTATAGTACGCTCACTCTGACCATCCGTCTGTGGATGATATGCAATACTCATATCCAACCGTGTACCCAAAGATTTCTGCAATGATTGCCAGAAATGTGACGTGAAACGAGCGTCACGATCGGAAATAATTGAGATCGGTACTCCATGTCTCGAAACGATCTCTTTAAGGTACAATCGGGTTAATTTCTCCATCTTATCCGTTTCCTTAATTGCAAGGAAGTGAGCAGACTTTGTCAATCGATCCACAATAACCCATATCGTGTCATAACCAGTACTAGTCCGGGGTAGCTTAGTAATAAAATCCATGGAGATTTGTTCCCATTTCCACATTGGAATCTCAGTTGTTGTAACAGTCCGGATGGTTTTTGATATTCTACTTTTACCTTCGAGCAGGTCAAACACTTGCTGACATACGTAGCTACATCCGCTTTCATGTTGGGCCACCAATAGTGAGCCTTTAGGTCATGATACATCTTGTGGGATCCAGGATGTATAGAATACTAGATTTGTGTGCCTCGCTCATAACTAAATCTCTCAGATTTCCATGAACAGGCACCCAAAGTCTATCCATGAAATACCAAATTCCATCCTCTTTCACCACTAGCTGCTTATCCATTTCCCTTAACAACTCAGAACCAATATTTTCCACTTTTAAAGCTTCTATCTGTGCCTCCTTAACTTGTTCGGGCAGTTGGGTACTCATAGTAAGCTGTAAAGCTCGCACCCGTCAGGGTTTAGCTGTTTCCTTTCTGCTTAAAGCATCGGCAACTACGTTGCCTTTCCCGGATGATACTTGATTGCACAATCATAATCATTTAGTAGTTCCACCCAACGTCGCTGCCTCATATTCAACTCTTTTTGTTCCAAGATATGTTGAAGACTCTTGTGATCGGTGTAGATAGTGCACTTGGTACCGTACAAGTAATGTCTCTAGATCTTTAAGGCAAAAACCACTGCACCAATTCTAAGTCATGGGTGGTATAGTTCTTCTCATGAACCTTTAGTTGTCTCGAGGCGTAGGCTATCACCTTATCTCGTTGCATCAAGACACAACCCAATCCTTGAATGGATGCATCGCAATACACCACAAAGTCATCTGTTCCCTCTGGTAATGCTAATACAGCAGAGTTTGTTTTAGTATAATTGGAAAGTATGATTTTGTCTGTAGTCCAGTAGTCAAGCTGCTTGTCAGAGTTGTGCGTTCCTTAGTCAAGGCTGCAGATTGTGCGTCTTAAAACCTTCTATGAATCGGCGGTAATATCCTGCTAATCCCAAAATTGTCTTATCTCGCTCGGCGTTTTGGGAGTCCAATTCTTTATCGCCTCAATTTTGGCAGGATCAACGTGTTATTCCTTCTCTCATACCTTATGACAGCTATTGTACTTCCCTATCCAAAAGTCACACTTGAGAATTTAGCATACAGCTGCTCATTTTTCAACAGTCCCAAGATCATTCGTAAGTGTTCTTCATGCTCCTCCTTGGTCCTAGAATATATCAGTATATCATCGATGAACACAATGACAAACTGATCAAAAGATAAGTTTGAACACGCGGTTCATGAGGTCCATGAACACAGCAGGTGCATTAGTCAACCCAAAAGGCATGACCAAGAACTCATAATGACCATACGAGTACGAAACGCAGTCTTGGGAATGTCTTCTTCCGAACTCTGAGTTGATGATACCAATCTCAAGTCAATCTTCGAGTAATAGCTTGATCCTTGAAGCTGATCGAACAAGTCGTCAATACGAGGTAAAGGGTATCGGTTCTTGACTGTTACTTTGTTTAACTCTATGTAATCGATGCACATCCAGAATGTGCCATCCTTCTTCTTAACAAAGAGAACATGAGCTCCCAAGGTGATGTACTAGGTCGAATAAAGCCCTTATCCAAAAGCTCCTGAAGTTGTGACGACAACTTCTGTAGTTCGTTCGGTGCTAATCGATAGGGTGCCCTAGAAATCGGAGCTGCGCCGGGAGTCAACTCAATCTGGAATTCCACTTGGCAGTGAGGTGGTAATCCAGGAAGATCCTCTGGGAACACCTCCGGAAAGTCGCGTACTACGGGAATATCCTCCATTCTCTTTTCTCCTATCTGCTTGTTGGTCATAAGTGCTAGGATAGCCACACGGCCCTTTCCTAACAACTTTTGGGCTTTCATGAATGAGATGATGCCTATCACAGCACCAAACCTATCACCTCTGACGGTAAGGATTTGATCACCAACCGGGATCCGTATGATCTTCTCGTGACATATGACTTCCACTTGCTTGCTAGAGAGCCAATCCATGCCTATCACAACATCAAAACTCCCTAGTGTAACAGGCATGGGATCTATAGCAAAGTATGACCAGCAAGTTCTATCTTACAGTCTTTAAGGATATGCGTTACATGGATTTGTTTACCATCGGCTAATTCCACAGTGTATTTAGATTCTAAAGCAGAGGGTTATCACTTAAAAGACTACAGAACTTTAAGGACACAAAACTCCTATCGGCTCCAGTATCAAATAGTACCGTAGCAAAACAACCATAACAGGGAATCTACCAGTAACAGTTGTGGGATCATTTAGAGCCTCACCTGAACCAATGACGAAGGCTCTCCCCTTGGCTCCATCTTTATTGCCGCCATTTCCAGTGCTATTTCCACCATTGTTGTTATTATTACCATTGTTGTTGTTGTTACCGTGGTTGTTGGTATTGTTGTTGTTGTGTTGCCATTTCCATTCCTCCTTAGTTGTGGGCAGTTTCGCTTGTAATGCCCTTCTTTCCCACATTCAAAACAACCCTTGGAGTTTCTTGAGGTTGTTGTGGCCTCCTCATCAGTTCACCACGACAATCCTTCGCAGCGTGTCCAATTTTTCCACAACGTTGACACTTGAAGCTATCACACCTTCCCACATGATGGTAATTACACCAAGTACACTTTGGATGTCTCCCACCATAACCACTGGGTCCTTGATTATTTGCAGGCGTCTGGTTGGAGTTACGGTTATTGTCAAACCTCCGTTGCTGCTGAACTGGCTGTTGTTGCTGTTGAGATTGAGGTTGACCACTGGAAGATGATGATGCTTTGGTGTTGTTAGCATTATCCCACTTTCTTTTGTTGTCGGGCATGCTTGCCACAGCGCCCCGTTTGGGTAGACATCCTTGCTCCATGGCTTGGTCAGTTAGCCTGTGAGCTAGCTGGATGGCTTGCTGAATTGTGGCTGGATTGGAAGCAGTTACCATACTCTGGATTTCAGGTACCAATCCCGTATGTAATGCTCTATCCTTTTATGCACCTCATTCACCATTCCCGGGCACAAAGTTGCTAATTCATGGGTTCTGGTGGTGTAAGCCTCAATTTCCGAGCCCTGCATTTTCAGTTGCCAGAACTCCATCTCTAATTTCTGTACTTCGCTGCGAGGACAGTACTCCTCGGTCATCATCGCTTTGAACTCATCCCATGGAAGTCCATTCGCCATCGCTTGTCCAAGCATCTGGACTTGCGCATTCCACCAAGACAAAGCAGCACCCTCTAAAGTCTCGGTGGCATACTTTACTTGATCCGCTGGTGGACAGTTACATTTGGAAAAAACAGACTCAGTCTTCTCGAACCAGTGTACAAGCCCTACAACACCCTCTGTACCGCTATAGGTGTGTGGTTTACAGTCCATGAAGGACTTGTATGTACACACTGGTAGTCCTGTTTTAACACAACACATATTAATCAGACATCCCCTACAGTTACAAAGGATATCAGATTTATCTTTCTGTCATTGTTTACCTGCTGGCTGACCCGCGTGGGCAGCAGCCACTGCCGCCTGAACATGCTCATTAATTAGAGCAGCCAATTCTGCGGGAGTCATGTTAATAGCACCACCACCCTGTTCTCCGGTGCCACGTCCACATCCGCGTCCACGACCACGTCCACGTCCACGTCCACGGGCGTCCATTCTTTTCACTTTACATTCACAAATACAATAATGAGTAACATCAAACATATTTAACTCATTGAAGCGTAGTAAATAGTAAACAAAAGAAATAACGTATCATCACAACCACAATATTCATAAAAAAAATAAGAACCAAAGTAAATAAATTGCAAATGAGTCACAATGTATTTAGCAGTGTCAAAATTGAAGTTTGTCGTTCGTGTGGGAACAACCCTTCCCACATAGGTTTCAAAAGAAAACACTACGTATTCCAAGTCATATAAAGAAATCAATTGACAACATCTGACCCATCACTATCATCCTCCATCTCCTCCGGTTCCTCCTCCTCGGGATCCTCCTCATCCTCAGGGTCTGCTGCAGGAGCAGGAGCTATAGCAATCTGAAGTGCCTCTAGCTGAGCTTCTAAAATGGCAATCCTATTATCGGCTACGGCGTCCCGCTGTTCACGAGCAGTCACGCGCCCTTGGAGTGCCATAAGACCATCTTGCACATGGTGACAACCGTTCAGGGTCTTCCCGTGTTCTTCCTCGAGTTCATCCAATTGATGTCTCAGGTTGTACACCTCTTTCTGTAGTGTACAGACATCACTCGTGAGTCGCCTTACTCGATGCTGTTCAGTATCCAGTGCAGCCATTAGTGCAGCAATCAGTTGCTCGTTGGACTGCGCCGTTCGTGGGAGTGAAGTCATGGGTTGATTGGCATTGTTCCTAGTCCTTGGCTTTGGGACAGGTGCACGCTCCCTAAACATATATGGTCAACAAACCTAGGATAGGAACGCCAGTCTCGCGGAGGGTCACGCTTTATCAATGCAAATGGTTGATCCCAGTCAATCTCCTCTCGGGGATAAGCCAGTCGGGGCCAATCGAATCCATCATCAGGTACAGGTGCAGGAGGCGGGGATTCAGATCGTGTAGGTGATTCAGGTCATTTATCCGGAGCTCTAGAAGACGATGCCATACTGCAGAGAGTGCGACGTGTATGCCAATGAGTATACAGTAGATGAGAATAAGGCACATGTAACTAATGAACTGTGTGCGGTTATAGTCTAGTGTGTATGCAACCTAGTTCCCTATAACCAATGGCTATGATACCAATCTGTCACACCCTCAAAATCCACTTGCGGAGTTTTACCGTGAGGCGTGTGAACAAACCAGGATCACAGTCAATAGTTACTCAGAACGACTCTATATGCCATAATTTAAATGAAATTAATCCAAAGTAAATAAATTAAAGAGTGCGGAAGCATTTTGAAATAACCCAAATAATTAAAGTATATTTGTGGCAAAACATGTGCCAATCCCAAAAGAGAAATCAATAACTATTAAAATGGTAAAATTGTCTTGAAGACCGTGTCATAGAATGCAGTGGACCATGCAGTGCTCCTATGGCAAGCAAGCTAATGACCTGAGAATAGCATACTAAAATGTCAACACAATGGTTGGTGAGTTCAAGAGATATTCAAATATAAACAGTTTAATAATAGAGATGTACAAGTAGCGTATTGTAACAGATAGCTAGTCCATTAACAATAAATATTATTTCATAGTGATTTCGCAATTGAAGCTGACTGTGTTACGTTGTTGCCTCCTACCATGACTTAACAGGTCGTGACAATGTTCATTAGGACAACTTGCACCCGGTTGACCTCGAGTCACATAGGTGGGGCTCGTCAGACCCAGTAGTACTACCCAAATTCCCCGCTAATCGATATTAACAATTCGAAAGTGTGAGGACTTTCCATGATATCAACACTATATAATATTGTACACAACTTAAATACATAAAGCGTTCCTGATTTACCAGTATGCTATCTCCCCCAAAGAGAGTAAATAAAAAGTGGGGCATGAACTCACCTGATATGCGTTTAGATACACAGAGTTTGACTTGTCAAACAGAATAGACAGACAACCTTCAGAGGTTACCTATATCATATAAGTGCATGAGTACGTGTAGTCAAAGAATGTGAAACCCTAAGTACACTACAACCAAGGACTCATTTCAAACAACAGACAATGTTTGACCTAGTTGACCCGTTTGACCCGTTGGTGACTTTATGTGTTGTAAACCATTCAAGTAATCATACACATCTGTTATGAATTGTTAACATTCAATAGATTATATGTATGCTATATCATCCAGGTGTAACACTTAGATCATCATTCAACCAAGTATCATACAAGTCATGCGAATCTAGAACATTACATAACCACTAGTTATACACAACTAACATGTCACACAGAGATCAAACCACTCACTACATGCCATGTGAAGCCACTCACGACTTCACATCCTAAACCTTGCCAATCCTACTAAGTAGGGGCCTCAGATTCGCACACGTGTATGATGATCATAACCATATTCATTATCATATGCTTTGCATTCAACAACATTCCAACAATCAATTACCAGTCCCAAACATGATGTCCTACTACTAAATAACATCCAAATCATACATGATCATAATGTCCAAATATCATTCATGATTACCCCGGTATTACATACAACCAATTACCATGTTCTACCACATTAGAATCTATCCATGATCATCCTAACATGTCCTAACATCCCAAACATGTTCAAGCTATCATTTTTCAGACTTTAGGCAAATAAAGTTTCCCTTTTGGGAAAGTACATCCCAACAACTATCAACCATCCAATGTATTCATGATTCATCATAATTATACCATTTCAAGCTCCATACAATCTCTAACATGATCAACAACACCTAAACACCATAATCTAACAATCTTCATAACAAAAGTTTCTACTTTTGGCAAGCTATGAAAACAACATCAAATTAAAGATTTCTAGCATTCATATCAACAATCTAGCATCTAATCATCATCATGAATTCATCCATAACATCATACCACCCATAATTCAACATTACATGCAAAATAAAGTTACTATTCTTAGTAACCTATGAACAATGCATCAAAATCCCAACTTTCTTGCATAATCAATGTATTCTAACATTCATACAACCTATTAATCATCAAACATTCATCAAACAATCATCCATCATGCATAATCATAACATTTTCTAATTAGGGTTTGTTTCATACACAAGGTTCATGATCAATCCACTAAAAACATAGAATTCTTGCATAATCGACGTTAACTAACATGCATACAATCTAACTAACATGTTAACATCGTCAATGATTATAACTCAACCCAAGAACATCAAATTCGCAACTAGGGTTTCGGCCATATCCAATTTCATGCAAACAAAACACCAACTAACCTCTAATTCGTGAAAAGTAAAAAATCGAGACTTCTAATATTCTATCTGCCTTCAAATCGACCGAAATCCAATGCTTGATGCTTGATCCAAGTTGAAATCGCAAAGGGAGGGGGTTTAGATGGGAGATCGCGGCCGAAAGGGTGGCTTGGGGCTAGGGTTTTGTTTTATTTAATTTTAATTTACATATTTACCCTTTTAACCCTTGTAATTTGTATTTTATAAAAACTAAGCTTTAAACTCTTTGTAAAGTGTTTTTAACTTCATAATATAAAGATATAAACTTATGAAATTCATTATATATCTTATCTTTATAAAAACACAAGACATACGAATAAATAGGCACGTTTCCGCGTTGCGCGATTAATTTTCTAATTAACTTTTAAAAATGTGTAAACACATAAACATAACCCAATACTCACATAATCAATTAGATTCACATCAAACTAACATTATCCATTATTATTAGGTCACCAACTTTAAACGACAACTAGTGTGTGCTCACGACACGTAACGGAACTAACGGAGTTCGGTAACGGAAATTTACCGGATGTCACACTACGGCCGCGACCTTGTTCTTCGCATTGCTCACATTCGATTCGGTTTCAAATCGGGTAACTTAATACACATACCCTGCTCAGTTTCACTTGGGGATTAAAAGCCCCAAGGTGGCTTCCATTTACATAATCAAATTGGGGTTCAATTTGTCTCTAACCGATTCTAGGGTTCTTAAGGTTTGAGAACTTGCTTTAAACGGGTTTATAATAGATCGAAACCAATATAAACCACGGCTGAGGCCTTGGTTTACTGGTTAAGACACTGCACCTTTAACATGAGGTCTCGGGTTCGAACCCAGGCACCCTCATGTATTTTTTTAAAGGCTTTTTAGCCTTAAATAAATTACGGAAAAATTTTAAAATATATAAAAACTGATGTTATAAACTTCATATATTTTTAAAAGTCACCAAAGATTTCCTATAATTTTTCTAAGTTTAAATAAACATATTTTGCTAATAAAATATTTTAACAAGGTTTGCTTTTGAATAATTTCTTGTAGAATGGATGGTAATAATGCTTAATAAATTATTATTGGTGTAATGTGCTTTTCAAATAATAGTGTTTAAATCTTGATTAATTAATCAATTTATTCCTTAAACTTTATTTAAATTCTTAAAACTTATAAAACAATATAAGTTTCTATTATTAATCATCCTTGTTTTAAGGCCTTAGAAAAATTATTTAAAACGATTAAAGTGCCTTTAAATAATTCTATACTATTTTGCAAGCTGTATAAATAAGTATTCAATACCATCTTTTTTATCAAATTTTAAATAATTAATTTCTAAATTAATTATATCTTTTCGCACATTATGTTTAATCTTTATTAATTCAATAAAGTAAATTATTGAATCATACACTATTATTCTTAGTCTTACCTGATTTATACCATCTTATTGAACCTAAATATAATCAACCTGTATTATTATATTTGACTTAAATATTAAAACCCCCAAATTCCAATTGAAACCTTAATTCATCTTTAGTTGTTAATCTTATCTTTATTCTAATCCTAAGACACCAAATCTTAGGTTGAGTCATGAAGACACCATTGGAACTATCTAATTTTCTTATTATTATCTAAAGCGCATTCTACATCATGTGAGTTCTCCATGCCCCCTTTTTACTTTATTTCACACTTTTGGGGTGAAACATGTTAACATTATAAACTTACACTTGTAAACATCTTGTTACTTGCAAATGCAAATGCAATTCATCTTTACGTTTTAGTCATTGTTATTTGTGTTATTGTAAGTCTTATATGAGATACATATTTTGTTTACAATCATTAACTATTGCTAGCCTGGCGACGTCTTAGATCTTTGGGCCTGACAAGCCTATTTGGTACTAAATTCGATGTATTGCCGGCTCCTGATGACGTATGCTTGTTCATCATGGGAACCAAGTACACTTCGCCAATCTTATAAACTTGTAATCAAGTCGAGATTTGGTTGTAACTGTATGTGTTCTATAAACTTTCTAACTCATAACCATTGACATAAATTGCTACTTGTAAACCTTTACATATATATATATATACATACATACATACATATATATATATATACATACATATATATATATATATATATATATATATATATATATATATATATATGTATATATACGTGTGTTTAACCCATGGGAACTCACCAACTTTCAAAGTTGACCCTTTATTTTTAACATGTTTTATCTTTGATACTTGTGGATCTCTTCGTGCTCATATAGGACTTGGACTTAGTTAATTGAATGTCTTATGTTGTTGTGTATCTCTTGATTGTGTTGTATTTATATAACTGTCTTGTAATGTTCGGTACAAATAATATTTAATATTATTACAACTTATTTAGTTCTATGTGCTATGAACAATCGTTTCACCTTCGTCTGCTCTGATGATTCCGCCGTCGGTCGGGGTGCGACAGATTGGTATCGGAGCCATGGTTATAGGGATTTAGGTTATTAGAAATGGAATGACATAGACTATAACTAAGTACCCTTACACATGAGGCCTCTCATGTATTTTGTATGCTTAGATAGGATTTTATGTGTCTTTTGTGTTTATACTTGATTATGTCATTATATGCCTTATGTGCTTATTCTTATCATTTGAATCTTATCAATGCACACACGAACCTTAAATCATATTTTAAGGCATTATATGCCTAAAATTAAATGGTTTTCAAAATGAGCTTTGAATCTTTATTCGTGGTTTTCAAGTTTCGTCAAAGTCTATGTCCTATAACTTGAAACATGTAATGCTGGAAGCGTATGATGCCTGCATCTCGAGGTGTTCTGTCTAGGCAAGGTATTCATACAAATCATAATCAACCGATGGAACCATTTACCTTACCTGGGAACCCTTGGCTGAGTGTCTGCTTATAGGTACGGCTGTCTTCATTAAGGTTGTAGTTGACCTAATACTTTGATAAGTCAACGTAATGTTTTGGTTTGTAAACCGAACGTTATACTCGAAACATCTTTTTAGTTTGAATCGTTTCAGCATTGATGTTGTCCTCCTGAATCTTCAAATTCATTATACAATTCTCTTAATGATCCTTAGTAATCTTTCTAAACGTTATAAGGCCCCGTTCCCGGGACGCTTACAACTGGTAAATCATTGCACATAAATCATATAACTTTATACTTAACATTGATAAAACATCGCAGCGAAAACATAAAAATAACATTTCATATCATTACAAATGCTTTTGCAAGTTAATACAATCGTTCATTTCAAAACATTGTTCATTCGCATTACAATGAAAAAACATTAATCAAAAGAAAGTTGTTCAAAAGAGCTGAGTAGCCACCTCGTGCCATCCCCAGCAATCATTACCTGCTAACTGGAAACACATAAAAGTCAACGTTTCGGAGTGAGTTCTAGTTTTATAATAAAACATACTTTATCGTTCGTTAAAATCGTTCTTTACTTTCATGCGATCATACATCATACGTACATATAGATAATATTATTATTATCTTTATCATTCATTTGTTATCTTCCATTCGTTCATACATTCTTACTTTCATTCGTTCATTCTTCATTACATCTTTTCTTTCCATCAAACCATGAACTTTACCCTTCAGTCTCCTGGTACTGGGCTTAAGCCTATCATAGACCTTCCATAACGGTGCACAACACTTCCTGGCCACAGTACCTAAGAGAAAGTTTAGGTGTACCATTGTCATGTGCTATGCCCTTTAGTCCTCATAGTACTGGGCCTAAGCCTATCATAGTCCTTCTATTATGGTGCACAACACCTCCTGGCTACAACACCTCCTGGCCACAGTACCTAAGGCAAGCAACAATGGTTCCATACAAATGGTCAATCACAAAAAGAAAGACCCCAATGTGCATCCTCCCGGGGTAGAGAACCCACACACCGTTGGGCTAACACCTTACAAAGGGGCGTGTCCCGATATACAAGGCTTGCAAGACTTTCATTACTTTCATCATTCATTAATGCATGCATTCATTCATCATGTTCCTCTTTTCATTATCTTTCACTTTACGTTACATAATATGACTGGGTTTTAGTAAGAGTGATATTCTTACTGAGAATCGAATATGATAATCAAGTCAATGATTGAGTGGCGGAAACACACAATCGAAGAACAATCAAGCAAGAAAAATTACTCATAAATTCTGTTTGTATTGATATATAATAGTTGACAAATTACAAAGAATAATTACAACAAAATCCTCTTTCTGTCAACCATCACCTCAATACGAGGTAAACTATTCTATTTATAGACAAGACAAGATGCCTTGTTCAGCATAAGTGTTGTATCTTCCGCATTAGTTAATGCGGAAGAGTAAACACTTGTCCGCATCTGAATTTTGTCTTCCGCATTGACTAATGCGGAAGATAATACTTGTTAGTTTTCTTGTACTTCTTCATCCGCATTGCATCTTGGACTTGTGGGATTCCAGCTAAACAATCATCAATTCACCCATTGAGTTGGCATGTATGATCCTTTCAGGGTGCAACAATACCCCCCTAAGGATTATACAGCCTAGTTTTCCTCATGTTTAGGAGGTGATTGATGTTGTGAAGATTCAGCTGGGTCTTCAGAAGGTAGTATGAATGTTGCTTTGGTGGGATCCAGAATGGCCTTGATCATGTTTACAAAATCAGTTGCTTCAGGCATCCTGTCTCTACTCAGCATATGTATTTCATTTTGCTCATGTTATAGATGGCTTCCATTGGTAACTTTTTCAGAAAAATTGGTTCCCATATGGAGATTGTTGAAAGACCATCTCTATGAATCAATAAACTCCCTCCCACATCTACTTCAAGCTTAAATATGTTTCCAAGTTGCAGTGGTGTTTTCTTCTTCTTCTTTTATCTCTTTTAATCTTTATTCTATCATAGGCCAGTTTCAACAGCTTGATGCATTTCAAGAAGAAGTGCATGTCTTATTCACTTGAAATCATGAAGGAGGGAACGATCTCCAGTCATATGTCAGGAGCAACCACTGTTTACATACCATATGCTATTAGACCTATGTGGATGAACCTACAAACAAAAAGAACTAATTAGAATAAGGAACCCAAGCCATGATGGTCTTGGGTATCCCGTTCCTATTCATGATAGTCATCTCCTGGTATTTTCCTCTGAATTGTGATTTAGATGAAGGTGATTTAGGAGATTTTTGGTAATGAATTGGTTGAGCCATCTCATCTACGTCTACTAAGGATTTAGATGAATAATGAAATCGTTGGTTTCTATTTCTTTGTAAAAATTTAGCCCGAGTTTAATTATCAAAAGTTGATTTTTGCTTCGGAAGGTCAAGTTTGTGTTTCATTATGAGATGATTTCTTTGACCTTTCCTTAAATCCTTTGAGCTATTTCTGTCATATGTTGATCTAGAAATCCTAGATTGATTGTTATGAATATGATGTTTGACAGAATGCATCACAGTAGATGTTTTTGAGATGGGCTTGTTTTGTGGATTCTCAACCCCTTCTAATTGAAGTAACAATCAGATGTATTATGATTGTTCATGTCACAGATTGAACAATACTTGTTGAATAGTAATTTTTGGTGGTGTGATTGTTCATATCACAGATAAAACAATATTGATTAAAGAAGCATTTATCTGTCTTGTGATTGAACATGTCACAAATATCACAATACATTTGTTTGTTTCTTGAATCAGATTTTTCTTTGAGTGACTCAACTAATACTTTCTTTTGATGTGTCACTTTCTTTTCTTTAGGTGATGAGTCAGAATCAGCCCTTTTTGTAGATTGTTTCACAATGCTACTCTTGTTCATTTGTCTGGGCTGTCTCTGTTTCTTCAACCTACTTCTCACCTCTTTCTCAAACTGGTCAACATGTTCTTTATTACAGATATCAAACCCAACTCCCTGCCTTAATTTGGATGACTGTGGGTCTGATGAAGTTTTGTGTGTTGAACTCAGTTTTATAGTGGTTTCTTTTTCAGTGAAACCTTTTCTGATTTGCTTGAATTTTGTGGAGATACAATCTCATTATCAGAACTACTCTCAGTAGTGGGTTTCACTGTTTTGACATATTTCTTTTTCCCTTGTAAAATAGATGGTATGAATTTTATAAAAGGTACAATTTCTTTTACAGGGCTTGATGGTTTCTTGACAATCACTGTCTTGTCAGAACACTCTTTGATTTTGATTGGGTGTCCTAACTTGATTTTGTCCTCATTGGTTTCAAAATAGACGTCAGGTTTGTTTTGAGGATTTGTCACTTGTTTCACTTCTGATTTAGGTTCCACAATTTTAGGTTTAATTGATTTAGAGTTAGGCATGACAGTGTAATTGTCATTGTATGGTGGAGGACATGAATTGTACCCAATCCCTAACATGTCCTTTGGATCCTTTTGTGAATCCAATATTTCTTGCAGCTTGACTGAAGACATTTGAAACTTTTCAAGTTTCACTTCAGTCATAGATTGTTGAGCTTTATCTTGAGCTAACTTTTCAGTACGTAGCTCATTTTCAGCTGCAAGATTGTATTTCTCACCATGCAATTTTTCTATGTCAGAAATGAGAGATTTGATTTTGATTTCAAAACTTTTTAGTTCTCTCTTCATCATTTCTGACTTCACCTTTTCTTCTTTTTTTATCTGCCAGTTTATGATTATGTTCTCTTTACTCTTGTAATTCATTTATGCATTTCTCACTACAAAGGTTAGTTTTTACCTCAGTAGGCATTGCAGATGGTCCATCATTGATATGAGCCATGAGAGCATGATTCAGAATTGAGGCTTGACTTCCTCAGCATACACACTCCAGTCACATATCCCATCTTGTTTGATCACAAGGGCACTGGCAGAAGGCTGACTATTTGCATGGGCTTGATTTGTCAGCTGTGGTCGATTCTGGTATTTTGTTGATGATGAGAATGATGGTAATGCTGTTGATGGTTGGTTGGGTGATAGCTTGAATTGGGCTGTGAGGATGATTGACCAGGAGAGTTCCTTGAATGGTTGGTTCTTTTAAGAGCATTGCACTCTCTTGAGAAATGGCCAGTCATTCCACAGTTGAAGCATTTTACCTTGGATTTGTCATATCCAAGCTTTGTGTTCTCATTCAAGCTTAATTTTCTTCCTTTTCTGAAGAATTTCTTAGCTCTCATGGCAATCATTGCCATTTGCCACTGTAGATCCATCTCCTCAACATCATCAGGAACTAATTCTTCTAAATCTTCTTGTATTAAATGGGCTGAAATGAGTCTTCCCCCAAGATATGCTTCAAAACTTGCAACAAACGCATTGTAGGTTGCCTTTTGCTCTTCTGATTTTAAGTCTTCTGGAGAGATTGTAGGTGCAGTGGAGACTTTTGAAGCTTGTGCTGAAGTTGAATGTTGATTGAATGATGGAGATGCAATGAACCCAGTATTGTTCATTTCATCTCTTGATGAGATGAAGTCATCTTCCTTTATGATGAAAGCATTTTCAACAGAATGTGATTCTGAAGGGAATTTGTAGGCTTCAATCACTCTTGGCCCACTCAGATTTCTGCTTCATTCATCAAGTTCCAGAGCTTCAATCTTGGCTATCATAATGTCTAGAGTGGTACTCTCAAGATCAAGAGTATTTTTCAACATTGTGACATTTTGCTTCCAGCTTTCAAGCAAACTGTGAAGCATTTTCTTGTTAAGTTCTTTAATGTTGTATGACACTCCCATAATTCCCAAGTCATTGACCAACTATAGAAATCTATATAGTTGTTTTGATATGGATTATCCTTTGGTGTGATGAAAGGTTTCATACTGATTGACCAACTTGTCTTTGTTAAATTTAGCAACTTCACTACTACCTTCACATATAATTTTGAGAGTATCCCAAACAGCTTTAGCAGTTCCATATTTTTCCAATCTTTTCAGCACATCCATTTTGAGTGCTTGAGTCAAAATAGAGTATGCTTTAAGATCAATTTTGATTTTCTTATAATCATCTTCATCCAGAGTTAGGTCTTCAATTGGTATTCTAGCAGTCTTGTATAGTGCAGCTTGAGCTCTTGATAAAGTAACAGGAATATGTGGACCCTTACATATTGAGATCCAAAAGTCAGGATCTACACCTGTGATATAATTTCTAAAATGTATTCTCCATTGTTTAAACTCAGATTTGTGTTTAATCATGGGTGGTTTAGGTGTATGACCTAATTAAGAGTAACTGTTAGAATCCATGTTGATTTGTGTAAGTATAGATTTAGTTGATTTTAAGATTGATTATGTTTGATGAGTTCAACTTGTTCAAGCAGTTCTATTGAGGTTCAGAATGAGTGTTCTTGCTGTTTGACAGGAGTATTCTTGCTGTTTGCTAAGTAGAGATGATGATATCTACTACTAGGAACTTGATTATCAGATCAATCGAGTTCTATTCAGTCTATGCGCAGATCTAAAAAAGAATCGAGAGCCAAAGCTCTGATACCAATTGACTGGGTTTTAGTAAGAGTGATATTCTTACTGAGAATCGAATATGATAATCAAGTCAACGATTGAGTTGCGGAAACAAACAATCGAAGAAACAATCAAGCAAGAAAAATTACTCATAAATTCTGTTTGTATTGATATATGATAGTTGACAAATTACAGATAATAATTACAACAAAATCCTCTTTCTGTCAACCATCACCTCAGTACGAGGTAAACTATTCTATTTATAGACAAGACAAGATGCCTTTACAAAATAACTACCCCTGACCTATTACATCAGAAACTAGTCTAAGTCTTGATCCGCATCTCTACTTGTTCATCCGTATTGACAAGTGCGGATGAGATAATCTTGATCCGCATTTCCACTTGATCAGCATTAGTAAGTTGGTCACAACCCTCTATCATCTCGCAAATCCTGGTGGACTTACCTACGACAGTTTCTACATTAAAGGGCGCATCAACACATCTACTACTAACAGGCAGCTTAGCACAGAAAATAGCATAAATAAGACTTTTACTGGCACCCGTATCACATAACACAGAAGCTAAGGTTTGGTTCAATAGAAACATAGCGGACACAACATCAGGGTCCATCCTAGCTTCCTCCTATGTCATAGTGAATGCCCTGGCGCTCGCCCTCGGTCCTTCACTCCCCATCTTCTTCGCCCCGGAACCCTTAGCCCTCGGCTTCTTACAATCCCTACTTACGTGGCCCTCCACGCCACATTTAAAGCACCGGACTGTACGACAGTCCCTTGCCATATGCCCCGTCTTCCCACATTTGAAGCACAAGTTCAACCCCAGCTTGTACTCCCCACTATGCTCCTTTCCACACCTACCACACTTCTTTAAACCCGCACCCGATGCGACCACACGGCGCTCGTCCACCCGAGCCTTCTTATTACTCGTCAAGGCATCACCCCGGCCAAACCTCTTCCCATGCTAGTTCCGATCACCACCACCCTTCTTGCTACCTTCAATCACCACCACCGTTTGCTCATCATACAGTCTCCCCGCCAAATCTACCGCCAACCTAAACGTGCTCGGTCGGGTAGCCATCATGTGCCTGCGAATATATGCTGGCAAACCCTGAATATACCTCTTGATCTTTCGAGATAGAGGTGTCACCTGATCCGGCACCAGACATGCCATTTCGTTGAACTTTGTGGTGTACTGCTGATGTGTCATGGTTCCCGCCTCTAGTTGCAGGAACTCTCTCTCCACTTTATTCATTTCTCTATGAGGACAGAACTCGATCTCCAAATTTTTCAGTTCAGACCATCTCATTCTCCCAATGGCTCTGCTACCCTCGGCTTGGACTATATGTCCCACCAACACAGAGCTGAGTCCACAAAAGAATGGGCAGCAAACTTTAATTTTCGGTCCTCCAAACACTCGCTGATATTTAACACAGCTTCCATTTCTCTCACCCACCAGTGAGCAGCAGCAGCAGCGCCATTACCATCAAGAGTAGGGGGCTGGCATCGTTGAAACACCCCATAATTAAGCCTCATGCCACCTCTGGCATAGGCTCTTCTTCTTCCTCCTCATCATCAGAGAGAACCGTTTCAGTCTCTGGTTGCTCCCATCCTCCTGAGGACCTATTCCTCTCTTGTCTCTCCCCTTCCCGTACCGCCTTGATAACTTCAGTCACCACAGACGGTAAGATTGTCTGCATGACATTATGAACTTCTTCAACAACAACCTCCTTTACTGAGGCTCTCATATGGACGCTCTCATTGCCACCCTCCGGATGAGGGGTCTCTAATTCTTCGTGAACCACCTTTTCAGCTCTGGATCTTCCCCTCTTGGGTCGCGGCTCAGCACCAAGCCCATCACGACCACCACCACGAGAGGCTTTCGAAGATCTACCACGTCCTTCACACGCACACTGAAAGATTCAAACACCAACATGGTCATTCAAGGGAACAACTGAGTTTATGTCAAGTATAGTAAGTCCCGAATTACAGTTGCACGTTATGATTAGCACTTACTTTACTCTTCATACCCCAAGCATTACCTGTCCTGACTACATCAGTATTTAAATCTACCATGCGCACAAAATACCGGTTAACTTTACGAAATACCTGATGGCACGCAGCTACTCAGATTGGCATCCCTTCCCTTTCCGTCACATGAATCATATAACTTTATATTTAACATTGATAAAACATCGTAGCAAACATAAAATAACTTTTCATATGATTACAAATGCTTTTGCAAGTTAATACAACGTTCATTTCAAAACGTCATTCATTCACATTACAATGCAAAAACATAATCAAAAGAAGTTGTTAGGATCAGTGATCTACGTTTGATTGATTAGAGAGTATAGCAGCGGAAATCAAATAATGAATTAGCCAATTCACAAGAACACAAAAGATATTCAAGTAAGAACAAACGGTTATAGACTGAGAGAATTCTGCAAAATATATTCATTCAATATTCGCTTTCGTGGTAACAGAATGTCACAAATACAATTAGGTTCAACACCTCTTTTATAGGAGATGTGACGTCTGCTGATGTCACTTGATAGTGACATCTAACAGAATTATTCAAACTACTGATAGTTAACACAACTACTGAAGATGTCAAACAGCTGACATCTTCTTACAAAATGCTAAGTGTTAACTATCACTACAACTACTGAAAAGAAACTACTGAAACTACAACGACTGAAGAACATGCTCTTAGTCGTTTTAGAAATACTGAAACAAAAAGAAAAACTACTGAAAGGAAACCATCACAACAACTGAAGAATGCTTCTTCAGCTGTTGTAACAAACTCTGAAGGCTTCAGTACTTGTACTTGAACTTCAACTATTGTCATCAGTGATGTCTTCAGTCTTTGTACTTCAGGTTGATCTTCAGTACTTTGTTCTTCAGCTGTTGATTTTCAGACTTTGGTCTTCAGCTGTTGAAGTCTTCAGTACTTTAGTCTTCAGCTGTTGAAGTCTTCAGTACTTTAGTCTTCAGTTGTTGATCTTCAGACTTTGGTCTTCAGCTGTTGAAGTCTTCAGTACTTTAGTCTTCAGCTGTTGATCTTCAGACTTTGTTACAACAGCTGATCAAGTCTTCAGCAGTTGTTGTGATGTCTGTAGGACTTAGAGGTTTTTCTGATCAGTCTTGGTTCTTTTGGTCCAACAAACTCCCCCTGAACCAATGCAGCCAAAACCTCTAAACTTATTGAAGATGTCCCACTTATTATGGCAGAAGGATTGGTCTTTTGTCTTCTAGATCAGCTCAGAAGTGACCCTTGTAAGCACAGGCCTGGAAGAAGTCTCAATGATTGTTTGGCAAAGTATGAATGGGAACTCTGTCTTGGGGAACTGGACACAGAGTTGTTACCCCATCCATGAGATCTACTTCCCCACTATGAGTCTGTATGACTCTCTTGTGTAGGCCTCAAGGAAGGTAATTTGTTCCTCCATGGTCAGCTCTTCAGCACCTCCTTCAAATAATGATTCAGGCCTATAGTACTCAGATAGGTATTTGACCTGTTTCCCATTCTTTAGCTCCACAGTTGTTATTATTCTATAAGCAAATTCATCAGGGTGATTACCCTCTAGGAACAACTGGAGCTCATTCTTTCTGACTTCTTCAAGCCTCTTATATACTAACCCCTTTTTCACCATTTTATTTTCCAACATCTTCTGTGGGGTTTGGTTAGCTTTATAAGCTTACTTGAAGTCCTCTAGGATTTCCCAGGGTGATACTACAAAGACCAGTGAGATCACTTCATCTATAATCTTTTTCACCTGGCCAATGTATCTCTGTGGGAATGTTTTTCTTGTGAATCCTGTGAGACACCCTGGGATCAGGCCAAATCCTCACTCTCTCCTTTTGATATTGAAATTTATGCTTAAGAGTGTATAATCTGAGTGTATGCTTCTTCATGTTGATGATAGAAGATGTGGCTGCATATGCTTTGTCAACCTCCTCAACAATTCCTCATCGTGTTTTTTGTGAAGCTCTTCTTCTTCTAGCTTCACTTCACAATTTGTCTTTGAGTTTCAGGAGTAATTGTTGGAGAGTGACTTGTCGCCTTCGGCAACTGTATAACAGCTGAGAGTGGCAGCCTATCTTCATCATCATCTTCTTCATCATCTTCTAGCCTCAATACCCTTCTCTTCTTCTTCTGGGGTACATCATCGGCTGTTGGTTTTGAGGGTAAGGGAGTTGGTTTGGTGGGTTGTGTTTTGGTGGTTTTGGTGTGGGAATGTTGACAGGCTGTTCTAGCATTTTGGAGGAGTGTGGCTTTAGATTGCCTGGCTAGTTCAGTCCTGGTCTCAACACCAGCTTCATTCAAAGCTTCAACAACTAATCCTTTAGTGTATACTTCAGACGAACAGATCTTGGGGTTATTGCCAAGATGTTGTCCCTGGACCAAGCCTTGATTTCGATCAATGATCTTCCAAGATATTTTGCTATAAACCTGATCATGATCTCCAGCCTTTCTCTTTCTAACACATCATAACTTGCCATCTATTTGGATTTCTTCAATCTCTAATCTTCTGATCTCAGAGTCAAGTTTGTTAGTGTCATGGCCTTGCCTAAACAACTGATCAATGATGTTATCCATTGATCTGCTGTGTTCGGCATCAGCCTCTTTTACCATGAGCTCCAAGGCAGTCTCCTTTTCATTCTTTCTTTTCTTTGATTCTCCATGTCAGCTTCCTTCTCCTTCTCTTTTCAGTCTCCACAGCCAACTCTCTCTTTTTCCACTTCTGTCACTTCTGTTTCTTTTTCTTTCTCTTTCCTTTCGCACTCCTCTTTCTTTTGCTTTCACTGACTGAATCTCTCCCCTTTTTGGTTGCATTGGTTGCAAGGGTGTGATGTCAGAAAGCTTTTTGCCCCAACACTTCCTCTATCAAGGGTTGTCTTACTGAGGAAAGCCTCTCATCAATGGTTTTGATCACTATATCAATGATTATAGGTGTGATGAGAGGTCTGGAATTTTAAGATAGCAGCTATTTGCTCAGGGGGGTTCTGTTCCTGAGAAATAGTGCCAGAAGCAGAGGCAGGTGGCTGAGTATTTGGGAGTGGATCTGTGTTTGGGAGACCTTCAGATGAAGGTGCCATTTGTGGGGTTTGAGAGGCAGATGGTCTTTGATCCTCAGAAGTTTTGGCAAGCAGCTCTTTGAGTCTGCTCACCTCCTCTTCCAGTATGGTGTTTTGGGCTAACACATCGTAAAAGAAACCCAGGTCATCATCAGTGGTTACTGAATCACCTGACCTCCTGATAGAATCAGGATGAACATGCATTGAGTGTAGATCAGTTGTAGCATGTGCCCCTTTGTCTTGGAACTGGGGACTTCCTGCCTCAGGACTATGTCCTTCATCAGCAGTTGCCTCTGGTAAGGTCTTAGTGATGATACCAACTACATCCTGATCATATGTTGAAGCAGGATAAGTGGCAGCCTCACCAGAAGTTCCAATCTCCTTTTCTACTAGGAAATGGAACATTGTAACCCTATGTTGTGGGTTATCAGATGCACTTTGATCCTCCCCCTCAATGGTAGAGTATGCCCAGTTGTAATTGGTATCTGGGGAGGGGGTGAGGAGTGCAACTGACTCACCACTTGTGCAACATTAATGTAGGACTCGGGGGGGCGGTTGCATGTGGTGATTGGGTAGAAGCAGATTGCACCCGGGTGAATGGTGCGCTTCAATGGTAACCCTCTCAAGTGAGATAGGTTCCAGCAGTGTGGGTTCCCCAATATTGGTTGCAACAGGATCCTGTTGAGAGGATACCTGTGCGGCTTTGGCAGGTTGAGTCTTTGACACAACTGGGGGGTTAATACCAGTATGTGCTTCCTGTGTTTGTGGTACAAGGGCATCCTCAGGGGACTCATCTCCCTGAGTAGCCTTTTTTGGCTTTTTGGATTTTGGTTTAGTGGGGACTTTGGATCTGGAGGTGGTGGCTGTGGATTCAAACTGCGTGGGTTTTCACAGTTTGGCAGCCTATTTCAGTGTTTGGTCAGAGTTGTGCCTGGGGTATACTTCAGGCAATACAGCCTGTTGCAGGGACTCCAAGGCCAACAGTCCCTCAGCTTGCAGCTGATTCTCTATGATGGCCATAATGAACCGAGGATATATATCCATCGATTAGAAAGAGGTTTTGAGGCCATATCCTTAAGTTCAAGAAAAATAATTTCAGAAAAGTTTAAGTCTTGTTGCTCAAGGATAGAGAATAGTACTTGCTGCCACCTGGTAGACATTTGATCCCAAGAGGATGTCTTAGGAGCTAAGCAAACATAACCATGTGAAAGATAAGACGTTCTGCATCATGGAAATGCTTCTTCAGGATGGTAGAGGCACTGAGTTTCCCTGATATCCATGGTGGGCAAAGGATAAATCAGTTGTGCCCTTTGGATACCCAACGGGAAAGTGGCATCATCCAAGTTGAGGTTTGGCGAATGATTTCGGAGTGATGACCACTTGATGGTTTTTGACGAACGACTGGAGAGACTCATGTTGTTTTCTCCCCAGTTATAAGGTTGACGTTTGTCCAAAATTGGTGTAAGGATTCGACATGAATGGTGGGATTTAGAAGAAGGCCGTTTGGTAGGGAGATTGGACCATTAGATCAATGGCGTTATCGAACTTTGTCCAGAAGGGTGATTTTGTGAGGTAGGCAACACAGTTATGTCGTGGTTTGAGCTGCATGGTCGCCATTAATGAAGAGAATTTTGGAGATTTGAACGTTAGGTTTGGAGAAGATGAAGCGCTGAAGGATTAGGTATGGGGTATATATAGGTAAGGGTTAGAAAACGACTGAAGGTTTTGGTGTTATTCATCAGTAGTTGTAATGACTGATGACATGGTATTACCCTTTCAGAAGTTGAAACAACTGAAACTTGGTTTTAGTCATCAGTATTGTGAAACTACTGAAAACCTCGGTTTGGTCTTCAGGTTTTTTTGTACAACTGATAACTTGGTATTAGTCATCAGTAGTTGTGAAACTACTAAGACATGGTTTTGTCATCAGTTGTTGTAAACAGCTGATGACTTGGTATTAGTCATCAGTAGTTGTGAAACTACTGAAGACATGGTTTTGTCATCAGTTGTTTAGGATGAAACAATATTTGTAAAACACTGAAGAGAAAGTTCTCATCAGTAGTTTTCGTCAATTCATAGCCTTTCAGCTGTTTCATACTGTCCTCAACACTTACTCATCAGCCTTTTAGCTGTTTTCAGTTGTTTCATAGGACATCAGTACTTATCTGTTATTATTGACATCAGTAGTTATAACTACATCAGTAGTTATAACTACATCAGTAGTTATAACTTTATCAGTTGTTTTAACAGAATCAGTACTATATGTGATATGGTCACTAATGATCATCAGTAGTTATTTACTGAGATCATCAGTAGTTATCACATTCTAGCTGCAGCATACCAAGCCGTAACACTAGGTTGTGGAAAGTTGAACTATCCAAAGGCTTAGTAAAAATGTCTGCAAGCTCATCAGCACTAGGCACAAACTTAGGATCAATCAGACCTTTTTCAAAAATCCCTAATAAAATGATGTCTGATCTCTATATGTTTGGTCCTAGAGTGCTGGACTGGATTTTTGACAATGCAAGAGCTGAAGCACTATCCATTAATAATGGGTCTTAGTCTCTGTAATGCCATAATCCAAAAGTTGGTTCTGAAGCCAGAGTACCTGAGAAGTACACCTTGCAGCTGCAATGTACTCTGCTTCAGCAGTGGATGTAGCAACAATGTTTTTTCTTACTCTGCCAAGAAATCAAACAGTTGCCTAGGAATTGACATCCATCAGAAGCTGACTTTCTAGTTAACTTGCACCCTGCATAGTCAGTATCTGAAAAAGCAACTAATTTGCAAGAGTGTCCAGTGGAATACCATAACCTAGAGATTGTGTACCTTGCAAATATCTAAAGATCCTCTTGACTGCAATCAAATGAGACTCTTTAGGAGCAGCCTGAAATCTAGCACAGACACAAGTAGCAAACATGATATCTGGTCTAGAAGCTGTTAATACATCAAGGACCCAATCATACATCTGTAAAGTGTTTCATCAACAGCTTTACCTTTCTGATCTGCATCCAGTTGTGTGGTGTTGCACATGGGAGTAGAACAGGGCTTACAATTTTGTAAATCAAACTTATTCAAAAGATCTTTTGTATATTTTTACTGATGAATAAGGTTCCATCAGCCTTTTGTTTGATTTGTAATCCTAGAAAGAACTGTAATTCTCCCATTGCACTCATTTCAAACCTCTTTTTCATTAATTTGGTAAAATCATCACACAACTGGGGATCAGAGGATGCAAAAATATATCATCAAAAAATTTGAACAAGTAGCTTATGCTGATCCACCTTCTTAATAAACAAAGTTTTATCTATGGAGCCCCTAGTGAAATTATTCTTGACAAGAAAAGTGGAAAGTGTCTCATACCAGGCTCTAGGAGCTTGTTTCAACCCATAAAGAGCCTTATCAAGTTTATACACCCATTCAGGATGTTTATTGTCCTCAAAACCTGGTGGTTGACACATATAAACTTCTTCTTTTATTTTACCATATAAAAATGCACTTTTGACATCCATTTGAAAAACTTTAAGATGGTGGAATGCAGCATAGGCTAAGAACAATCTAATTGCCTCTACTCTGGCTACAGGGCAAAAGTTTCATCATAATCAATACCTTCTTCTTGTGAAAACCCCTGTACAACCAGTCTAGCCTTGTTCTTAACAATAAGCCCATTTTCATCAGTTTTATTCCTAAACACCCCCATTTAGTGCCTATTGCACACTTACCTGGGGGTAGAGGAACCAGTTCCCACACTTGCTGTTTCTTGAACTGAAGTAGCTCAAGCTGCATGGCTTCAACCCATCCATTGTCTCTTAAAGCAACATGATAGTTCTTTGGCTCTAGCTGACTGATGAAGAGAGCATAGAAGCAGAAGTTAGACAATTGACTTCTTGTTGAAACTCCAGCATTGATATCACCAATGATTTGAGACATTGGGTGATGCTTCAGCTCTTGATAAACAATGATATCTGTGCAAGTGTTTGTAGAACCTTCAGCAGCAGCAGATGTTGATGCAGACTCTTGAAACCAAGAATTTGATGGTAACTCAAAAGATGTAGAGGAATCAGAGATCTCATCAGCATTTGTTGTGGACGGAACTGCTGAAGCTACAGGAACATCAAGTTTAGCAGACTCAGGCAGTTGGTCACTAAACTTGAATAGGTGAGTATTGATATTATCATCATCATCATCAATACCACCAGGTGGAAGACATGCTGCAGAAGATGATTTATCCACATGATCTGCAGCAGCTGGAGGTTGATAAGGAACCTATTGCAGTATGTCCAATCAAACAACTCCACAGGGTTTTGTGGAATCTTGTCCATTGGAGATTCATTAAACTTTACAAGCAGAGTCTCTTCAACTATCTTTGTTCTGCAGTTGAAGACTCTGTATGCTTTGCAAGTAGATGAATAACCAATAAAATACCTTGCATCCACCTTAGGATCAAATTTTTGGAGTTGATCCTTTGTGTTGAGAATAAATAGGGACACCCAAATGCTTTGAAAAATGAAATAGAGGAGCCAAGTGATGTAGAACTTCATATGGAGTCTTCATCAACCTCTGATTTACTAAGGCTCTATTGTGCACATAGCAAGTTGTGTTAACAGCTTCAGCCCAAAAGTCAGTGGCAAACCAGTCAGCCAACATAGACCTTGCAACTTCAATTAGGGTCCTGTTCTTTCTCTCCACTACTCCATTTTGTTCTGGAGTCCTTGGGATGCTAAACTGCCTTTTGATTCCCTTTGAAAGATAAAATTCATCAAGTGTATGGTTTCTGAATTTAGTTCCATTGTCACTCCTTATACGCTTTACTGAAAGGGAATACTGCTTCTCAACATACAACACAAAGTTGATAATCTTCTGAGCAACCTCATCCTTTGAATGTAGAAAGAAAGTCCATACAAATCTGGAGTAATCATCCCAATTACCAGACAGTATTTCTTCTTTGCCATGCTCATCACTCTCATAGGACCAAATAGATCCATATGCAGTAATTGCAAGCAGGCAGTGGACTTAGGCTCTTCAATAGGAGGGAATGAGACTTTGTGCTGTTTTCCTTTTAAACAAGTAGTGCAGTTTTATCATAGTGGAACTCCTTTATTGGTAAACCTCTCACTAAACTATTGTGGATCAGCTGATTCATGTTTTTGAAATAACATGTCCCAGCCTTCTGTGCCACAGTTTAGATTCCTGAGGAGAGGCTTTGGAAAATAGGCAAGGATGGCCTCTGATATTTATTTTCTTGGAAAGATCTAAGGCATACACTCTTCCTGTCCTGTTGCTCCTCAGGAGAGTGTGATCATCCAACACCTTATCAATCAAGTTCAGAACTTTGGATGACAGAATCCTGCAGTTCTGACTGGTGAAAAGAGCAACATGGCCTTTATCACATATTTGACTGACACTCAAGAGATTGTACTTGAGATTTTCCACATGATTAACATCATCAAACTTTATCTCTCCATTGGAGACAAAGCCTTTTCCAATGATGTAACCCTTAGCATCATTGCCAAAAGAAACAACCCCTTCTTTCCTTGAGAGTAGTCATGAAGAAGAGAGCTGTTCCTGTCATATGCATAGATCCCCCACTGTCTACATACCAGATGCTACTTTGGCATGTTGAAGAACCCTGCAATCATAAACATTAGTTAGTTTTTGAGACCCAAACCTTTTTGGTTTTAGGTCTATTCACATCAACAGATGGTAAACTAATAGACTTGCTATAATAACAGCCTGAGGGGATGGATATGGTGAAGAAGAGAATCCTTTGGCATGGATTTTCTTCTCTGTGGTTTCAACACAGGAGCATCTAATTGGTTGACTCTCCCCAATAGATGTTGAACCATCATAACAAGTTGTGTCTGATTTTGTGATAAAGCCTTCAGCTCATCAGACACATTAGTGCTTGAGTTTGCTGGGTTCCTGTGTTGTACCATCTCTCTTTGAGTAACCTCAGCTGTTACCTGTTTAACCCCTTTCTTTTTGGATTTCTTTTTGGATTTTTGGGTCACAGATGTTGCTGGTACAAATTTGATTTCAAACTCAGTTTTCATTTTATCTATTTTCTCTTTAATGTTTTCATTATGTTTGAGTTTGGAGCCCTTTTTATACCAGCAATCATCAGTAAGATGATTGAATAAGCCACATATTTCACATGGCTTTTTCTTCATCTTAAGTTGATCATCTGCTGAAGAAGATGAAACTACTGAAGACTTGTTCTTCAGCAGTTTGCTATCAGTACTAGCAGTTTTCTTCCCTTTAGTACCTGCTTTCTTGATATCTTCTTCAGTAGTTTTCCCATCCTTTCTACTTGCAGTTTTCTTTTCTTTAGTACATGTAGTAGTTTGGGCTTGTTCTCCAGGTGTTATGACATTCTTTTTAGTACTTTCAGTACTTTGTGAAATATCACCTGGAGTGATCAACTTTGTGATCATGTGAGTGTCAGCATTTGAACCATCAACATCAGCTGATAGGTTCAGAGAGGAATTAATGCTGGCTTCTACTTCTGATGGTGCTGTATCAGATAGTAGATCACATGATGAAAAGGATTGGTTATTGCTTTCACCATCAGATTCTACCTCTGCTCTGGGAGTAAAATCTATAGGAGGAGAAGTGTGATTATAACCAATGCCAAACTTCACATTGGAAGCAGATTGCTTACTAAGAAGCATTTCAAAACCCTTGCAAGAATTTACCCATCGATCACACTCTACCTGGGTAGTTACAAGTGTTTCTTTGAGGTCTCTGTACTTCTCTAGAAGTATCTCTTCCCTAGCCTTATCATCAGTGATTTGGCATTTAAGTTTGTAAATCTCATCATTCTTATCATTAATCACAGACTCAAATTCAGCCTTGCTTTTGGAAATTTTTTGTTCTAGCTCAATGTTCTTGTTAATTAAAGCTACATTTGCTTCTCTAATAGATGCAAATGCGGTTATGCATGTTTCAGAACATAGTTTGGCTTTTGCCTCAGAGGATACCTGTGATACCTGTGGTGTAGAGGCATTAGAGGATGAAGTATCAGCAGACTCCAAAGCCATAAGAGCTAGATTTCCAAAAGGACTATCACCACCATATTGACTAGTACCAGAGAACAGTTGTTCATGACCAGACAAATCATCTGGTAAACTGCTCCAGTCAACAACTCCTAGTGTGAAAAAGCTGTGTTGTTGAGGTTGAGTTTGTTGATGAGATTGGGAAGGTTGAGGTTCAGGTAATGCATGTGGTTGTTGTGCAATTGGAGCTTGAACTGGATTTGGCTGAGGCATGTAATAGCAGGGAAAAGGATATGACATTTGACCTTGGGGGACAAAGTATGCAGGAGATACAGGGTGTGAATGATGACCAGAACCAGCAGTATGTTGCCCCTGTTTTGTGGACTAGTGCTAGGAAAAGTCACAAAGGGTGCAGAAGAGTTAGATCCAGTTGATCTACACTCTCTTGCAAAGTGTCCAAGCCTTTGGCATTTGTGACACCTCAACTTACTCTTGTGAAAACCAACTTTGGTTTTGCCAGAGAGTCCAGGAAATTTCCTGCCAGTTCTCTTGTAGAACTTCTGAGATCTGATATTAACTAAGGCCATTTGGCTTAGAATATCCATCTCTTCTAAATCATCATCAGCAATTCCCTTCAGATCATCCATGATGAAGCATAGATTGTCACTATTACTGCCAGAATGACTATCAATACCAACAAATGCATGATCAGAACTGTTTGAAGAGAAATCAATATGCTCATCATAATTGCTTTCAGATGCAGCATATTCTGACTCATGACCAACCAAGGCAGTGTTCCCTGGTACAAAGTCATCAGTGAGCTTTCCTGATGATGACAGTTTCCTCTTCTGCTCTATCTCTCTTTTGAATGTAAGCAGTTTCCCATGAAGTTGGGTGAGAGATAGGCTATCCAGATTTGCACTGGAGCGTAGGACAATAGTGTATGTGTCCCCTCTCTCAGGCAGTGATCTGAGGAATCTGTTATTCATCTGGCTGTTGGTGTATTCCTGTTTCACCATTTTCAGCTCAGAGATCAAACAGGAAAACGCTCAAACTGTTGAGTCAGTGTCTCACCCTTTCTATGAGAGAATGTCTCATATTGTAGAGTGAGGATTTCTCTGTTGTTTGCTAAGACCTCATCAGTTCCACCGAATTGTTCCTTCAGTGCATTCCAGAGGTCATGAGCAGTTTCATGATGCATAAGCCCTAATAGATTTCATTCGGCAGTGCCATGGCCAGAATTCCATGGGCTTTAGCATCAATCTCAAACAGTTTCCGATCTTCATCTGAGTATGGTTCCTTCTTCTTCAGAACCATTTGATTGGTTTCCGGATTGTTCACCACAGGTTTATGTGGTCCATGTACCACAGATGTCTAACAACCTGAACTGTTAACAGACAGGTGATGAAGCATCCTTCGTTGCCATATGTTATACTCAGTCCTAACCAGCATCAGATGCTTGGTTAAGGAACCGGTATTGTGAGGGTCATTAGAAGGAGTAGTCATCTCAGATTCAACCAAATTCAATTAAGCTATAGCAGATTTAGAACAAAACACAACAAACCAAATTGAACCAAGAGAGATCTCAAAATGAATAAACGAAAGCGGCAGAAAATCAATAATCTATAACCAGTTCTTGCAAAAGAGATAATTCAATCAAACATAGATATCAAATAGCAGTTTCAATGATCAACTGTTAGATCGATCAATGATTAACCAGCTCTGATACCATTTGTTAGGATCAGTGATCTACGTTTGATTGATTAGAGAGTATAGCAGCGGAAATCAAATAATGAATTAGCCAATTCACAAGAACACAAAAGATATTCAAGGTAAGAACAAACGGTTATAGACAGAGAGAATTCTGCAAAATATATTTCATTCAATATCCGCTTTCGTGGTAACAGAATGTCACAAATACAATTAGGTTAACACCTCTTATATAGGAGATGTGACGTCTGCTGATGTCACTTGATAGTGACATCTAACAGAATTTATTCAAACTACTGATAGTTAACACAACTACTGAAGATGTCAAACAGCTGACATCTTCTTACAAAAATGCTAAGTGTTAACTATCACTACAACTATTGAAAAGAAACTACTGAAACTACAACGACTGAAGAACATGCTCTTCAGTCGTTTTAGAAATACTGAAACAAAAAGAAAACTACTGAAAGGAAACCATCACAACAACTGAAGAGTGCTTCTTCAGCTATTGTAACAAACTCTGAAGGCTTCAGTACTTGTACTTGAACTTCAGCTATTGTCATCAGTTGATGTCTTCAGTCTTGTACTTCAGCTGTTGATCTTCAGTACGTGTTCTTCAGCTGTTGATCTTCAGACTTTGGTCTTCAGCTGTTGAAGTCTTCAGTACTTTAGTCTTCAGCTGTTGAAGTCTTCAGTACTTTAGTCTTCAGTTGTTGATCTTCAGACTTTGGTCTTCAGCTGTTGAAGTCTTCAGTACTTTAGTCTTCAGCTGTTGATCTTCAGACTTTGTTACAACAGCTGATCAAGTCTTCAGCAGTTGTTGTGATGTCTGTAGGACTTAGAGGTTTTTCTGATCAGGCTCATTGGTTCTTTTGGTCCAACAAATGTCATCCAAAAGAGCTGAGTAGCCACCTCGTGCCATCCTTAGCAATCATTACCTGCCAACTAGAAACACATAAAAGTCAGCGTTGCTGAGTGAGTTCTAATTTTATAATAAAACATACTTTATCTTTTGTTAAAACCATTCTTTACTTTCATGCGATCATACATCATACGTACACATAGATAATATTATTATTATCTTCATCATTCATTGGTATCTTCCATTCGTTCATACATTCTTACTTTTATTCGTTCATTCTTCATTACATCTTTTCTTTCCATCAAACCATGAACTTTACCCTTCAGTTGTCACACCCCAACCTTGATGGCGAAATCGTCGAGATATGAGGGTTAAGATTGTTCACAGCCATATAACGCTATATTTAAATGTAAATATTAAAATTATAAGTTTCAAAAGGCATTAAAAACATAAGTCTCAAAAATGAAATAAGTTCAAACATAACATAACAAAACATAATCTTTTTTTTTCATTAACTAGGTCCAAGTCCTAGATTATTGCAAGCTTCAAAGATCACTTTAAACTTGGGCATGACCTAAAACATGATAAAAATAAAAGGTCAACTAAAATAGTTGGTGAGTTTCTGAGGTTTTAATACATAATATGATAAGGTTACAAGTAGAAATTCATGTCATAGGTTATAAGTTAGCAAGGTTATAGAACACATATCATTACAACCAAACCTCGACTTGATTACATGTATATGATTGGCTAAGTGTATTCGGTTCCCATGATGAACAAGCATACGTCATCAGGAGTCGGCAATACATCGACTTTAGCACCAAATAGGCTTGTCAGACCCAAAGATCTAAGACGTCGCCAGGCTAGCAATAGTTAATGATTGCAAACAAAAATATGTATCTCATATAAACACGTACAACACACAAATAACCATGACACAAATATGAATTGTAAGTGCTTTATAAGTTTAAACATTTACAAGTGTAAGTTGTATATGTATTATGTTTCACCCCAAAGTAGTGTGAAACATATAAAAAGGGACAAGGAAAACTCACTTTGTCAAATAAGTATATATTAGATGATTAATAAGAAATAATAATCGTCGTTCCAACATAAAGTCTTCACAATGCATCTAAGTATATATTTACACAAGGTTTAAAGTTTAATATCAAGTTTAACGAATTAGTGAGGACTAGGGTTCTAAGTCGAATTTGGGGGTTTTTGTAAATACGCTAAATAATAAGAAAATATATCATTTCATGTCTTTTAATAGAAAATATGTAATTAACCCATTTAAAATAACTAATAAGGTTTACATATAAAATTTAAATAACACTAGGAACAACATGATTTAAATGATTATAAATTAAAGGTAATATTTAAATCAAAATCATTTTACTAACTAATATTTGAAATCTATTTTAATAGGAATAAAACTTAGAATAATCTTTGTAAGAAGGTTTTGCTAAAATTTATTTTATTATCCACATTTTAATAAAAACACCAGAAAATTATTTGTTGTTTATAAAAATATTTAGAGTTTACAAAAACTATTTTTATAATTATTAAAAATATCCCATAATTAAGCTAAGGCTTAAAAAGCCTAAAAAAATAGTTGAGGGAGCCCGGGTTCAAACCCTGGACCTCAAGGTTGTAAGGGAGAAACTCTAACCAGTGAACCAGGGTTGATGCCTTGGTTTGCTTTGGGTTTAAATTCTTATAAGCACAACTAAAAGGTTTCCCCCAAACCCTAAGAACCCTAGTTTGTTCAAATCCAAAATTAAAGATCGATTTGATGTTAATGCTCGAGATAATCATGGGGCTTTGATTCCCCACTGTATTTCGAGCATAACCATGTGTTTAATTACCCGATTCGAAGATGAATTGATGATGATCAGACGATGCTAAGGTCGCGACACATGTACGACTGGTTCGATGTTCAAACGATGATGTTAAACAATTCGTTGCACAGGAAGTTTCCAAGAACCTTGTTGTACAAAAGCCCTTTGTCAATTTCAGGTCTTGAAGTTCCGAGAATGGTGTTCGAGTAGAAGATAGATCGCGACTAAGTGGGTAATCAAAGTTGATGTTTGGGCTTGTTTCAGGTGTAATTTAACATTGTAATCGATTAGTGATAGATAAGAGATGGTTCATGTTAAGTTATTCGATAATTATTATGATTTAATGCTTAAACGGGTACGAATTAAAGGTTCGGTTACTTCGAACGAAAATGGCTTTGTAACCGGTTTTAATCATGATTTAGGTAGTTAATTGAGTTCGATTCGAGTCTTGGAACGATTGACATGGTTTTGGGGGTTTCAATTGGAAGAGAAAATGAGTTTTTAGGGCCACCGGACTCCGGCCGGAGGGTGGCCGGAGCTATGGCCGGAAAAACGCAAAGAAGGAGGGGGTGTGGGTTTGCGTTTTGATTAATTACAATTTAGTCACTTAGGTTTTAATTTTTGTTATTTTATATAAAAATTTTCTTTTAAAGTTTTAAAGTTAACAAAACAACCCCCTAAACTCAAATTAATCTTTAGTTTAAACATTTTATAATTATTATTTTTATTATAATAATAATAACTATTATTATTATTACTGTTATTATTATTATTCTTATTATTATATTAATGTTTGGAAAATTAATTTATTAACCTCCGATTTACACAACAAGCATGACAAGCCCTCAAAGTTTTATAAATGGCATAAATGGCCATTACAAGAACTTACAAAAATAAGAGATGTTATAGTCTTCCCAACTTAAAAGAATTTCGTCCCGAAACTAAGAATGAAACTATACAAATAAGAACAGGTATCTCTTCTTCATGTGCTCCTCGCGTTCCCAAGTAAATTCGGCACCACGTTTATTCTCCCAACGAACCTTGGCAATCGGGGTGTTGTAGTTCTAGTCTTCTTCATATGCGGTCCATGATTTCAACAGGTTTCTCAACCAAATGTAATGACTCGTCGATCTGAATGTCTTCCAACAGAACATGCAGAATTTCGTCAGCCAAGCACTTTCTCAAATTTGAGATGCACTCCGCTAAGGTCGGAAGGTAGTTCCAGTTTATAAGCCATTTTCCCAATCCTTTTCAGGATTTTGAAAGGTCCTACAAATCTTGGAGCCAGTTTAGCTTTCTTTCCAAGCGAACCACACCTTTCCATGATGAAACCTTATGAAAACCCTCTCCCCAACTTGGAATTCCAATGGCTTACGTCACTTATCAACATAGCTCTTTTGTCGACTTCTTGCCACATCAAGGTTCTTGCCAATGTCGGTCCAGCAAATCGGTGAATGACATTTATGACCATAAAGTGCTTCGAACTGTGCCATCTTGATACTCAAGTGATAACTATTGTTATAACGAAAATTCCGCAAGCGGTAGATGCGTATCCCAATCACCACCAAAGTCAAGGACACAAAGGCGTAGCAAATCCTCTAATGTTGGGATGGTTCGCTCAGTTTGACCATCAATTTGAGGATGGTAAGCCGCGCTTTGATCCAATTGGTTACCCAAGAGTTCTTGCATAGACGACCAAAAATGTGAAGTGAAACGAGCATCTCGGTCGGATATGATGTGTAGAGGTACCCCATGACGACTTACAATCTCATCAACGTATATACGAGCCAACCTTGATGTCTTGTAAGTGTCACGTATAGGTATAAAATGTGTCGATTTGGTGAATCGGTCAACAATCACCCATATTCTATCATGACCACGAGAAGTTCAGGGTAGCTTAGTTATAAAGTCCATGGATATGTGTTCCCACTTCCATATAGGAATCTCGGGTTGCTCAAGTAATCTACCTGGACGTTGATGTTCGGCTTTAACCTTTGTACACGCAAGGCACTTCGCTACATACGTCAGTATATCTTTCTTCATTCTAGACCACCAATATTGACCACGCAGGTCCATATACGTCTTATCGGAACTAAGATGAATAGAATAACGAGTTTGATGAGCCTCATTCATGATAAAGGTACAAAGATGGTCGTGCTTTGGAACCCAAATTCGATTCGCAAAGTGCATCAACCCATTGGGTTTCGTTTCCATTTGAGTTATAAGATTATGCTCCAGCTCATCCTTCATTCTTCCTTCTTGTTGCACTGTTTGTTGAGCCTCCAAGATACTAGACTAGATGTCACTATCTATTCTCAAGTTTTGCAACAGTACAGTAGTCTCGTTGACATCTAGTCAAATCTCAGTATCAAACTCACCAAAAGTGTCAAACCATTGTTGTCGATCATGAATTTTTTGGAACGAGATTGTCTTGTTGTGACTCTTTCGGCTTAGAGCATCGGCTACAACATTTGCCTTACCAGGATGGTATCGAATGTCACAATCATAGTCACTAATCAACTCCACCCAACGACGTTGTCTCATATTGAGATCTTTTTGATTAAAGACGTGTTGAAGGCTTTTGTGATCAGTGTAGACATTGCATTGAGTACCATACAGGTAATGTCTCCAAATGTTTAAGGCAAAAACGACAGCTCCAAGCTCGAGATCATGTGTTGTGTAATTCACCTCATGGACCTTTAGTTATCTCGATGCATAAGCTATGACATTTCCTCGTTGCATGAGAACACAACCAAGGCCTTGTTTTGATGCATCAAAATATATGATGAAATCATCATTTCCATCGGGTAGGGTCAAGATAGGAGCATTGCACAGTTTGTGCTTTAACGCTTCAAAAGCTTCTTCTTGCTCGAAACCCCACTCGAATGGTTTATTCTTTTGTATCAAAGACGTGAGTGGCTTCGCGATCCTCGAGAAGTTGGAAATGAATCGCCGATATTAACCAACAAGACCAAGAAAAGAATGAACTTCGGTAGGAGTTGTAGGGACACACCAATTCTTCACAGCTTCTACCTTTGCAGGATCAACGTGAATTCCTTGGCTATTCACCACGTGTCCTAGAAATTGAACTTCATCGAGCCAGAAGTCACACTTCGAGAACTTCATATACAATTGCTCTTTTGTTTAACAATTCAAGAACCAATCTCAAATGCAGTTCATGATCGGTGTTGGACTTGGAGTAGATAAGTATGTCATCAATGAAGATGATAACAAACTTGTCTAGATAAGGCTTGCATACTCGGTTCATGAGATCCATGAAAACAGTAGGTGCATTGGTTAAACCAAAAGGCATAACCATGAACTCATAGTGCCCATAATGAGTACGGAACGCGGTCTTTGGGATGTCATCATCATGGACTCGTAATTGATGATATCCAGAATGTAGATCAAAATTCAAGAATATAGCATCTCCTTGAAGTTGATCAAACAAGTCATTGATACGACGGAGAGGATAATGATTCTTGATAGTAAGCTTGCTAAGCTCACTATAGTCAATGCACATACGAAACGATCCATCTTTCTTCTTCACGAAAAGAACAGGTGCACCCCAAGGCGAAGAACTAGGATGAATGAAGCCCTTCGTGGATAGCTCTTGAGTTGACTAGAGAGTTCTTGCATTTCCGATGGTGCAAATCGATAGGGTGACTTAGCTATGGGGTTTGCTCTCGGTATCAAGTAAATTTTAAACTCAACTCAACGCATGGGAGGTAAACCACTAAGGTCATCAGGAAATACTTTAGAAAGTCTCGTATGATAGGGACATCCTTAAGTTCTTTCCCTTTGACTTTCGTGTTGACCACGTAAGCCAAGAAGGCCATATACTTCTTGCTTAAGAACTTTCGGGCTTGAGTGCAAGACATGAGTTTAAGTACTTTGGAAGACTTTTCACCGAACACTTTCATAGTATCTCCAGAGGGTAATGGTATACGAATGCACTTCTCGAAACAAATGATCTCGGCATGGTGTTTGGCTAACCAATCCATGCCAATGAAGACGTCAAAGCTTCCAAGTTTCATAGGAATAAGATCAATAAGAAAATCATGCATGTCAAGAGTTAAGATCCAATCACGAATAATGACGTCAACAGTCATTGGTTCTCCATCGGCAACTTCAACGATGAGAGGTCTTTCTAGTTTCGTATATGGCTTAGCAAGTATGGGTTCAAACTCTAACGAAACAAAACTCTTATCGGCTCCAAAATCAATAGGACGTAGGCATAAGTTTTATTAATAAGGAACATACCTGTTCAATTTTAAGGTATTTAATGATGCAGGTAACGCATGAAAAGAACCTGTTCAATTTTAAAGGTATTTAATGATGCAGGTACGCATGAAAACAATTAGGTCAAAAAAGTTAAAGGTAAGTTAACATACCATTCACCACATCGTTGTTTGCTTGTGCTTGATTTGCGTTGATGTTCAAAGCACGTCCTCGGGCTTGTGGAACATTACACACAAGATGAGGGCATTGTGGGTGGAAATGGCCATGTTCCCCACAGTTGTAGCAAACACGGTTTGTGGCCACGACGGCGTTGTTAGGTGCACGGTGGCAAGTCACCACCAAATGACCATATTTACCGCATAAGGTACAGATACGACATGGTTGATTCCCCGGGTGATTATACCTACAAGTGTTGCACATAGGTTGGGGACCAGCATAGGCCCTAGCCCCAAGCACTTGTGCCACAAGCGCAACCGCAGGTACCAGTTGCCTTTGAGGTTGTTTGGGTGAAGCCACAACATAATTACGCGTCGGTGTGAACTTGCGCTTGTTGTTGTTATTGTTGTTGTTGTTGTAAGACGCTTCTGCTTTGGTCTCCTTAACCTTCTCGGTAGTCATCTTCTCTACCTTCACAGACATGGTGCCCGCTCGTATATGGTTCTCGGTGAGTTGAGCGGTGATAGTAATGGCTTCTTCCAAAGTTATGGGTCGGCTACCCACCACAGCATCTTGAATTTGGGGTGGTACACCCTTAATGAACTTCTTGATGTTGCGGGGGATAGTGTCGGCCATGTGAGGCAGTAGTATACTCAACTCATGATTCCTAGTTGAGTAAGCCAAATGGTCCCCACCATCTTGCTTCAAGTTCGAGAATTCTTCTTCCAATTTTTGCAATTCACTTCTCGAGCAGAACTTCGTGATGGCGATGTTTTGAACTCATCCCAAGAGAGTGCTAAAAGCATCAGCTCCTTGATTTCTCTTCTCACTATTCCACCAGGTAAGTGCCCTTTGTTGGATCATACTAGTGGCATAATGAACCTTGAGTGCCTCGGGACACTCACAATTGACAAAAGTATTTTCCATGCTCTCGAACCACTCAAAAAGACCAGTGGCTCCTTCCTTATCACTATAACTAGTGGGCTTGCAAGAGCTAAAATGCTTGAAAATGCAAGTTGGGTTATTGCGCCCTTGGTTAGCACTATTCTCTCCTTGACCATTCCCATTGTTGCTAGAGTTGGTCATCAAAATGCTATTGAGTTCAACAACCATGGTCGGGATGACGGCAGTCATTTGCCGGGCAATCCTGGCGATTAGCTTACGATCGGAACTTCCACGCTTTCCATGATGACGAGACATGCTGGAATATACAAAATGAGTTAGACACGGGAGAAGGAGAATAACAAGGTTTATAGTTTAAACAAGGATAAGTCAAGAGTTGTAAGGCATATGGAATGGTTCCATTTGGTAACACATTACCATTTGGAAACGTTGACACGTCAAGGTAAATTGACCGATTCGCCTTAGAAACTTGTTTATTTGACCATAGTTTATCACTCATCTAAAAAATCCACAGGTAAGCATAACTAGTCCCGTAGGATTTATGCGATATGCTTGCCTTAGCCTGAGGGCCTTTTGCCAGAAATCCAGAATACAGGTGTCTATGTGTCACACAAATTTCTTAGTTCATGAAATCAAAACCTTGATGAGATTTTCATAGATTAGACATAAGTCTAAAGATCCAAGTCATAAGCATAAGTATACGATTCCACGTGTCATCGAGAATAATTAAGAAGTTTCATTTGTCGGGGAGTCAAAGAGTCAAGATAAGTTTAGGGTGACAAGTAACAAAGTTTTAACAATTATAAGGCAATCCTATGCTAGGGCATCAAGTTGCACATAAGAAGGCATAGCATTATGTAGCATGCAAACAATGTATATATTTACAAGAATATAAATATTATTCTATGAGGTTCATGTATAAACTATAGTCTAGGTCACCATTTCTAATAACCTAAATCCCTATAATTATGGGCTGTGATACCAATTTGTCACACCCCAACCTTGACAGCGGAATCGTCGAGATGTGAGGGTTAAGATTGTTCATAGCCCATAACACTATATTTAAATGTAAATATTAAAATTATAAGTTTCAAAAGGCATTACAAATATAAGTCTCAAACATGAAATAAGTTCAAACATAACATAACAAAACATAATCTTTTTATTACACTAACTAGGTCCAAGTCCTAGATTATTGCAAGCTTCAAAAGATCACTTTAAACTTGGCATGACCTGAAACATGATAAAACTAAAAGGTCAACTAAAATAGTTGGTGAGTTTCCAAGGTTTTCATACATAGTATGATAAGGTTACAAGTAGCAATTCATGTCATAGGTTATAAGTTAGCAAAGTTATAGAACACACATCGTTACAACCAAACCTCAACTTGATTACAAGTATATATGATTGGCTAAGTGTATTCGGTTCCCATGATGAACAAACATACGTCGTCAGGAGTCGGCAATACATCGACTTTATCAGCAAATAGGCTTATCAGGCCCAAAGATCTAAGACGTCGCCAGGTTAGCAATAGTTAATGATTGCAAACAAAAATATGTATCTCATATAATACGTACAACACACAAATAACCATAACAAAAATATGAATTGCAAGTGCTTTACAAGTTCAAACATTTACAAGTGTAAGTTGTATATGTATCATGTTTTACCCCAAATTAATATGAAATATATAAAAAGGGGTAAGGAAAACTCACTTGGTCAAATAAGTATATATTAGATGATTAATAAGAAATAGTAATCGTCGTTCCAACGTAAAGTCTTCACAATGCACCTAAGTATATATTTACACAAGGTTTAAAGTTTAATATCAAGTTTAACGAATTAGTGAGGACTAGGGTTCTAAGTCGAATTTGGGGGTTTTTGTAAATACGCTAAATAATAAGGAAATATATCATTTCATGTCTTTTAATAGAAAATATGTAATTAACCCATTTAAAATATAATAAGGTTTACATATAAAATTTAAATAACACTTGGAACAACATGATTTAACGATTATAAATTAAAGGTAATATTTAAATCAAAATCAATTTACTAACTAATATTTGAATTCCATTTTAATAAAAATTCCAGAAAATTATTTGGTGTTTATAAAAATATTTAGAGTTTACAAAAACTATTTTCATAATTATTAAAAATTTCCCATAATTAAGTTAAGGCTTAAAACGCGTAAAAAAATAGTTGAGGGAGCCTGGGTTCGAACCTGGGACCTCAAGGTTGTAAGGGAGAAACTCTAACTAGTGAACCAGGGTTGATGCCTTGGTTTGCTTTGTTTTTAAATTCTTATAAACACAACTAAAAAGTTTCCCCCAAACCCCAAGAACCCTAGTTTGTTCAAATCAAAATTGAAGATCGATTTGATGTTAATGCTAGAGTTAATCATGGGGCTTTGATTCCCCACTGTATTTCGAGCATAAGCCTGTGTTCAATTACTCGATTCGAAGATGAATTGATGATGAATAGAATATGCTAAGGCCGCGATACACGTACGACTGGTTCGATGTTCAAACGATGATGTTAAAAAATTCGTTGCACAAGAAGTTTCCAAGAACCTTGTTGTACAAAAGCCCTTTGTCAATTTCAGGTCTTGAAGTCCAGATAATGGTGTTCGAGTAGGAGATAGGTCGCGACTAAGTGGGTAATCAAAGTTGATGTTTGGGCTTGTTTCAGGTGTAACTGAACAATGTAATCAATTAGATAGATAAGAGATGGTTCATGTTAAGTTAATTCGATTATTATTGTGATTTAATGCTTAAACGGGTACGAATTAAAGCTTCGGTACTTCGAACGAAAATGGCCTAGTAACCGTTTTAATCATGATTTAGGTAGTTAATTGAGTTCGATTTGAGTCTAGGAAAGATTGGCATGGTTTTGGGGGTTTCAATTGGAAGAGAAAATGAGTTTTTAGGGCCACCGGACTCCGGCCGGAGGGTGGCCGGAGCTATGGCCGGAAAAACGCGAAGAAGGAGGGGATGTGGGTTTGCGTTTTGATTAATTACAATTTGGTCGCTTAGGTTTTAATTTTTGTTATTTTATGCATAAAAACTTTCTTTTAAAGTTTTAAAGTTAACAAAACACCCCCCTAAACTCAAATTAATCTTCAAGTTTAAACATTTTATAACTTATATTTTTTATTATAATAATAATAACTATTATTATTATTATAGTTATTATTATTATTCTTATTATTATATTAATGTTTGGTAAATTAATTTATTAACCTCCGATTTACACACAAGCATAACTAGCCCTCAAAGTTTTATGAATGGCATAAATGGCCCTTACAAGAACTTACAAAAATACGAGATGTTACAGTCTCCCCAACTTAAAAGAATTTCGTCCCGAATTAAGCATGAAACTATACAAATAAGAACGGGTATCTCTTCTTCATGTGCTCCTCGTGTTCCCAAGTAAATTCGGCACCACGTTTATTCTCCCAACGAACCTTGGCAATCGGGGTTGTTGTAGTTCTAGTCTTCTTCATAATGCGGTCCATGATTTCAACAGGTTTCTCAACCAAATGTAATGACTCGTCGATCTGAATGTCTTCCAACAGAACATGCAAATTTCGTCAGCCAAGCACTTTCTCAAATTGAGATGCACTCCGCTAAGGTCGGAAGGTAGTTCCAGTTTATAAGCCATTTTCCCAATCCTTTTCAGGATTTTGAAAGGTCCTACAAATCTTGGAGCCAGTTTACCTTTCTTTCCAAAGCGAACCACACCATTCCACGATGAAACCTTAAGAAAACCTTCTCCCCAACTTGGAATTCCAATGGTTTACGTCGCTTATCAACATAGCTCTTTTGTCAACTTCTTGCCACTTCAAGGTTCTTGCCAATGTCGGTCCAGCAGATCGGTGAATGACATTTATGACCATAGACTGCTTCGAACGGTGCCATCTTGATACTCAAGTGATAACTATTGTTATATGTAAATTCCGCGAGTGGTAGATGCGTATCCCAATCACCATCAAAGTCAAGGACACAAAGGCGTAGCAAATCCTCTAAAGTTTGGATGGTTCGCTCGGTTTGACCATCAATTTGAGGATGGTAAGCCGTGCTTAGATCCCATGGGTACCCAAGAGTTCTTGCATAGACGACCAAAAATGTGAAGTGAAACGAGCATCTCGGTCGGATATGATGTGTAGAGGTACCCCATGACGACTTAAAATCTCATCAACGTATATACGGGCCAACCTTGATGTCTTGTTAGTGTCACGTATAGGTATAAAATGTGTCGATTTGGTGAATCGGTCAACAATCACCATATTCTATCATGACCACGAGAAGTTCAGGGTAGCTTAGTTATGAAGTCCATGGATATGTGTTCCCACTTCCATATAGGAATCTCGGGTTGCTCAAGTAATCTACTTGGACGTTGATGTTCGGCTTTAACCTTTGTACACGCAAGGCACTTCGCTACATATGTCAGTATATCTTTCTTCATTCCAGGCCACCAATATTGACCACGCAGGTCCATATACGTCTTATCGGAACTAGGATGAATAGAATAATGAGTTTGATGAGCCTCATTCATGATAAAGGTACGAAGATGGTCGTGCTTTGGAACCCAAATTCGATTCGCAAAGTGCATCAACCCATTGGGTTTAATTTCCAGTTGAGTTATAAGATTATGCTCCAGCTCATCCTTCATTCGTCCTTCTTCTTGCACTGTTTGTTGAGCCTCCAAGATACTAGACTAGATGTCACTCTCTATTCTCAAGTTTTGCAACAGTACAGTAGTCTCGTTGACATCTAGTCAAATCTCAGTATCAAACTCACCAAAAGTGTCAAACCATTGTCGTCGATCATGAATTTCTTGGAACGAGATTGTCTTGTTGTGACTCTTTCGGCTTAGAGCATCGGCTACAACATTTGCCTTACCAGGATGGTATCGAATGTCACAATCGTCGTCACTAATCAACTCCACCCAACGACGTTGTCTCATATTGAGATCTTTTTGATTAAGATGTGTTGAAGGCTTTTGTGATCAGTGTAGACATTGCATTGAGTACCATATAGGTAATGTCTTCAAATGTTTAAGGCAAAAACAACAACTCCATGCTCGAGATCATGTGTTATGTAATTCACCTCATGGACCTTTAATTATCTCGATGCATAAGCTATGACCTTTCCTCGTTCCATGAGAACACAATCAAGGCCTTGATTTGATGCATCACAATATACAGTAAACTCATCATTTCCATCGGGTAGGATCAAGATAGGAGCATTGCACAGTTTGTGCTTTAACGCTTCAAAAGCGTCTTCTTGCTCGAAACCCCACTCGAATGGTTTATTCTTTTGAGTCAAAGACATGAGCGGGTTAGCGATCCTTGAGAAGTTGGCAATGAATCGCCGATAATAACCAGCAAGACCAAGAAAAGAACAAACTTCGGTAGGAGTTGTAAGGACACACCAATTCTTCACAGCTTCTATCTTTGCAGGATCAACGTGAATTCCTTGGCTATTCACCACGTGTCCTAGAAATTGAACTTCCTCGAGCGAGAAGTCACACTTTGAGAACTTCGCGTATAATTGCTCTTTCTCTAACAATTCAAGAACCAACCTCAAATGTAGTTCATGATCGTGTTGGACTTGGAGTATATAAGTATGTCATCAATGAAGACGATCACAAACTTGTCTAGATAAGGCTTGCATACTCGGTTCATGAGATCCATGAAAACAGTAGGTGTATTGGTTAAAACAAAAGGCATAACCATGAACTCATAGTGCCCATAACGAGTACGGAACGCGGTCTTTAGGATGTCATCATCATGGACTCGTAATTGATGATATCCAGAATGTAGATCAAACTTCGAGAATATAGCAGCTCCTTGATGTTGATCAAACAAGTCATCGATATGAGGGAGAGGATAACGACTCTTGATTGTAAGCTTGTTAAGCTCACTATAGTAGATGCACATACGAAACGATCCATCTTTCTTCTTCACGAAAAGAACAGGTGCACCCCAAGGCGAAGAACTAGGACGAATGAAGCCCTTCGTGGATAGCTCTTGAAGTTGACTAGAGAGTTCTTGCATTTCCGATGGTGCAAATCGATAGGGTAACTTAGCTACGAAGTTTGCTCCCGGTATCAAGTCAATTTCAAACTCGACTTCACGCACGGGAGGTAAACCACTAAGGTCATCGGGAAATACTTCAAGAAAGTCTTATTTTATTATCCACATTTTAGTAAAAATTCAGGTAAACTACGGTCAACCACTAAGATCATCGTAAACCACTAAGGTCATCGGGAAATACTTCAGGTAAACTATGGGTTTGCTCCCGGTATCAAGTCAATTTCAAAATTTATTTTATTATCCATATTTTCGTAAAAATTCTAGAAAATTATTTGGTGTTTATAAAAATATTTAGAGTTTACAAAAACTATTTTCATAATTATTAAAAATTTCCCATAATTAAGTTAAAGCTTAAAAAGCCTAAAAAAATAGTTGAGGGAGCCCGAGTTCGAACCCAGGACCTCAAGGTTGTAAGGGAGAAACTCTAACCAGTGATCCAGGGTTGATGCCTTGGTTTGCTTTGGTTTTAAATTCTTATAAACACAACTAAAAGGTTTCCCCCAAACCCCAAGAACCCTAGTTTGTTCAAATCCAAAATTGAAGATCGATTCGATGTTAATGCTCGAGTTAATCATGGGGCTTGATTCCCCACTGTATTTCGAGCATAACCATGTGTTCAATTACCCGATTCAAAGATGAACTGATGATGAACAGACGATGCTAAGGCCGCGACACACGGAAGATTGGTTCGATGTTCAAACATGATGTTAAACAAATTCGTTGCACAAGAAGTTTCCAAGAACCTTGTTGTACAAAAACCCTTTGTCAATTTCAGGTCTTGAAGTCCAGAGAATGGTGTTCGAGTAGAAGATACGTCGCAACTATGTGGGTAATCAAAGTTGATGTTTGGGCTTGTTTCAGGTGTAATTGAACGTTGTAATCGATTAGTGATAGATAAGAGATGGTTCATGTTAAGTTAATTCGATTATTATTGTTATTTAATGCTTAAACGGGTATGAATTAAAGCTTCGGTTACTTCGAACGAAAATGGCTTTGTAACCGTTTTAATCATGATTTAGGTAGTAAATTGAGTTCTATTCGAGTCTAGGAATGATTGGCATGGTTTTGGGGGTTTCAATTGGAAGAGAAAACGAGTTTTTAGGGCCACCGGACTCTGGCTGGAGGGTGGCCGGAGGGTGGCCGGAGCTATGGCCGAAAAACACGAAGAAGGAGGGGGTGTGGGTTTGGGTTTTGATTAATTACAATTTAGTCCCTTAGGTTTTATTTTTTGTTATTTTATGCATAAACATTCTTTTTAAGTTTTAAAGTTAACAAAACAACCCCCCTTAAGTTTAAACATTTTATAACATATTATTTTTCTTATAATAATATAATAATAATTATTATTATTATATTAATGTTTGGAAAATTATTTGTTAACCTCCGATTTACGCAACAAGCAAACAAGCCCTCAAAGTTTTATAAATGGTATAAATGGCCCTTACAAGAACTTACAAGAAGAAAAGATGTTACATCAGTCTCCTGAGACTGGGCCTAAGCCTAACATAGACCTTCCATTACGGTGAATAGCACCTCCTGGCCATAGTACCTAAGATAAAGTTCAGGTGTACCATTGTCATATGTTATGCCCTTCAGTCCTCATGGTACCGGGCCTAAGCCTATCATAGACCTTCCATTACGGTGCACAACACCTCCTGGCCATAGTACCTAAGGCAAGAAACAATGGTTCCATACAAATGGTCAATCACAAGAAAGACCCCGATGTGCATCCTCTCACGGTAGCGAACCCGCACACCGTTGGGCTAACACCTTACAAAGGGGTGTGTCCCGACATAGAAGGCTTGCAAGACTTTCATTACTTTCATCATTCATTAATGCATGCATTCGTTCATCATGTTCCTCTTTTCATTATCTTTCACTTTACATTACATAATACTTTCATTTCATTCATTAACATTCAACGTAAAGTCACGGGAAAGATAAACATTCATCATAACAAGGAACATAACATACGCAGTCATCATCATCACAAAGGGCATCATCATACATACATACATCATGCACAAACATACAACATCATACATCATCAAGATCATACATCATCAACATCAACATCATGCCCCACATAACCTCTAAGGCCACATCAGTCATCTTACATGAACTTACGGGAATCTTCCACGTCAAAACTTACATCTGCACTTTCCCCAAACTACGTTTTCCTCGAGTATGCCAGCCCTACTTGGGCGTATAGAAACCCTTCAGTGGCATGTCCTTCAGGCAACTGAACATCATGCGAATGGACCAATGCGGATGAACACCTATGCGAATGAACACCCATGCGAATGGACCTCATGCGGATGAACACTTAGGCGAATGGGCTCTCAGTCGCATGACTCCCCATGCGATTGGCCCTCAATCACGCGAATGAACCACAATCGTGTGAATGAACCTCAATCGCACCACATTCGGCTGTATGGCCTCCATTCGGTCGCCTAGCCCTAGCTGATGCAGAATGCAGTTCATCCCGAACCCAATCTACCATTTTCGACCTCCAAGCTCTTCCAAACCTCTTTTAAGCCCAAATCAACCATCCTAAACCTTAGGAAAACATACCACAACCCCATAAAGCACACACAAGTCCGAAATTATACATCACTCGCATCATACACAAACACATGCACACGGGTCAAACACACACACACACACACTTCAGAACGATTTTCAGATGTGTTCCAGCCCCAAAATCATTCAAAAACGTGTAAAAGAGGGGTCCTAGAACTCACACAAACGACCACAATGAGAAGATCTTTGATTAGACGCGCTACACTTCGATTTCCACGCTCGAATCCACTCGAACCAAGCTCGAAACCCCTTTTCCTCCCTTTTTCCTCTTCTCCTCTCTTTTGGCTGATTTTGTGGGTGTGAGGAGAGGGTGAGAACTACCTTCTCCCTTTAAATACCCCCACTCACCCAACTTTCTCTCGTTGGCAAGTTTGGTCCCCCGACTTTGGACTTTATTTCTTTTCTTCTTTCGTTGGCTTCAAAATAAATAACCGGGTATTACAAACGTCTTCCCCTCAAAACCGCTCTTATCCTGAAAACCTATTACAATGACGCTCTCATTCTAAATTGAATCGTTAATCATAACAAACACGATTCTCGTATCAACTTTAAGCTAATAAAACTTTGAAACTTCAAAGGCATATGTAAACAAGAATCAATCATCTAGAAACCTCGTTAAAGTTTTTTGCTTAAGAAGCTCTTATGAAATTCATATCCCATCCAAAAGCATCTTGAACTTATTTCTCGTGTTCGTTAAGCCGAGTCTCGTATCGAACTAATATTTGGCGTTTCACTCATGAAAAAAACCTTTCTAACCGTCTTGAACTGTTTAATATACAAATGTTTATCAACTAAAAATTCTAAATTTATAATCTTGTACCCTTTATCAAGAACACATGAAATCATAAATTATGAAACTCAACAAACTTAAGCATAACAAAGCATCATAGTTAAACTTGTTGAATTTAAACACTTCCAAGAGTTCACGTGCAAACGTGAAATCGAATCCAAGTCTCCTCATGTCCTTGAAATTAGTCCCCTCGTGATTAAATTTCAGGACGAAATTTCTTAAAGTAAGGGAGAGTGTAACATCCTCCATGTTTCCAAGTTAAAACCCAATCTTTAAGTTCTATTATAAAAATTATAGTAATACTTTTATGCACCAAATACATTAAATTTTCATTTATATTATGAATTATACATTTGTTAATCATCTAAATAATTTGTAATAATTTATGATTCATAAACAATTCTTTTTCATAAAATTATAATGTGAATAATCATTTTATAATAAATAACTAAATGGAAGATCTTATAAAAAATTAAATGAATTTTAATAAACTTGTAAAGTTCTATTAGTAGTTGAATTTTAATAAATAATTAATTTAATTTATTAGATTTATAAGTCAAAGGTTTAAATTGTAATTTCTGAAATTTAATATAAAGGTTTATGGCATAAAATAACAAATTTTAAAACCACAGGGGCCATTTGTGTAAATGTCCAAAACCAAGCCCAATTCCCTCCCCTTACCCACATCGACCTCCGGCCAAGGGATCCGGCCACCTTCGGCGGCCCTCCGGCCACTTCGAAAACCCATTTTTCTCTTCATAATCGAACCCCAAACGTCTCTAATCGGTTCGTGAACGTGGTTCGAACACAATTATGATCTTTAATGGAGTTAAACGACGGTTATGAAACCCAAACCAATCGAGTAACCGAAACTCTTAATCTTAGAGCCGTTTGAGCATTTAAAACTCAATAATAATCTAATTAACTAAACCTAATTGATCATCTATCTCTCTCTAATCGATTACAACCTTCAATTGCACCTGAAACAAATACATACATCCAATTCATCACCTTCATCGCGAGGTTGCAACTAGTCGAACACCACCCACTAGAGTTCAAGAATCAAAATTGATAGAGGACTTTTAGTCCAGATCATCATTTGAATCTATCTGCAAGTTTAATTTCATTGTCATTGAATATTGCTCGTTCATTTTAGACCTACAGCTGCGGCCTTGTTCTTCGCATTGCTCACATTCGATTCGGCTTCAAATCGGGTAACTTAATACACATACCGCTCGGTTTCACTTGGGGATTAAAATCCCAAGGTTGATTCCATTTACATAATCAAATTGGGGTTCAATTTGTCTCTAACCGATTCAAAGTTCTTAAGGTTTGAGAACTTGCTTTAAACGAGTTTATAATAGATCGAAACCAATATAATCCGCGTTGAGGCCTTGGTTTAATGGTTAAGCCTCTGCACCTTTAACATGAGGTCTCGAGTTCAAACCCGGGCACCCTCATGTATTTTTTAAATGCTTTTTAGCCTTAAATAAAATTTTAAAATATTTAAAACTGATGTTATAAACTTCAAATATTTTTAAAAGCCACCAAAGATTTTCTATAATTTTTCTAAGTTTAAATAAACATATTTTGCTAATAAAATATTTTAACAAGGTTTGTTTTTGAACAATTTCTTGTAGAATGGGTGGTAAATAATGCTTAATAAATTATTATTGGTCTAAATGTTATTTTCAAATAATATTGTTTAAATCTTGATTAATTAATCAATTTATTCCTTAAAGTTTATTTAAATTCTTAAAACTTATAAAACATATAAGTTTCTATTATTGATCATCCTTGTTTTAAGACCTTAGAAAAATTATTTAAAACGATTAAAGTGACTTTAAATAATTCTATATTATTTTGCAAGCTATATAAATAAGTATTCAATAAATCTTTTATCAAATTTTAAATAATTAATTTCTAAATTAATTATATATTTTCACACATTATATTTAATCTTTATTAATTCAATAAATTAAATTATTGAATCATACACTATCATTCTTAGTCTTACCTGATTTATACCATATTTATTGAACCAAAACATAATCAATTGTATTATTCTATTTGACTTAATATTAAAATCCCCAAATTCCAATTGAAACCATAATTCATCTTTAGTCATAATCTTATCTTTATTCTAATCATAAGACACCAAATCTTAGGTTGAGTCGTTAAGAGACCATTGGAACTATCTAATTTTCTTATTATTATCCAAAGCGCATTCTACATCATGTGAGTTCTCTATGCCCCCTTTTTACTTTATTTCACACTTTTGGGGTGAAACATGTTAACCTTATAAACTTACACTTGTAAACATCTTGATACTTGTAAATGCACATGCAATTCATCTTTACCTTTTTGTCATGGTTATTTGTGTTACTGTAAGTCTTACATGAGATACATATTTTGTTTACAATTATTAACTATTGCTAGCCGGGCGACGTCTTAGATCTTTGGGCCCGATAAACCTATTTGGTGCTAAAATCGATGTATTGCCGGCTCCTGATGACGTATGCTTGTTCATCATGGGAACCAAGTACACTTAGCCAATCTTATAAACTTGTAATCAAGTCAAGGTTTGGTTGTAACTGTATGTGTTCTATAAACTTGCTAACTCATAACCATTGACATTTGATTGTTACTTCAATCAGAAGTGAGTGAGAATTGCTTAGAACAAACCCATCTCAACAACATCATCTGGTAAACCCAACGTCAGGAGTCATTTGCCCTCCAATCAATCTAAGACATCTAGATGACAATGATAGGAGTGAAACAAAAGAAATATGGAAGAGTCAAAGAAACAACCATCACATTCTTAAGCACAAGTTTGACCCTCCAAAACCTAAAATGATTTTTGGCAATCAGAAACGGTTTAAATTTCTTCAAAAGAATAAAGATCAAATATTTCACTACTCCTCTGACTCTTTAGTTGATGACGATGAGATGACTCCAGCAAAATATCACAAGCAATCTCCAATGTCACCTCTAAATAGATCATAATTTAGAGGAAAATATCAAGAGGTCACAATAATGGATAGGAACGGGAAACCCAAGACCATCATGGCTTGGGTTCCACATTCTAATTAGTTCTATTGTACTTGCAGGGTCATCCATATAGGTCCAAAAGCCTATGGTACGTGGACAGTGGATGTTCCCGAAACATGACTGGAGATCGTTCCCTCTTGTATGACTTCAAGCAAATACAAGGAACTACTATGGCATTTGGAGGAGATTCACAAGGTGGAAGAATTATGGGTGAAAGATCTGTGACAAATGGGATGCTGAGCTTTGATAGAGTGAACTACTATGGACAACTGAACTTCAATCTTCTAAGCGTGTCTCAGATCTGTGACAAGAAATATTGAACTCACTTTACCGACACTCATTGCTACATTCTAAAATCGGGATTTCAGATCTTTGAAGATGGGTTGTCCTAAAGACCCCGAGGAAGAATAATACTTACATCTTAAACCTGAATTATACAACACCTATAGAAGAAACATTTCTTTTGTCAAAAGCATCATTTGATGAGTCCCAGCCTTGGCAAAGATGTTTGGGGCACATAAACATAAAAACATAAATAGATTTGTTAAAGGAAACCATGTCATTGGTCTTCCTCAAAGAGAATTTCATTTTGTTGATCACTGTTCAGCGTGCCTCAAAGGAAAACAACATAAATCTTCTCATAAATCCAAGCTGGTGAACACAAACAATACTCCATTGAAGCTACTTCAGATGGATCTGTTTGGACCAACTCATGTTATGAGCATTGGAAAGAAACAGTATTGTTTGGTGATCATTGATGACTTTTCAAGATTTACATGGGTCTTCTTCTTACTTCATAAAAATGAGGCATCTCAATTAATTCAAAACTTTATCACGAAAATTGAAAACCAACTTGATCATAAGGTCAAAACAATAAGAAGTGATAATGGTACCGAATTTTAAAATGAGGACATGAGTTCATTTTGTGCAACCAAAAGCATTGCTCATCAATTCAGTGCAGCTAGAACTCCTCAACAAAATGGGGCAGCTGAAAGGAGAAATAGAACACTAATTGAAGCAGCATGAACAATGCTAGCCGATGCTAAACTACCTATTACCTTTTGGGCAGAGGCAGTTAACACATCGTGCTTTGTACAAAATCAAACTATAATTGTAAAAGAAAGAAACATGACTCCATATGAACTACTCTTTCATAAAAAATCATTCATTAGATTTCTTAAATTATTTGGTAGTCTTGAATCAATATTAAACACCCGAGACTATTTGGGAAAGTTTTCATCTAAGTCTGATGAAGGATTCTTTCTATGTTATTCTTCTGTTTCAAAGGCTTACAGAGAGTTTAATCCAAGATTAAATATTATTGATAAATCAACAAATTTTCAATTCAAGGAACATTCGTTTCCCAAATCTACAAATGGTCCCGATTGGTTGTTTGATATTGACTCATTTACAAAATCATTTGATCAATTTCACTTGTCTGATGCAGGAGGTCTACATTCAGGTGAAATTTCTTTAGCTTTGGAAAGAAGAGATGACTTTCCATTGATTCCTCCTACATCTGCTGAATACATGAATGAAGATGATCCTCTCCAAGTTGATCCCATCCGACAACCATCACAAAAGCAGAGTGTTTCAACTGAAGGAGGTCCAACCCTGTTACCATCACACTTAGAAATTCTGTCAACAGAGATCAGAAATCAAAAACAAGCTACTCCTCCAGCTGAAACACAAAGAACATCAATTGATGGAAGCAATTAAAGTGTTGCTGAAGCTGAAGCAGTTAATGAAACGGAGTCTTAGTATCTTCATAATTCCCCAACAGTACAAGATGAATGTGCCTCTCCTTATAATGATCTGAATGTTTCTAATCTTGATGTAACTATAGCTGGTGACTCAATTCCAACCACCAGAATACACAAGAATCGTCCGGTGGAAAGCATTATTGGTGAACTTAATGAACGGTGGACACGAAGCAAGTCTGGTAATGCAAACATCGTTTGTTCTCATGCTTTCTTTGTCAAACGGTACCCAAGAACATCAAAGAGGCTCTTCAAGACAATAGTTGGATTGATGCAATGTAGGAAGAATTGCTACAATTCAAGAAACAAGAAGTATGGCAACTGGTAGACCTTCCTGAAGGACAATGCCCCATCGGCACCAGATGGCTGTACAGAAACAAAAATGATGATAGAGGGATCGTCATCAGAAATAAAACAAGACTGGTGGCATAGGGCTACAGACAAAAGAAGGAATTGATTATGATGAAGTGTTTGCACCTATTGCTAGATTAGAAGCAATAAGAATCTTTCTAGCATATTCTGCATCCATGAAGTTTTCTATTTATCAAATGGATGTGAAGTGTGCATTCTTATATAGAAAGATTGCCGAAGAAGTCTATGTGAGTTAACCACCTAGCTTTGAAGATCTAGATTTCCCTCACAGGGTGTACAAGCTTGACAAAGCCCTGTATGGTCTTCATCAAGCAATAAGAAAATGGTACGAGACTCTATCATCTTTTCTTCTTGAAAATGGATATGAAAGAGGAAAGACTGATCAGACTCTCTTCAAAAAGAGAAAACAAAAAGACATGTTGTTAGTCCAGATATATGTGGATGACATCATCTTTGGCTCAACAAACAAGCAACTCTGTAAAGAGTTTGAAGACCTTATGCATTCGAAATTCCAAATGAGTGCAATAGGGGAACTTATTTTCTTTCTAGGGGTGCAAGTCCAACAAACGGTAGATGGAATCTTCATCAATCAATCAAAATACATGGAAACTATGTTGAAGAAATTCCCTTTTGCTTATTGTCAGTCTATTAGAACTCCTGTGGATACTAAAGTGAAAATTGGACCTCATCTGACAGGATCAGTGATCTCAAGTTTGATGGATTAGAGTATAACGCAGCGGAATAAGAACAAGAATTAGACAAATTATAGCAAAAATTTGATATTCGTATGCATTAAGAACAAATATGGTTGTAACGAGAGAATATATTTCTGTGAAAAGGAATGTTTCAATAATGTCAAATGTTTCTGCTCAATCATTCACGATTACAGTAAGGTTGACACTCCTTATATAGAGTGCAATCACTGCTGATATCACGGGATAGTGACATCTGGCAGATTTGTTACAAAATAACTAAAACTTAACAAACTACTAAAATGTTCACAACTACTGAGAACATATCAGAGTGCTAAGTATAAAACATAAAACTACTGATACGAAACTACTGAAACTACAACAACTGAAGAACAAGCTCTTCAGTCGTTTTACAAAACTATTGAAAGGAAAAACAGTAACTACTGAAAGAAAACCGTCACACCTACTGAAGAAGACCTCTTCAGTTGTTGTGACAACGACTGATACTTGGTCTTCAGTACTTGTCTTCAGACTTTGTCTTCAGCACTTGTGTCTTTAGACTTGTCTTCAGCACTTGTCTTCAGACTTTGTCTTCAGCACTTGTGTCTTCAGACTTTGTCTTCAGCACTTGTGTCTTCAGACTTTGTCTTCAGCACTTGTGTCTTCAGACTTTGTCTTCAGCACTTGTGTCTTCAGACTTTGTCTTCAGCACTTGTGTCTTCAGACTTTGTCTTCAGCACTTGTATCTTCAGACTTTGTCTTCAGCACTTGTGTCTTCAGACTTGTCTTCAGCACTTGTGTGTTCAGACTTTGTCTTCAGCACTTGTGTCTTCAGACTTTATCTTCAGCACTTGTGTCTTCAGACTTTGTCTTCAGCACTTGTGTCTTCAGACTTTGTCTTCAGCTGTTGTGGACTTCAGTAGTTGTTGTGACGTCTGTGGGACTTAAGGTTTTTCTGATCCGGCTCATTGGTTCTTTTGGTCCAACAAACTCCCCCTGAACCAATGCAGCCAAAACCTTAACTTTATTGAGGTCCCACTTATTATTGGCAATGAGATTGGTCTTTTTCCTTTTTGATCAGCTAAGAAGATGACCCAATTAAGCACTGGCCTAGGAATAGATTTCTGAAATTTGGTTGGCATAGTATGGATAAGAGCCCTGACTTTGGGGAACTGGACACAGGGCTGGGGTCCTATCCATGAAATCTACTTCCCATGTCTAAGCCTGTAGGATTCTCTGGTGTATGCTCTGAGAAACATAATTTGTTCTTCCATGGTAAGATTTTCAGCTCCACCATCAAACAATCCTTCACGCCCATACAGCTCTGAAATGTACTTAGCCTGTTTGCCATTTTTGAGCTCAACTGTTATGATCTGTCTGTATGCAAACTCATCTGGGTGAGTCCCTTCAAGTAACAGACTGAGCTCATTTTGTTTGAAGTTCTCAAGCCTCTTGTAGACTAACCCCTTTTTAATTACTCTGTTCTCTAACATCTTTTGGGGTGGCTGTTTAGTTTCATAGGCCTTCTTGAAATCTTCTACAATTTCCCAGGGTGATACTACAAGGACCACTGTGATCTCTTCATCTATGATCCTTTTTACTTGGCCCTTGTATCTCGAAGGAATGTCTTTCTTCATAATTCTGTGAGCCACCCTAGGATTAGGCATATTCTCACTTTTTCCTTTTGATATTGAAATGTGTTAGCAAGGGTGTACAATCTCAGAGCCTCTTTCTTCATACTGATTATTGATGAAGAAGCAGCATAAGTTTTGTCTATGCTTTTCAGCATCTCATCATCATGAAGCTTTTGCTGCTATTCTTCTTCTATCTTTACTCTCACAGCTTCCATCTGTGAGGTGGGAGTGATGGGCATAGGTTTGGCTTTAGGCAAAGTTAGGACTGCGGAAAGAGGCAGCCTATCTTCTTCCTCATCATCCTCTTCTTCTTCTTCTTCTAGCCTCAACACCCTTCTCTTCTTCTTCTTGGGTGCATCATCGGCTGTTGGTTTTGAGGGTAAAGGAGTTGGTTTAGTGGGTTGTGGTAGTGGTGATTTTGAAGTGGGAGGTTTTGCAGGTTGTTCTAGCATTCTTGTAGTGAGTGAGGCTTTTGAGTGTTTTGCTAGTTCCTTTCTGTTCCCAGCACCTGCCTCATTTAGTGCTTCAATCACCAATCCCTTAGTGTATGCTTCAGACGAACAGATCTTGGTGGTTATTGCCAAGATACTGTCCTTGGTCCATGTCTTAATCTTGATCAATGATCTCCCAAGGTACTTTGCAATGAATCTGATCATGATCTCTAGTCTTTCTCTTTCTAATGCATCATAACTTGCCCATCTTGAGTTAATTTCTTCAACTTCAAGTCTCCTAATCTCTGAGTCAAGCTGTGTAGTATCGAACCCCTGTCTATACAGTTGATCAATAATGGAGTCCATTGATTTACTGTGTGTAGCATCCGCCATTTTGATCATCTCATCGAGTGCGAGTTCTTTTTCTTTTCCTTCAACCTTCCTCTTCTTATATGTGACATGAAAGTCTATGTGACTTTCACCCACTTGATCAATGTCAGCTCCCTTCACAGACTCCTCTTCCTTCGCAGCCTCCTTTTCTTTCTTCCCTTCTATGCTCTTCCTCTTTGCTTTCACTAACTGACTCTCCCCCTTTTTGGTTGCATTGGTTGCAAGGGTTTGAGTAGCAGAAAGCCTTGTGCTCACAATCTCCTCCACCAGGGGTTGTATGATTGAGGGAAGCCTCTCATCCATGGTTTTGATCACAATGTCTGTGATCATTTGGGTGATGAGAGGTAGGGATTACTGAAAGATAGCAGCTGTTTGCTCAGAGGGGTTCTGTCCCTGAGAAGCAGTGCCAGAAATAAAAGCTGGTTGCTCAGAAGTTTTGAGTGGCTGAGTGTGTGGGAGACCTTCAGGTGAAGGTGCATTTGTGGGTTTATGTTGGTGGCAGATGGAATTGCTTGTTGAGAGATTTGGTTAAGTAGTATTTGTAGTCTACTGACTTCTTCCTCAAGAATTGTGTTCTGGGCCAGAACATCATAAAAGAAGCCCAGGTCATCATCAGCAGATGCTGAATCACCTGACCTCTTGCTTGTAGCAGGATGTACATGCACTGGGTGTAGACCAGTTTTAGCATGTGCCCCTTTTTCTTGGAACTAGGGACTTCCAGCCTCAGGACGATGTCCTTCATCAGCTATTGCCTCTGGTGAGGTCTTAGCAATGTTACCAGCCTCAGTCTGAACATGTGCTGATTCAGAAGAGGTGGCAGCCTCACCAGATGTTCTAGTCTCCATATCCACACCAGGAGATAGAATAGTTAAACCCTTGTGCTGTGGGCTGTCAGAAGCATGTTGATCCTCTTCCTCAATTGCTGTGGTTTTCCCCTTTGTTGGTGTTTGTTGGGGAGGAGGAGAGGCATGCAGCTGAGTCAGCACGTTTGCAATAATGAGAGTAGGACTTTGTGGAGCGGTTGCAGTGGGAGATGGGGTAAAAGCAGTATGCACCTGGGGAGAATGGTGCTCTTCAATGGCAATCTCCTCAAATGAGGAAGATCCCAGATTAGTGGTACCCCTTCTTTGGTTGCTGCAGGCTCCTTTTGAGAGGAATCCTGAGCGGCTGTGGCTGGTGAAGTCCTTGTATCCACTAGGGGGTTATAACCAGTGGATATAGCCTGCGTTTGTGTTGCAGGGGCATCCTCAGGGGACTCATTTCCCTGAGTAGCCTTTTTTGTCTTCTTTTTAGTGGGTTTGGTGGGGACTTTGGATTTGGAGGTGGTGGCTATGGGTTCCAGCTGCGTGGGTTTGCGCAGCTTGGCAGTCATTTTTAGTGATTGGTCAGAGTTGTGCCGGGAGTATACTTCAGGCAATACAGCCGTAGCAGCGACTCCCAGGCCAACAAGTCCCTCAGCTTGATGCTGGTTTTCAATTATGGCCATTATGAACCGAGGATATAATATCCAACGGTTAGCAAGTTGTTTTTGGGCCATATGCTTGAGCTCTAAAAATAATATTTCAGAAAAATTTGATCCCATGATGAGGTCTTGGGGCATTTGATCCCATGATGAGGTCTTGGGGCAAGGCAGACATTTACCAGGTGAAAGATGAGACGTTCGGCATCCTGGAAATGTTTCTTCAATATGGTAGATGCACTCAGGTTACCCTGGTATCCATGCTGGGCAAATGATTGATCGATTGTTCCCTTTGGATAACTAGTTGGGAAAGTAGCATTATCCAGATTGAGGGTTTGGCGAAGAATGTCTGGAGTAATGACCACTTTTTGACCATGGACAAACGATTGAAGAGACTCTGTGTCATTCTCCTCAGAGACAAGAGTGACGTTTGTCCAGAATTGGTTAAGAGATTTGGCATATATGGTGGGATTTAACAGAAAAGCCATTTTGTAACGTGACTGAACCATTAAATCAATGGCGTTGTGAAACTTGGTCCAGTATGGCGATTTTGTGAGATGTGCGACACAGTTGTGTCGAGGTTTTAGTTGCATGGTCGCCATTGATGAAGAGATGTTACAGAGTTTTTTTTTGAATGTTAGGTTTGAGAAGAGAAGAAAGCAAAAAAAACTCTGAAGGTGGGATAAGGTATTTAAAGGGTAGGGTTAGAAAACGACTGAAGGTTTTGGTGTTAGTCATCAGTTGTTGAAACTACTGATGACGTGTTATTAACTTTCAGAGGTTTGGAATGACTGACCGTATTGGTGTGATCAGCAGTTGTTATAAAAAAACTGAAGACTTGGTTTTAACCGTCAGACGTTGAAATAGCTGAAGTCTCTGATTTAGTCATCAGTAGTTATAAAACTACTGAAGATTTAGTCATCAGTAGTTATAAAACTACTGAAGACAGTTTTGACTTCAGGTGATGAAACAACTGAGGACTTGGTATTAGTCATCAGTAGTTGGGAAACTACTGAAGACTTTGGTTTTACCATCAGTTGTTGTAAACAGCTGAAGACTTGGTGTTAGTCATCAGTAGTTGTGAAACTACTGAAGACATGGTTTTGCTTCAGTTGTTTAGAAAGAAACAGCAGTTGGGAACTACGGAAGACAAAAAGGCTCATCAGTAGTTGTCGTCAATTCATTGCTTTTTAGCTGTTTCATACTGTCCTCAACACGTACTCATCAGACGTTTTCATCTGTTTTCAGATGTTTCATAGGACATCAGTACGTATTTGTATTTCTGACAACAGTAGTTGTAGCTACATCAGCTGTTGTAACTACATCAATTGTTTTAACAAGTACTTGAGACTGAGAAGTTAAGCTCTAGTAGTTTAAAGAAAACTTCCGGTGGGAAAATAACTTCAGTACTTATATATATGACAGTAATAAACTAATGATCATCAGTACTTGTGAGCTGAGATCATCAGTAGGTGTCACTTATTCTAGCTGCAGCATACCAAGCCTTAACACTAGGTTTTGGAAAGTTGTGCTATCCAAGGCTTAGTGAAAATGTCTGCAAGCTCATCAGCACTAGGAACAAATTTTGGATCAATCAGACCTTTTTCAAAACAATCTCTAATAAAATGGTGTCTGATTTCAATATGTTTAGTCCTAGAGTGCTGGACAGGATTCTTGACAATACAAAGAGCTGAAGAACTGTCCATTAACAATGGGGTATTAGTCTCTGTTATGCCATAATCCAATAATTGGTTTTGAAGCCAGAGTACCTGAGATGTACAGCTTGCAGCAGCAATGTACTCTGCTTCAGCAGTTGATGTAGCAACTGAGGTTTGCTTCTTACTCTGCCAAGAAATCAAGCAGTTGCCTAAGAATTGGCATCCTCCTGAAGTGGACTTTCTTGTCAACTTACACCCTGCATAGTCACTGTCAGAAAAAGCAACTAATTTACCAGAATGTCTAGTAGAATACCATAAACCTAGAGATGGAGTGCCTTGCAAATATCTAAAGATCCTCTTGACTGCAATCAAATGAGACTCCTTAGGTGCAGCCTGAAATCTAGCACAAACACATGTAGCAAACATAATATCTGGTCTAGAAGCTGTTGAGTACATCAAGGACCCAATCATACATCTGTAAAGTGTTTCATCAACCACTTTACCTTTCTGATCTGTATCTAGTTGTGTGGTGTTGCACATGGGAGTAGAACAGGGCTTACCCTTTTGTAAATCAAACTTTTCCAAAAGATCTTTTGTGTATTTGGACTGATGAATGAAAATTCCATCAGCCTTTTGTTTGATTTGCAAACCCAGAAAGAACTGTAATTCTCCCATGGCACTCATTTCAAACTTCTGTTGCATCAACTTTGTAAAGGCATCACACAACTGTGGATCAGAGGATGCAAAAATAATATCATCTACATAAATTGAACAAGTAGATTATGCTGCCCAGCTTTCTTAATGAATAAAGTCTTATCTATGGAGCCTCTAGTGAAATTATTTTCCAGAAGAAAGTTTGATGTCTCATACCAGGCTCTAGGAGCTTGTTTCAACCCATAGAGAGCCTTATCAAGCTTATACACCCAATTAGGATGTTTATTGTCCTCAAAACCTGGTGGTTGACATACATAAACCTCTTCTTTAATTTTCCCATACAAAAATGCACTTTTGACATCCATTTGAAAAAATTTAAGGTTGTGATAAGCAGCATAAGCTAAAAACAATCAAATTGCTTCTAGTCTGGCTACAGGGGCAAAGGTTTCATTATAATCAATACCTTCCTCTTGTGAAAACCCCTGTACAACCAGTCTGGCCTTGTTCTTAACAATAAGCCCATTTTCATCAGTTTTGTTCCTAAACACCCATTTAGTGCCTATTGCACACTTACCTGGAGGTAGAGGAACCAGTTCCCACACTTGCTTTTTCTTGAACTGAAGAAGCTCAAGCTGCATGGCTTCAACCCATCCATTGTCCCTTAAGGCAATGTGATAGTTCTTTGGCTCTTGCTGACTAATGAAGAGAGCATAGAAGCAGAAATTTGACAACTGACTTCTTGTTGAAACGCCAGCATTGATATCACCAATGATTTGAGACATGGGGTGATTCTTCAGATCTTGGTACACAATAAGATCTGTGCAAGTGTTTGTAGCAGGCTCAGCAGCAACATATGGTGATGGTGAGGCATTTCCTTGAAACCAATCAGTAGATGGTAATTCAAAGGAAGTTGAAGTTGTAGAAATCTCATTAGCATTTGTTGTGGATTGTGCTACAGAAGCTACAGGAACATCAGGTCTAGCTGAATCAGGCAGTTGATCACTAAACTTGAAAAGGTGATTACTGATATCATCATCATCAGTAACACCAGATGGATGACTAGCTATAGAAGATGATGGATTCATATGATCTGCAAGAACAGGTGGTTGATAAGGAACATATTGCAGAATGTCCAGATCAAACAACTCCACGGGGTTTTGTGGAATTGTATCCTTAGGGGATTCATTGAACTTCACATGCAAGGTTTCTTCAACTATCTTTATCCGACAGTTGAATACTCTATAAGCCTTGCAAGTGGATGAATACCCAACAAAATACCCTGCATCCACCTTAGAATCAAACTTTTGGAGTTGATCCTTTGTGTTGAGAATGTAACAGGGACACCCAAATGCTCTAAAGAATGAAATCAAAGGGGTTAAATGATGTAAAACTTCATAAGGAGTTTTCATCAACTTCTGATTTACTAAGACTCTATTCTGTACATAGCAGGCTGTATTGATAGCTTCAGCCCAAAAGGTCAGTGGCAGACCAGAATCAGCCAACATGGACCTTGCAGCTTTAATGAGGGTCCTGTTCTTTCTCTCCACTACTCCATTTTGCTCTGGAGTCCTTGAGATGCTATACTGCCTCTTGATTCCCTTTGACAAGTAAAAGTCATCAAGAGTGTGGTTTCTGAATTCAGTACCATTGTCACTCCTCACACACTTAACTGGTAGGGAATACTACTTCTCAACGTGTAACACAAAGTTCATAATGACTGAGCAGCCTCATCCTTTGAATGCAAGAAGAAGGTCCATACATATCTAGAGTAATCATCCACAATTACCAGACAGTATTTCTTCTTTGCCATACTCATTACCTTCACAGGACCAAAGAGATCCATGTGCAGTAGTTGTAAGCAGGCATTAGACTTGGACTCTTCTATGGTTGGGAATGAAATTTTATGTTGTTTCCCTTTTAAGCATGCAGTGCAGATTTCATCACAATTGAACTCCTTTATTGGAAGACCTCTCACTAAACTCTTGTGGATCAGCTGATTCATGTTTTTGAGATTAACATGACCCAGCCTTCTATGCCACAGTTTAGATTCTTGGAGTGAGGCCTTGGAGAACAAGCATGGATGGCCTCTCAACTCAATTTTCTTTGACAGATCCAAGGCATATACTCTTCCTATCCTGTTAGCCTTCAGGAGAGTATTATCATCCAGTACTTTGTCAATTAGGCTCAGAACCTTGGAAGACAGAATCCTACAGTTCTGGCTTGTGAAAAGAGCAACATGTCCTTTGTCACACATCTGACTGACACTCAATAGATTGTATTTGAGATTCTCCACATGGTTGACATCATCAAATCTAATATCTCCATTAGACACAAATCCCTTTCCAATGATGTAACCTTTAGCATCATTTCCAAATGAGACAAATCCCTTCTTTCCCTGAGAGTAATCATGAAGAAGAGAGCTGCTCCCAATCATGTGCATGGATCCTCCACTGTCCATATACCAGATGCTTCTTTGGCATGCTGAAGAACCCTGCACAGTCATAAGAAACTAGTTAGCTTTGGAGACCCAAACCTTTTTGGTTTTGGGACTGACTTTATCAACAGATTTCACCATAGCTGGTCTCTCATGACTGACAGCTGATGAAGATGGAGATGGTACTGAAATGGATTTGGACCTGGAATTCCTCTCCAGTGGTTTGATCACATGGGCTTCAAGTTGGTTAACTCTCCCCAATAGATACTGAACCATCATAACAAGTTGTGTCTGATTTGAAGCTCGAGCTTTCAGTTCATTTGACACTCTAGAGCTTGTTTTTGATGAGTTCCTGTGACCCACCATTCCCTCCTTCTTAGACTTCACAGACTTCGTCTTATGTTTATCATGAGGAACAATATCAGCTGTCTTCTGATAAACCGCATCCTTCTTAGTGGATTTGAGTAAGGCCTTGGGTTTATCAGGTTGAGATGATTGTGGTACAAACTTGGTCTCAAACTCAGTTTTCATTTTATTTATTTCTAGTTTAATGAGCTCATCCCTTTGGAGCTTTAAACCCTTTTTGTACCAACATTCATCAGATAGATGATTGAATTTACCACAAATTTCACATGGTTTATTCTTCATCTTGGACATCTTTACTGCTGAAGTGGAAACTACTGAAGGTGTGATCTTCAGTACTTTCCTCCTATCAGTACTAGGTACTAAAGATTTGTAACAGCTGAAGACTGGTAATTCAACTGTTTTCCATCCGTCATAATAGACTGTTTGATGGATTCCTCAGCAGTTGTTAGTCCTTGTATTTCAACTGATTTGAAATGCTTTTCAGATGTTGGGTCTCTTTCAGTACTTGGGGTACATTGAGGAACAACATCTGAAGTACTCAGCTTCATATGAGTCTCAGTAGTTAGACCATCAGTCAATTTATTTGTTGAGATCTTAATACTGGTTTCATTCTCTGATCTTAGATTATCATTGGAGAATGACTCACACGATAATGTGGTTTGGAGATTGCTTTCACTTTTAGACTTAACTATGGAGTTAGAAGTAAAGTCTGTTGGTGGAGCAGTATGGTTATAACCAATGCCAAACTTCACATTTGAAGCAGTTTGCTTGCTAAGAAGCATTTCAAATCCCTTGCATGATGAGACCTAGCGTTCACACTCAACTTGGGTCACTGCAAGTTTTTCTTTGAGACTCCTGTGGTCTTCCAGAATAACCTCTAGCTTGGCCTTTTGATCATTTAATTGGCATTTAAGCTTATAAATCTCATCACTTTTACTGTTAAGAGCAGACTCATACTCAGCTTTTCTTTTGAAAATGGTTTTCTCAAGCTCAAGTTTTTGATTTATTAGTGCTACATTTGCCTCTCTAATAGAGACGAAGGCAGCTATGCATGATTCAGAACATAACTTGGCTTTAGCCTCTGAAGATACCTGAGTTACCTGTGAAGATGATGCATTTGAACAAGAACCCTCAGTAGACTCCAGGGCCATGAGAGCAAGATTTCCAAAAGGGTGTTCACCACCATGTTGACTAGCACAAGCATAGTATTGCTCAGTGTGACCAGACAAGTTATCAGGTAAGCTACTCCAGTCAACGACTCCAGGTGTGAAGAAGCTGTGATGAGTTGTGATTGAGATGGAGATGGTTGAGGTTCTGGTAGAGCATGAGATTGTGGTACAATAGGAGCTTGAACTTGATTTGACTGTGGCATATAATAGCAGGGATAAGGATATGGCATTTGATCCTGAGGAACAAAATATGCAGGAGAATGAGGGTGGGATGAGTGACTAGAACCAGCAGAATGTTATCCTCATCTGGGCAGTGCCATGGCCAAAATTCCATGGGCTTTTGCATCAATCTCAAACAATTTCTTATCCTCATCTGAGTATTGCTCCCTCCTCTTCGAAACCATTTGATTGGTTTTCGGGTTATTCACCATAGGCTTGTGTGGACCATGTACCACTGATGTCCAACAACCTGAGCTGTTAACAGACAGGTGATGGAGCATTCGTCATTGCCATATGTTATACTCATTCCTAACCAGCATCGGAGGCTTGGTTGAGGAACCAGTATTGTGAGGATCATTGGAAGGAGTAGTCATTTTAGGTCCAAATACAATTTAATTCAAGCTTTTAAAAGATTTTACACAGACCACAACAGACTCAATGAAAACCAAGAATAAATCTCAGGATGAATGACCAAAAACACAGAAAATTCAATTTCTATAACCGTTTCTTGCAAAAATGTTAATTCAATCAAACTTGGACCTTGGATAGCAGTTTCAATGATCAATTATTAGAGCGATCAATGATTAACCTGCTCTGATACCATTTGACAGGATCAGTGATCTCAAGTTTGATGGATTAGAGTGTAACGCAGCGGAATAAGAACAAGAATTAGACAAATTATAGCAAGAATTTGATATTCGTATTCATTAAGAACAAATATGGTTGTAACGAGAGAATATATTTCTGTGAAAAGGAATGTTTCAATAATGTCAAATGTTTCTGCTCAATCATTCACGATTACAGTAAGGTTGACACTCCTTATATAGAGTGCAATCACTGCTGATATCACGGGATAGTGACATCTGGCAGATTTGTTACAAAAATAACTAAAACTTAACAAACTACTGAATGTTCACAACTACTGAGAACATATTAGAGTGCTAAGTATAAAAGATAAAACTGCTGATACGAAACTACTGAAACTACAACGACTGAAGAACAAGCTCTTCAGTCGTTTTACAAAACTACTGAAAGGAAAAACAGTAACTACTGAAAGAAAACCGTCACAACTACTGAAGAAGACCTCTTCAGCTGTTGTGACAACGACTGATACTTGGTCTTCAGTACTTGTCTTCAGACTTTCTCTTCAGCACTTGTGTCTTCAGACTTTGTCTTCAGCACTTGTCTTCAGCACTTGTGTCTTCAGACTTTGTCTTCAGCACTTGTGTCTTCAGACTTTGTCTTCAACACTTGTGTCTTCAGACTTTGTCTTCAGCACTTGTGTCTTCAGACTTTGTCTTCAGCACTTGTCTTCAGACTTTGTCTTCAGCACTTGTGTCTTCAGACTTTGTCTTCAGCACTTGTGTCTTCAGACTTTGTCTTCAGCACTTGTGTCTTCAGACTTTGTCTTCAGCTGTTGTGGACTTCAGCAGTTGTTGTGACGTCTGTGGGACTTAAGGTTTTTCTAATCCGGCTCATTGGTTCTTTTGGTCCAACAATAAGGCAAATCAGTGGATCAGACTCACTATCGATCTATGATCAGTTCACTTATGTATCTAACAACTAGTAGGCCTGACATTATGTTTGGTGTTTGTGTGTGTGCCAGATATCAAGCTGATCCTAAGGAATCTCATGTGAATGCTGTCAAAAGGATATTCAGATATCTTAAGGGCAAACCTGCTCTTGGACTATGGTATCCAAAGGAAGTAGACTTCAATCTCTATCCTTCACTGACAATGATTATAGAGGATGCAACTTCAATAGGAAATCCACCTCTAGCGGTTGTCAATTTCTTGGTCCTAGACTGGTCTCTTGGCAGTGCAAGAAGCAGACAAACGTATCTGTCTCAACAGCAGAAGCTGAGTATATTGCAGCATCAGCTTGTTGCTCTCAAGTACTCTGGCTTCAAAACCAGATGCTTGATTATGGTTTTAGCTTCTTGCACACACCATTCATATTGACAACACAACAACTATTTTCCTTAAAAATAATCCAGTTCAACACTCAAAAACAAAACACATTGAAATTAGATACCACTTTTTTAGAGACTGTGCATAAAAGGGGTTAATCAAATTGATTCAAGTACCCACTAAAAATCAATTAGTGGATTTATTTACTAAGGCATTTGAACCTGGTAGGTTTGAATTCCTAGTTCAATCAATTAGAATGATTAACCTTGAGTAAAACCAACCAAAACATCAAAAAAAGTCAAAAACACTAGAAAAACACAAAAAGAAGTCAATTTTAGGAAGAAAATAATACTTTTGGAAATGATACAATTATAGTCGTTATATCATTCACTGTGCGTAAGTTCAAAAATTGAAAGACTACCATGACTTACCAGATATGTTGGTAGGATCAACTTGGAAGAGAAGATATATGCAGTGATAAATTAACATCTTATTCAATGGTGAAACACTCATCTCAAAGTACATGTATGTATTGGCTTATCTGAGTGCATGTGTGTGTAGTAACCTAAACACACCAGGTAATGATACTTTATGAATCTCTTTCACCTACATCAAGTTTTATCTTTGTTTTGCTGAGCAAAGACCTGAGGAAACAAGCACATAGTGCAGATGTACTGATCCAAAAGATTCCTAATGAGGAACACATCCAAATTGGATGAATCTATAAAAGCAATACATTCCAATTGAATGAACAAAAGAATCCTATCATGGATCACCTTCCAAAGTGAAGTCAAAATAATCCCATGTGGGTCATCATGAAAAGGATCAAAGTAAAAGAATCCCAATGAGGATCGGAGAAAATGAGGTCTTATAACTTAAGTAACCTGTTAGGATGAGTGATCTACGTTTGATTGATTAGAGAGTATAGCAGCGGAAATCAAACAATGAATTAGCCAATTCACAAGAACACAAAAGATATTCAAGGTAAGAACAAACGGTTATAGACAGAGAGAATTCTGCAAAAGATATTTCATTCAATATTCGCTTTCGTGGTAACAGAATGTCACACATACAATTAGGTCAACACCTCTTATATAAGAGATGTGACATCTGCTGATGTCACTTGATAGTGACATCTAATAGAATTATTCAAACTACTGAAAGTTAACACAACTACTGAAGATGTCAAACAACTGACATCTTCTTACAAAAATGCTAAGTGTTAACTATCACTACAACTACTGAAAAGAAACTACTGAAACTACAACGACTGAAGAACATGCTCTTCAGTCGTTTTACAAATACTGAAACAAAAAGAAAACTACTGAAAGGAAACCATTACAAAAACTGAAGAATGCTTCTTCAGCTGCTGTAACAAACTCTAAAGGCTTTAGTACTTGTACTTGAACTTCAGCTGTTGTCATCAGCTGATGTCTTTAGTCTTTGTACTTCAGCTGTTGATCTTCAGTACTTTGTTCTTCAGCTTTTGATCTTCAGACTTTGGTCTTCAGCTGTTGAAGTCTTCAGTACTTTAGTCTTCAGCTGTTGAAGTCTTCAGACTTTGTCAAACAGCTGATCAAGTCTTCAGCAGTTGTTGTGATGTCTGTGGGACTTAGAGGTTTTTCTGATCAGGCTCATTGGTTCTTTTGGTCCAACAAACTCCCCCTAAACCAATGCAGCCAAAACCTCTAAACTTATTGAAGATGTCCCACTTATGATGGCAGAAGGATTGGTCTTTTTGTCTTCTAGATCAGCTCAGAAGTGACCCTTGTAAGCACAGGCCTGGGAAGAGGTCTCAACGATCTGTTCGGCAAAGTATGAATGGGAACTCTGTCTTGGGGAACTGGACACAGATCTGTTACCCCATCCATGAGATCTACTTCCCCACTATGAGTCTGTATGACTCTCTTGTATAGGCCTCAAGGAAGGTAATTTGTTCCTCCATGGTCAGCTCTTCAGCACCTCCTTCAAATAATGATTCTGGCCCATAGTACTCAGATAGGTATTTGACCTGTTTCCCATTCTTTAGCTCCACAGTTGTTATTATTCTATAAACCAATTCATCAGGGTGATTACCCTCTAGGAACAACTGGAGCTCATTCTTTCTGACTTCCTCAAGCCTCTTATATACTAACCCCTTTTTCACCATTTTATTTTCCAGCATTTTCTATAGGGTTTGGTTAACTTTATAAGCTTTCTTGAATTCATCTAGGATTTCCCAGGGTGATACTACAAAGACCAGTGAGATGACTTCATCTACAATCTTCTTCACCTGGCCAATGTATCTCTGTGGAATGTTTTTCTTGTGAATCCTGTGAGACACCCTGGGATCAGGCCAAATCCTCAATCTCTCCTTTTGATATTGAAATGTATGCTTAAGAGTGTATAATCTAAGAGCATGCTTCTTCATGTTGATGATAGAAGATATGGAAGCATATGCTTTGTCAACCCTCCTCAACAATTCCTCATCATGTTGTTTGTGAAGCTCTTCTTCTTCTAGCTTCACTTTCACAAGTTGTCTTTGAGTTTCAGGAGTAATTGTTGGAGAGTGACTTGTGGCCTTCGGCAACTGTATAACAGCTAAGAAGATGTGGCAGCATATGCTTTGTCAGCCTATCTTCATCTTCATCATCATCTTCTTCATCATCTTCTAGCCTCAATACCCTTCTCTTCTTCTTCTGGGGTACATCATCGGCTATTGGTTTTGAGGGTAAGGGAGTTGGTTTGGTGGGTCGTGTTTTGGTGGTTTTGGTGTGGGAATGTTGGCAGGCTGTTCTAGCATTTTTGAGGTGAGTGTGGCTTTAGTTTGCTTGGCTAGTTCAGTCCTGCTCCCAGCACCAGCTTCATTCAAAGCTTCAACAACTAATCCTTTAGTGTATACTTCAGACGAACAGATCTTGGTGGTTATTGCCAAGATGCTGTCCCTGGACCAAGCCTTGATTTCGATCAATGATCTTCCAAGATATTTTGCTATAAACCTGATCATGATCTCCAGCCTTTCTCTTTCTAACACATCATAACTTGCCCATCTAGTTTGGATTTCTTCAATCTCTAATCTTCTGATCTCAGAGTCAAGTTTGTCTGCTGTGTTTGGCATCAGCCTCTTTCACCATCAGCTCCAAGGCAGTCTCCTTTTCATTCTTTCTTTTCTTTGATTTCTCCATGTCAGCTTCCTTCTCCTTCTCTTTTTCAGTCTCCACAGCCAACTCCTTCTCCTTTTCCACTTCTGTCACTTCTGTTTCTTTCTCTTTCTCTTTCCTCTCTGCACTCCTCTTTCTTTTTGCTTTCACTGACTGAATCTCCCCCTTTTTAGTTGCATTGGTTGCAAGGGTTTGATTGTCAGAAAGCTTTTTGCCCACAACTTCCTCTATCAAAGGTTGGATTACTGAGGAAAGCCTCTCATCAATGGTTTTGATCACGATATCAGTGATTATAGGTGTGATGAGAGGTAGGGAATTTTGAAAGATAGCAGCTATTTGCTCAGGGGGTTCTGTTCCTGAGAAATAATGCCAGAAGCAGAGGCAGGTGGCTGAGTATTTGGGAGTGGCTCTGTGTTTGGGAGAGCTTCAGAAGAAGGTGCCATATGTGGGGTTTGAGAGGCAGATGGTCTTTGATCCTCAGAAGTTTTGGCAAGCAGCTCTTTGAGTCTGCTCACCTCCTCTTCCAGGATGGTGTTTTGGGCTAACACATCGTAAAAGAAGCCCAGGTCATCATCAGTAGTTACTGAATCACCTGACCTCTTGATATAATCAGGATGAACATGCACTGAGTGTAGATCAGTTGTAGCATGTGCCCCTTTGTCTTGGAACTGGGGACTTCCTGCCTCAGGACAATGTCCTTCATCAGCAGTTGCCTCTGGTAAGGACTTAGTGATGGTACCAACTACATCCTGATCATATGCTGAAGCAGGATAAGTGGCAGCCTCACTAGAAGTTCCAATCTCCTTTTCTACACTAGGAGATGGAACATTGTAACCCCTATGCTCTGGGTTATCAGATGCACTTTGGTCCTCCCCCACAATGGTAGAGGTATTCCCAGTTGGAATTGGTATCTGGGGAGGGGGTGAGGAGTGCAACTAACTCAACACTTGTGCAACAATTAATGTAGGACTTTGGGGGGCGGTTGCATGTGGTGATTGGGTAGAAGCAGATTGCACCCGGGGTGAATGGTGCGCTTCAATGGTAACCCTCTCAAGTGAGATAGGTTCCAACATTGTGGGTTCCCCAATATTGGTTGCAACAGGATCCTGTTGAGAGGATACCTGTGCGGCTTTGGCAGGTTGAATCTTTGACACAACTGGGGGTTAATACCAGTATGTGGTTCCTGTGTTTGTGGTACAGGGGCATCCTTAGGGGACTCATCTCCTTGAGTAGCCTTTTTTGGATTTTTGGATTTGGGTTTGGTAGGGACTTTGGATCTGGAGGTGGTAGTTGTGGGTTCCAACTGCGTGGGTTTTCGTAGCTTGGCAGCCTGTTTCAGTGTTTGGTCAGAGTTGTGCCTGGAGTATACTTCAGGCAATACAACCATTGCAAGGACTCCAAGCCAACAGTCCCTCAGCTTTCAGCTGATTCTCTATGATGGCCATAATGAACCGAGGATATAATACCATCGATTAGAAAGAGATTTTGAGGCCATATCCTTAACTTCAAGAAAAATAATTTCAGAAAAGTTTAAGTCTTGTTGCTCAAGGATAGAGAATAGTACCTGCTGCCACTTGGTAGACATTTGATCCCAAGAGGAAGTCTTAAGAGCTAAGGAAACATTTACCATGTGAAAGATAAGACGTTCCGCATCATGGAAATGCTTCTTCAGGATGGTAGAGGTATTGAGGTTACCCTGATATCCATGGTGGGCAAAGGATAAATCAGTTGTGCCCTTTGGATACCCAGCGGGCAAAGTGGCATCATCCAAGTTTAGGGTTTGGCGAATGATTTCCAGAGTGATGACCCTTGATGGTTGTTGACGAACGAATGGAGAGACTCGGTGTTGTTCTCCCCAGTTATAAGGGTGACGTTCGTCCAAAACTGGTGTAAGATTCGGCATGAATGGTGGGATTTAGAAGAAAGGCCGTTTGGTAGGGAGATTGGACCATCAGATCAATAGAGTTATCGAACTTTGTCCAGAAGGGGATTTTAAGGTAGGCAACACAGTTATGTCGTGGTTTGAGCTGTATGGTCGCCATTATGAGAGAGAAGTTTTGGAGATTTGAACGTTAGGTTTGAAGAGGATGAAGCTCTGAAGGATTAGGTATTGGGTATTTATAGGGTAAGGGTTAGAAAACGACTGAAGGGTTAGTGTTATTCATCAGTAGTTGTAAACGACTGATGACCTGGTATTACCCTTTCAGAAGTTGAAACAACTGAAGTCTTGGTTTTAGGCATTAGTAGTTATAAAACTACTGAAAACCATGGTTTTGACTTCAGATGTTTGAAAACAACTAAGACTTGGTTTTAGTCATCAGTAGTTGTGAAACTACTGAAAACCTTGGTTTGTCTTCAGGTGTTGTAAACAACTCATAGCTTGGTATTAGTCATCAGTAGTTGTGAAACAATTGAAGAAATGGTTTTGTTATCAGTTGTTGTAAACAGCTGATGACTTGGTGTTAGTCATCAGTAGTTGTGAAACTACTGAAGACATGGTTTTGTCATCAGTTGTTTAGGATGAAATAGCAGTTGTAGAAACAACTGAAGAGAAAGTTCTCATCAGTAGTTTTCGTCAATTCCTAGCCTTTCAGCTGTTTCATACTGTCCTCAACACTTACTCATCAGCCTTTTTGTGGTTTTCAGTTGTTTCATAGGACATCAGTACTTATCTGTTTTTACGGACATCAGTAGTTATAACTACATCAGTAGTTGTAACTTTAGAGTCGTTTTAACAGAATCAGTACTATATGTGATATGGTCACTAATGATCATAGTACTTATTTACTGAGATCATCAGTAGTTATCACTTATTCTAGCTGCAGCATACCAAGCCGTAACACTAGGTTGTGGAAAGTTGAACTATCCAAAGGCTTAGTAAAAATGTCTGCAAGCTCATCAGCACTAGGCACAAACTTAGGATCAATCAGACCTTTTTCAATACAATCCCTAATAAAATGATGTCTGATCTCTATATGTTTGGTCCTAGAGTGCTGGACTGGATTTTTGACAATGCACAGAGCTAAAGCACTCTCCATTAATAATGGAGTCTTAGTCTCTGTAATGCCATAATCCAAAAGTTAGTTCTGAAGCCAGAGTACCTGAGAAGTACAACTTGCAGCTGCAATGTACTCTGCTTCAGCAGTGGATGTAGCAACAGATGTTTGTTTCTTACTCTGCCAAGAAATCAAACAGTTGTCTAGGAATTGACATCCACCAGAAGTTGACTTTCTAGTTAACTTGCACCCTGCATAGTCACTATCTGAAAAAGCAACTAATTTGCAAGAGTGTCCAGTGGAATACCATAAACCTAGAGATTGTGTACCTTGCAAATATCTAAAGATCCTCTTGACTGCAATCAAATGAGACTCTTTAGGAGCAGCCTGAAATCTAGCGCAGACACAAGTAGCAAACATGATATCTGGTCTAGAAGCTGTTAAATACATCAAGGACCCAATCATACATGTGTAAAGTGTTTCATCAATAGCTTTACCTTTCTGATCTGCATCCAGTTGTGTGGTGTTGCACATGGGAGTAGAACAAGGCTTACAATTTTTAAATCAAACTTATTCAAAAGATCTTTTGTATATTTTGACTGATGAATAAAGGTTCCATCAGCCTTTTGTTTTATTTGCAAGCCTAGAAAGAACTGTAATTCTCCCATTGCACTCATTTCAAACCTCTTTTTCATTAATTTGGTAAAATCTCACACAACTGGGGATTAGAGGATGCAAAAATAATATCATCAACATAAATTTGAACAAGTAGCTTATGCTGATCCATCTTCTTAATAAACAAAGTTTTATCTATTGAGCCTCTAGTGAAATTATTCTTAAGAAGAAAAGTGGAAAGAGTCTCATACCAGGCTCTAGGAGCTTGTTTCAACCCATAAAGAGCCTTATCAAGTTTATACACCCATTCAGGATGTTTATTATCCTCAAAACCTGGTGGTTGACACACATAAACTTCTTCTTTTATTTTACCATATAAAAATGCACTTTTGACATCCATTTGAAAAACTTTAAGATGGTGGAATGCAGCATAGGCTAAGAACAATCTAATTGCCTCTAGTCTGGCTACAGGGGCAAAGGTTTCATCATAATCAATACCTTCTTCTTGTGAAAACCCCTGTACAACACAGTAGCCTTGTTCTTAACAATAAGCCCATTTTCATCAGTTTTATTCCTAAACACCCATTTAGTGCCTATTGCACACTTACCTGGGGTAGAGGAACCAGTTCCCACACTTGCTGTTTCTTGAACTGAAGTAGCTCAAGCTGCATGGCTTCAACCCATCCATTGTCTCTTAAAGCAACATGATAGTTCTTTGGCTCAGCTGACTGATGAAGAGAGCATAGAAGCAGAAGTTAGACAATTGACTTCTTGTGGAAACTCCAGCATTGATATCACCAATGATTTGAGACATTGGGTGATTCTTCAGCTCTTGATAAACAATGATATATGTGCAAGTATTTGTAGAACCTTCAGCAGCAGCAGATGTTGATGCAGACTCTTGAAACCAAGAATTGATGGTAACTCAAAAGATGTAGAGGAATCATATCTCATCAGCATTGTTGTGGTGGATGGAACTGCTAAAGCTACAGGAACATCAAGTTTAGCAGACTCAGGCAGTTGGTCATTGAACTTGAATAGGTGAGTATTGATATTATCATCATCATCATCAATACCACCAGGTGGAAGACATGCTGCAGAAGATGATTTATCCACATGATCTGCAACAACTGGAGGTGATAAGGAACATATTGCAGTATGTCCAAATAGAACAACTCCACAGGGTTTTGTGGAATCTTGTCCATTGGAGATTCATTAAACTTCACATGCAAAGTCTCTTCAACTATCTTTGTTCTGCAGTTGAAGACTCTGTATGCTTGCATGTAGATGAATAACTAAAAATACCCTACATCCACCTTAGGATCAAATTTTTGGAGTTGATCCTTTGTGTTGAGAAAAAAACAGGGACACCCAAATGGTTTGAAAAATGAAATTAGAGGAGCCAAGTGATGTAGAACTTCATATGGAGTCTTCATCAACCTTTGATTTACTAAGGCTCTATTCTGCACATAGCAAGCTGTGTTAACAGCTTCAACCCAAAAGGTCAGTGGCAAACCAGAGTCAGCCAACATAGACCTTGTAGCTTCAATTAGGGTCTTGTTCTTTCTCTCCACTACTCCATTTTGTTCTGGAGTCCTTGGGATGCTAAACTGCCTTTTGATTCCTTTGAAAGATAAAATTCATCAAGTGTATGGTTTCTAAATTCAGTTCCATTGTCACTCTTATACACTTGACTGAAGGGGAATATTGCTTCTCAACATACAACACAAAGTTGATAATCTTCTGAGCAACCTCATCCTTTGAATGCAGAAAGAAAGTCCATACAAATCTGGAGTAATCATCCACAATTACCAGACAGTATTTCTTCTTTGCCATGCTCATCACTCTCACAGGACCAAATAGATCCATATGCAGTAATTGCAAGCAGGCAGTGGACTTAGGCTCTTCAATAGAAGGGAATAAGACTTTGTGCTATTTTCCTTTTAAACAAGCAGTGCAGGTTTCATCACAGTGGAACTCCTTATTGGTAAACCTCTCACTAAACTTTTGTGGATCAGCTGATTCATGTTTTTGAAATTAACATGACCCAGCCTTCTGTGCCACAGTTTAGATTCCTAAGGAGAGGCTTTTGAAAATAGGCAAGGATGGCCTTTGAGATTTATTTTCTTGGAAAGATCTACGGCATACACTCTTCCTGTCCTGTTGGCCCTCAGGAGAGTGTGATCATCCAATACCTTATCAATCAAATTCAGAACTTTGGATGACAGAATCCTGCAGTTCTGACTGGTGAAAAGAGCAACATGGCCTTTATCACACATTTGACTGACACTCAAGAGATTGTACTTGAGATTTTCCACATGATTAACATCATCAAACTTTATTTCTTCATTGGAGACAAAGGCTTTTCCAATGATGTAACCCTTAGCATCATTGCCAAAAGAAACAAACCCCTTCTTTCCTTGAGAGTAGTCCTGAAGAAGAGAGTTGTTCCCTGTCATATGCATAGATCCCCCACTGTCTACATAGCAAATGCTACTTTGGCATGTTGAAGAACCCTGTAATCATAAACAATTAGTTAGTTTTTGAGACCCAAACCTTTTTGGTTTTGGGTCTGTTCATATCACCAGATGGTAAACTAACAGACTTGCTATGAATAACAGCCTGAGGGGATGGAGATGGTGAAGAAGAAGAATCCTTTGGCATGGATTTTCTTCTCTGTGGTTTCAACACAGGAGCATCTAATTGGTTCACTCTCCCCAATAGATGTTGAACCATCATAACAAGTTGTGTCTGATTCTGTGATAAAGCCTTCAGCTCATCAGACACATTAGTGCTTGAGTTGATGGGTTCCTGTGTTGTACCATCTCTCTTCGAGCAACCTCAGCTGTTGCTGTTTAACCCCTTTCTTTTTGGATTTTGGGGTCACAGGTTTTGATGTTGCTGGTACAAATTTGATTTCAAACTCAGTTTTCATTTTATCCATTTCTCTTTAATGTTTTCATTATGTTTGAGTTTGGAGCCCTTTTTATACCAGCAATCATCAGTAAGATGATTGAATAAGGCACATATTTCACATGGTTTTTTTTCATCTTAAGTTGATCATCTGCTGAAGAAGATGAAACTACTGAAGACTTGTTCTTCAGCAGTTTGCTATCAGTACTAGCAGTTTTCTTCCCTTTAGTACCTGCTTTCTTGATATCTTCTTCAGTAGTTTTCCCACCCTTTCTACTTGCAGTTTTTTCCTTTAGTACATGTAGTAGTTTGGGCTTGTTCTCCAGGTGTTATGACATTCTTTTTAGTACTTTCAATACTTTGTGAAATATCACCTGGAGTGATCAAATTTTGATCATGTGAGTGTCAGCATTTGAACCATCAACATCAGCTGATAGGTTCTGAGAGGAATTAATGCTGACTTCGACTTCTGATGGAGCTGTATCAGATAGTAGATCACATGATGAAAAGGATTGGTCATTGCTTTCACCATCAGATTCTACCTCTGCTCTGGGAGTAAAATCTGTAGGAGGAGCAGTGTGATTTAACCAATGCCAAACTTCACATTGGAAGCAGATTGCTTACTAAGAAGCATTTCAAAACCTTGCAAGAATTTACCCATGGATCACACTCTACCTGGGTAGTTGCAAGTGTTTCTTTGAGGTCTCTGTACTTCTCTAGAAGTATCTCTTCCCTAGCCTTATCATCAGTGATTTGGCATTTAAGTTTGTAAATCTCATCATTCTTATCATTAATCACAAACTCAAATTCAGCTTTGCTTTTGGAAATTGTTTGTTCTAGCTCAATGTTCTTGTTAGTTAAAGCTACATTTGCTTCTCTAATAGATGCAAATGCAGCTATGCATGTTTCAGAACATAGTTTGGCTTTTGCCTCAGAGGATACCTGTGATACCTGTGGTGTAGAGACATTAGAGGATGAAGTATCAGCAGACTCCAAAGCCATAAGAGCTAGATTTCCAAAAGGACTGTCACCACCATGTTGACCAGCACCAGAGAACAGTTGTTCATGACCAGACATATCATCTAGTAAACTGCTCCAGTCAACAACTCATGGGGTGAAAAAGCTATGTTGTTGAGGTTGAGTTTGTTGATGAGATTGGGAAGGTTGAGGTTCAGGTAATGCTTGTGGTTGTTGTGCAATAGGAGCTTGAACTGGATTTGGCTGAGGCATGTAATAGTAGGGAAAAGGATATGACATTGGACCTTGGGGGACAAAGTATGCAGGAGATACAGGGTGTGAATGATGACCAGAACCATTAGAATGTTGCCTTCTGTTTTGTGGACTAATGCTAGGAAAAGTCACAAAGGGTGCAGAAGAGTTAGATCAAGTTGATCTACACTCTCTTGCAAAGTGTCCAAGCCTTTGGCATTTGTGACACCTAACTTACTCTTGTCAAAACCAACTTTGGTTTTGCCAGAGAGGCTAGGAAATTTCCTGCCAGTTCTCTTGTAGAACTTTTGAGATCTGATATTAATCAAGGCCATTTGGCTCAGAATATCCATCTCTTCTAGATCATCGTTAGCAATTCCCTTCAGATCATCCATGATGAAGCATAGATTGTCACTATTACTGCCAGAATGACTATCAATACCAACAAATGCATGATGAGAACTGTTTGAAGAGAAATCAATATGCTCATCATAATTGCTTTCAGATGCAGCATATTCTGACTCATGACCAACCAAGGCAGTGTTCCCTGGTACAAAGTCATTAGTGCGCTTTCCTGATGTTGACAGTTTCCTTTTCTGCTCTATCTCTCTTTCAAATGTAAGCAGTTTCCCATGAAGTTGGGTGAGAGATAGGCTATCCAGATTTGCACTGGAGCGTAGGACAATAGTATATGTGTCCCATCTCTCAGGCAGTGATCTGAGGAATCTGTTATTCATCTGGCTGTTGGTGTATTCCTGTTTCACCATTTTCAGCTCAAAGATCAAACAGAAAAAATGCTCAAACTGTTGAGTCAGTGTCTCACCCTTTCTATAAGAGAATGTCTCATATTGTTGGGCGAGGATTTCTCTGTTGTTTGCTAAGACCTCATCAGTTCCACCGAATTGTTCCTTCAGTGCATTCCAGAGGTCATGAGCAGTTTCATGATGCATAAGCCCTGAATAGATTTCATTCGGCAGTGCCATGGCCAGAATTCCATGGGCTTTAGCATCAATCTCAAACAGTTTCCGATCTTCATCTAAGTATTGTTCCTTCTTCTTCGAAACCATTTGATTGGTTTTTGGATTATTCACCATAGGCTTATGTGGTCCATGTACCACAGATGTCCAACAACCTGAACTGTTAACAGACAGGTGATGAAGCATCCTTCGTTGCCATATGTTATACTCAGTCCTAACCAGCATCGGAGGCTTGGTTGAGGAACCGGTATTGTGAGGGTCATTAAAAGGAGTAGTCATCTCAGATTCAACCAAATTCAATTAAGCTATAGCAGATTTAGAAGAAAACACAACAAACCAAATTGAACCAAGAGAGATCTCAAAATGAATAAACGAAAGCGGCAGAAATTCAATAATCTATAACCAGTTCTTGGAAATGTGCTAATTCAATCAAACATAGATATCAAATAGCAGTTTCAATGATCAACTGTTAGATTGATCAATGATTAACCAGCTCTGATACCATTTGTTAGGATCAGTGATCTACGTTTGATTGATTAGAGAGTATAGCAGCGGAAATCAAACAATGAATTAGCCAATTCACAAGAACACAAAAGATATTCAAGGTAAGAACAAACGGTTATAGACAGAGAGAATTCTGCAAAAGATATTTCATTCAATATTCGCTTTCGTGGTAACAGAATGTCACACATACAATTAGGTCAACACCTCTTATATAAGAGATGTGACGTCTGCTGATGTCACTTGATAGTGACATCTAACAGAATTATTCAAACTACTGAAAGTTAACACAACTACTGAAGATGTCAAACAGCTGACATCTTCTTACAAAAATGCTAAGTGTTAACTATCACTACAACTACTGAAAAGAAACTACTGAAACTACAACGACTGAAGAACATGCTCTTTAGTCGTTTTACAAATACTGAAACAAAAAGAAAACTACTGAAAGGAAACCATTACAACAACTGAAGAATGCTTCTTCAGCTGTTGTAACAAACTCTGAAGGCTTCAGTACTTGTACTTGAACTTCAGCTGTTGTCATCAGCTGATGTCTTCAGTCTTTGTACTTCAGCTGTTGATCTTCAGTACTTTGTTCTTCGCTGTTGATCTTCAGACTTTGGTCTTCAGCTGTTGAAGTCTTCAGTACTTTAGTCTTCAGCTGTTAAAGTCTTCAGACGTTGTCAAACAGCTGATCAAGTCTTCAGCAGTGTGTTGGATGTTTGTGGGACTTAGAGGTTTTTCTGATCAGGCTCATTGGTTCTTTTGGTCCAACATAACCTGGTAAGGAAAGTTGTGAAAAATTCTACCATGCATTGTATAAGGATGGTTGATCATTCCATGCTTGTGTGTGTGAGGTACATATGAATAATTAAATCAACCAAAAATATGATAAATATCACTTGCATAAAATATCAACCTGGTATGAGTTTAAGAGGAGAACATACCTTCAATCATCAAGTTCATAACATGTCCATTTTATCACAAAGGATGCACATGTGTAATGTAGATTGATATGATCCCAACAAAAGATATACTTCTCCTCATATTAATAATCAAAACTATACTTGAAAGTTTTTAAATCTTTAAAGTTTCTATCCAGATGTGGATATAAACTTTAGGGGGAGTAATTTAAAATTTTGATTAAGTCTATATAGAATTTTACTATCTTAAATTACTTTCTTAAAAATGAAAAACAAAACAAAAAGAAAATGCATGTGTTGTTGCAGAAGTTATACCATAGTATCTCAGCCTATGCAATTCTTGGAAGCATGAAAAGTCCAAGATCAGTCAAACAATGGGAAACTTGTATCACTTCTGACATACAAGTCAATCCAAGCAAGAATTGACAACCTCAACAGTCAACAACTTCATAAGAAATATCAATCAATGACATCTTTTCATAACAAAAAAAAACAAATCAGAAACATTAACCTTTGATTAAGTTCAAAGTTAATGCAGGTAAGTGCATTGGTTAATGCGTGTGAATAACCCATGCATATAACCAATGCGGGTGACTATTTATTTCTAAGTGCAACTAATTTTGACAAAGATTGTACTCTACCGCATTGGTGTGTAACAAGTATACATGAAAAATTTGAAGTGTTAAAACCTATGCGGAAAAGAAGTGTTCTACCGCATTTGTCAATGCGGACGAATGATGATAGTAAATGTGGAAATTTTATTCTATCACATTTGCTATAGTGAGCAAATGCTGAACAAGTTCAATCATCCGCATTTGCTACAGTGAGCAAATGCTGAACAAGTTTAATTAACACATTTTGTTACAATGCACAAATGCTAATGAACTTTGTTCTTCCGCATTTGCGACAGTGCACAAATGCGGATAGAAGAAAACTTAATTATTCAAACTTCTGCATTTGCTACAGTGTATAAATGCGGTTGTCCAAACTCATAAGTTTACTCTTCTACATTTACAACAGTAACAAACGAATGTTTAAAAAACCATCCGCATTTGCTACAGTGTAAATTAAAACTCTAACTGCATTTGTTTTTAGACTTGTAAAAGCCATTTTTTAACTATTTAAAGCAAGATCAAAAAGTCATTTATACTTTTCAAATTTGAGACTATATAGTGCGACGTGCGAGAAAACTGTTCATCTTCATCAATCATATTTCTTTAAAAATCAAAGATCCAAGTTCATTTCACTCAATCTGTCCGCATATTAGATACTTCACAACAGTATTATCGAACGAAAAGGTGAAACTCTTTACAGTGTTTTAGCCTAATGTGTTGGACTTTTAAACTGATAATGAAATTAGAACTCTAGGTTCACAAAGACACCCAAAATCAAAGTTATTACAAGAAAAGATGAACATTTTCGACTTCAATGAACATGCAAACTTGGTAGAATACAATTCAATCTGAAATCTCAAAGTTATGTTCATCATATGAACGGAGCATCATGAAACCGAAAATGTTGAAATAAAAACTTGAAATAATATCCAATTAATAGTCAAAAACATCAAAATTTGATCTTCAACATGAAAAATCAAATAACAATGAGTATTCATGAAAATATCTCAATCTAAAATAAATTCCTATGGAACAGTACCCTCAAATGTTCATATTTGACCCTCAAAAGTCAAAATGATGAGTGTGGCTTGAAGTAGTACATATATTATCATTAATCTAACTCATATGCCTCTAATGCAGGGTACATGGATGATCTCTTGCGGAGCAAGCTCCACAATGTCAGTGGTTTTCTAGACCCTGATGTACCCGAGGCTGAGGGGCTCAAAGACATGATCAGATTCATCTCCACAACAAGAGTGGTTTATGCTATCACTGTTAGACCTGTCATATATGAGAAACTCATAAGGTCATTCTGGAACTCTACTGAAGTGATAGAGGCTGATGATGTTAAGTCTTTATCTGGAAGCATTGACGATGAGCATACATTGACCATATCAAAGAAACTGTGAGACGATGTCTGCAGTTTAGTTATGATACTAATGCACCAATTAAGCTAGAAGATGATGATATTACTACTTTCTTTGCTGAGATAGGATATGAAGGAGGTTTTGAAGGAAAACAGATTGTGAAGGGATTGGTAGACTTTCCGTGCAGGTTTCTGATCCACATCTTTCAGCATTACCTATCAAAAAGGAAAACAAGATGGAATGATATCCCTGTTATTACTTTAGCAGCAATATGTGCTTTGTGCACAAATAAGCAATTCAATATGTCAGCTTATGTCTTTAATGGGCTAGTATCCAACATAGGAGAAGGAAGGAGGTACAAGTTCTTAATGTCTTATCAATGAAGCCTTCCCTAATCTAGTGGCTGATGGACCAGTTCTAAATATTCCACACTATGATGCTAAGTCATATAAATACATTAAGAAGAGGGATCCTAGAAATTTCTACAGTGGAGCTCGCTCACCTCTTCTACCTTGGATGATCCAACAAATCAATCCTGATGAACAAGGTGAAGAACAACATGCTCCAACCGATAAGCATATTGAAGAACAAGCTGATCCTCTACCTATCTATCTCCATAAGAACCCCACTACAAACACCTCACACCTCATAAATTTCATCTCCAAAAGAACCCAAACACCTCACACCTCACAAATTCCATCTCTAAAAAGAACCTCAACACCTCACATCTCACAAATACAATCTCCCCAAACACAGCCATACATCTCCACACATATCTCCTATTCACCATTCACCTATCCAATCAGCCCAACCAGCTCCAGTGTCTATAGAACCCATTGAGCTTGGCGACTTTGCTAGCTCTTCAGAAAGATCAAAATTATCTTCCAATGAGGAGGATAATCCCAACCAAATGCCTATCAAGAAAGCTATCTCTGAAGCTGCTCCTTCTGAGAGTTTTGCTGAATCTGGTATCAATAAACTGGATGAGAAAGATAAATGATATCTGAACTTCTACAGAAAGTAGAAAGATGGAAAGATTGTTAATAGGAGATCAAGTATCATTCAAGATAGATTTTTGGAACTAGATGAGAAGGAGAATGAGTTGAAATCATTGAAAGAAACTTATGATTCAGAAAAGAAAGAAAAAGATAAGGAGATTAGAAGTTAACAACTACTCTTAATCATTCAAGAGAAGAAATCTGTGGTGATGTTGACACTCTTGCTATTCAAACCATTACCATGGAAGAGCAAGAGGAAATAATTGAAGAACAAGCAGAGATTATCACTAATTTGCAATATCAAATTAAAAGTCAAAGCAAAAGAGTTTCTGAACTTGAGATGCTAATTAAAATTTAGAGAAAAGCTGAGGCTAAAGCAAGTGAAAGGAATGAGGAAAGATTTAGAGCTGATGAGATACAAACTTCTTCTGAAAGTTATGAAAAAGAAGAAGATACAAGTAAGTCAAAGAATGAAGAGCCAAGCCTAGAGATGGTGGTCTATTCTGGAAAATCAGCTACTACACCACTGAAGAGGCTGAATTTAATGACATGATCAATGCACTAGACAGTTTCACATTAGAAGAGTTCATTATTGATGATGAGTACTGAGATTTTGTAGCTAATCAAAGGACTTTCACTGAACCCATAGTGGTTATCCCTCAATCCCTTGTCTCTCTGGAGAGGAGTTGAGCTTGCAAATAGACCCAGCTATGTCTCTATCTGATGAGCAAAAAGAAACGATCAAAAAATATGTGAAGAGCAAAAAGAAAAGGAAGAAAAAGCTACTGCTGCCTATGAACAAGTACACTCAAAGGCTAAAAAAGTGCCTAAAGGAGCTGAAATATCTGAAACATCCTCTGGTCCTTCACTTGAAACCTATACCAGAAAGAGAAAGTATTTATCTGAGAAGGCAAAAGGCAAAAGACCCATAGTGAAAGAAGAGCCTGTAAATAAAAGCAAACAAGATGATCCAAAAAGCTTGGTAGCTATAGCAGAATTCTTAGAAGAACATGAGCAAGCAGAAGCTCAATTAAAGAAGCAGGTTGTTTTTGTTTATCTGGAAGAAGGTGAAATTGAAGGAGGCTATATGGCTGATGAGCCAATAGCAGTAGATAGTCCTATGAAAGAAGAAAGTTTAGTAGAAGAAATCATGAAGAAAGCTCAAAATGATGATTTAATGGTTGAAGCTATGTATTTGATTACTCATGGATATGATCCTGATAAAGTCTTTGGCATGACTTATGAAAGGATGAAGGCAGAAAAGGATAGATTGAACAAACTGCTAGACCCTACTATTGAAACTAACTATGAGAAGACCATTTCACCTAAAGATGACAATCCAAAACTATCTGCCATGAAGAAGCAAACTTCAACTTCTCAACCTTTGTATCCTGATCCCTATACAATGTCTGATAGGGAAATAAAGGATTATTTATCAACTCAAGGTTTCACCAAGAGGAAACTTGGTAACATTAAAACCAATTCCCTAAGGGCTACTATCCTTAGGTTGATCACTAAGAAGAAGGAAAGACTTAAAACTCTAGAAGATGAGATTATTGGAAAAAAACCAAGATCCAAAGTGTCTGCTCAAGACATGCAACTCAGCCATCGAGATCAAGACTCTTTGGCACCCGTGCTTCATAGATTCCTGTGTTGTGCTGAGCCTTCTCAACTGAAACTTGAAGAAGGACTTACCACTGCAGAGATGATTAAGGGTGTGTCTACTCCAAAGGGAAAACAGATTATAAAATCATTGCCTGGAAGTACGACAGTGATTGAACATGTTATCGTGAAGAGGATCTCCGGGCTGGTCCGGTTCTTTATAGTTACTCTACCCTAGTAAATGCCTTGAGATCCATGTCTTAAAAGAACTAGCTTAATTAGAACTATTCAATCACAAAGCTATGTTCAAAGGCTATTAGTTTGAAGAAATACTTATAATGTTCAAGATAACTAAAAACTTCAAGTCTCTAAAAGCCATATGCATGAAGAAAGACAAATAATTCAAAACCCTCTAGAGAAAAGACAAACAAAACCAACAGAAGAGGTAGTGTTTCTAGAACTAAGAGTGAAACCTAGAGAGTCATTAAAAAGAAAAATGGTGGCTAGCACAAATTCCTCAATACCAATCTCCAACGTTTACTATGATAAGAAGACTTATGAGTTGGTGATTGGGAGGAAGTGCGGTGGAAATGTTAGGGATCATGTACCGGACGAATACTAATAGATTTACGCGTGTACCGAATAAAATAGTGCGGAATCCTATTTGATTGGCGATCCAATCAGTGAGAACGCACATAGAATCAATTAAAGATTGAATCTAAATGTTAAGAATGATTAGCAATCGATCTACCGCGATCTATGAAGTTGGAATAGGTTACTAGAGGTCTTTGGACGGCTAGGGTACGTCTGGGTATCAAAATATTCGAAGTGTCTAGTTTTTTCACGATTTAAGTGGTATTTATAGGTTAAGGTTTCTCAATCGTGCGACTGGACAATTTGCATTGTTTAGTCGTGCGATTGAGTCATGCGGTTGATCCATTCGCACGACTGAGTGTTCAGTCGTGCGACTTAGTCAATCTCATGTTTCAATCATGCGACTGATCCAGTCTCCTGGCTCATTCGTACGACTGGTTCATTAGCATGAAGTTGTTCATGCGTATTGTCCATTAGCATGGGCCAATCGCATGAGAACTTCACATGATTCAGTTTGAATATTTCATAGTCATTAATTGATTTAGATATTATTCAAACAACCACAACCTATATAGTTAGGTCAATAAGCGTTATTACATACCAACCAATGAAATATTCAACATTATGTAAGCACAACCACATATTGTATTTAATTAAGTACCCGTACAATTATATATGTGTAAGAAAATACAAAGATATTACATTAAGTTCGAAAACTAGGGACACATGTATCTACAAACTGCCCCTTGGACCTAGTTTCGTCTAATGTCTTACATCTTTCATAAGTCCTCAAACTTCTTGTACTTCTCTTTTCTAGTGACTCTGGAATGTATCTCAAAAGCAAAACAAAGTCTTATAATGTTCTGAAATTGTAGAGCTTGTACAATATCTTGAGAATCATAGAATAATGGCCACTTGTATAATGTATAAACATCATCTGCAGACAAGTTTGTAAGCCACATAGGGTCAAACACCTTATGGTTTCCATTACACCATTCTTATTCAAAACTATGACTGCCTCTCATGTCCTCCAGTCATAGTACCACCATTTTAAGTGTGGAGTGAAGTCCTGTGGCATTTCCCGTAGAGGGATCTTTGACATTGTGCGCGAAGGACTCCACTTCAGCACTATTTTAGGTTTTCCGGTAATGGCATCAACTCAGACTGTCTGACATACCTCGTTGGCTGTTGAGGTTTGAAGTTGACCTATCTAGTGTGGTACTCTCTTTTAAGAGCAGTCTCAAACCAACCTGGCATTTTGCGTGGGTCAGTGTATAGCAATTTTAACTTTTCTAACTGGTTTAGCTCAAATCCAGGAAGACTCTTCAGGTCATGTGGGAACCTGAAGTACTCAATCCCTTTCTCATATTTAATTGCATAGACATTGAGATCTTCAAAATACGCCCATGCTATGATTTTGCCTTACACTTTTTGATGTTTCTTCACTTTGTATAGCTTGGTGTAGGCAGTTGATGTTGAATCACTATGTTGGGCTCTTATTTCTTCAAAGGGTTCAGCCCACTCAGCCTTTCTAATATTGACTTCAGCTTATGAGGCTTGGGCTGTATCTTCTTTCTTGTCCGACTCTTCTTCCATTCTATCCAGAGTCTCAAAAGTTTCACTGACAAGGTTGTCACCCAGATTGGGAACGACATTACCCTCAATGTCAGTGTCCTCTGGATAGTGTTCGTCTGTGACATCTTCTATCTCGATCTCATCAACATCGTTGAGCTCATCGTCACTTTCCACTTGGGCTGTTGGAGCATCTTTCACGATCTCATATGGATTGAGTTGGAATATTTCAGCAAGTTGCTCGTCTGTGAGATCATGAATTATCTCTCCTTCTTCAGGAGTGTAATTCACTGATCTCCTGACTATACCCTACATATCAAGAATCATCGTGAGCTGAGTCTTGATCTATTGGAGGGGAGCAACATCATATTTATCTCTTTGATTGTTTGGATCTGCTTGATTTAAACATGTAACACAACAACCATGAGTCAATAGTGAAAGTAGTAAACATCAACAATAAATATAACATTAGTACATTAATTCGATACAAGATTCAAATACACATGATTTAAATAACATAAACAACTAAGCATTACTCTTGTCTTGTATCATGTGCTCCTCTGCTAACGAGGCTGAAGTGGAGGCACCTTGATCTTGAGCTCTTTTTGTCCTCCTTTCACTCGCAGATGTGGCACCCACAGCAGATGTATCATCATCATCATCATCATCAACATCATCATCAGCATCATCACCAGCATCAGTATCATCCCCTTGATCATCACATCATCATCATCATCACTGTTATTATCATCACCATCATCTCCCTCTCCCTCTTTGATCTTTAGTGGCTCCTCTTTTGATCCTTTGAGCCTTGGCATGATGGTCTTGTTAGTAGTCTCCAACTCCTCTATCCTTTTGGTTGATTGGACATGTTGCTCCTGGAGTTGGGACATCTCTGAGCTCTGTGCAGCAATCTGCTATGCCTGCTGCTCAATCAGCTGAGCCTGCAGAGAAATCTGTGAGATTGTGCAGAAGTAAGATCTATTAGCTAACGAATTTGGGCAGTCTTCTCGTCGTCGGCTACCAACAGCTTCGGCACCATACGGTTAGGTGCCGAGAGCTGTTCCTCTACCCCACTAGGAGGTAGAGAGGATCCAAATAGATAGGAAGGGTAAGATAATGGTCCTGCATGGTGGCTAGTGGTGGTGGTGGTGGCAGTGGTGAAGATTAGGGGTGGTATAGATGAAGGTGGTGGTGGAATGGTGAAGATTGGGGGTGGTATAGATGAAGGTGGTGGTGGAATGGTGAGGATTGGGGGTGGTATAGATGAAGGTGGTGGTGGAGAGGTTGTGGGAGTGGTGTGTGAGGTGGTAGATAATGTGGTGGACGGGATGGTGGTAGTGGGTGGAGTGGTGGAAGTGGTAGTAGTGGTGGTGGTTATGAAAATCATCCTTCTCTTCTTCTTTTTCAACCCGTGGGGCTAAGCCATCCTTTTCTTCCTCGAGCCCCTCAAGGTGGATGCTCCCCCTGGAACACTGCTGGACTGATCGGGAGCATAAGTAGGATCAGTTTCAGCCTCCCCCGACTCACCAGGGCATCCTCCAACCTCCTGAATACCTCGGTCAGTGGCAACCACCCAGCTCCCCACAGTACGGGTTAGGGGCTCCTCGTCCATCTCCTCTTCCTCATCATGACGATAGTCCTGATGGAACCTGTAGGCTCTGTTCCACCTTGGGTGGATGCTGGAGATGCTATATCAGTAGTGGGGGCCCTCAATTAAGTGGGTCCAGCATCTCCACCATCATCGTTGTTATCGTCGTTGTAGTCATCTTCAGGTAGCTCTAGCTGCTCGACATCCGAATCACTGTCTACATGACGCCATTTACGCCTCCCCGGCGCCACGTAGTCCACCTTGGCCAGATAGCCTATGAGTCTCTTTACCGGGGGCTTGACCTGCTTTCCCTGGTATACCTTCATACAACCCAGTGTCGTATCATCCATAATCTCCAATGCCAGAGCGTTGTTGTTCTCCTTAGGTAGTGTGGACAACTTCTCATCAAAGATCATCTGTAAAATCTAGGGTACATGCAGAAACCCTCTTTGCCCTTCGCCTCTAAATTCTCTATCAAGTAGGAGAAGATCATGCTAGAAAAGCTGAAGGGGTGGTTCAGTACTAGTGCCACATAGGCATTTTGGATCTGGTCTGAAAGGTCATCGAACCCACTCCTTTGTGACGCCAGGCACTGGAGGATGACATGTGCCAAGTACTTATACTGGGGACACAGGTTGCTCTTTTTGAGCACCCCTGCATTGATATCCCCAGCGTACTTCATCCTTAAGAAGCACCCTCTCACCGTCAGTGGGTGAAGTCTGGTAGGGTGGTTTGTATCATCTCCTAACATAAGTACACGCTGAATGTCCTCAGCAGTGATCTCTATATCCATCCCAAAGATAGAACTCCTTATCCTGTATGGCTCACGTGATCGATCAACCGATGCACCCTCCCAGAAGGCCTGTTGTATAGACCTGTAGGGAGTGCATGGTGTAGATATCACCTTATGGATCCTGGATCGCTTGAGGAAAGCGATGATCCCTGCAAACTCGGCACCATTTCGAGTTGTAGAATCTAGGTGAGCACAGATGTTGTGCTTGGGGTTGATGGACCACCTGCCAGCCATCAATCTATGACACAAGACACATAAACATTAGCTAATCACACAACACAAATCAGTTCTAATTAACTTGGTTGAATTCATTCTGGTTCATTCATGCGATTGAACCATGCGACTGTGTTCAGTCGGTTGTCTTGGCATGCGACTGGATTCAGTCGGGTGACTGAGCAGGCGACTGAGTTCAATCAGTTGATTGAGCCTACGATTGGTTCAATCGGCCGACAGAGCTTATTCGTATGATCCATTCGGCCGATTGAGCCATTCGACCAGCTCAATCGTGCGATTGAAGTTCATCCTGGCGTCCAGTCGGATGACCCACTGTTCGGTCAACTGAGATTCAATTTTATAACCAATTCTTGAAATTAAACTTCGTGTAATGGTTCTTTAGACTCGCATCGAATATACTAATAACCTAATAACCTAATAACCTTTATTTTAAGATTTTACTTGGTTTAGTTAGGTTATTAGTCCATTTAGAGTGTCGGGTCTTGTTAGGACCAAATTCTTGAATTTTCAGTCTAATCGAGGGAATTTTTGGCATAATCACACTGCATTTTACCTGTAAAATCAACAACGAAGGTCAAAATATGCAAATAAGCAGAAAATTTGGGTCAGATGAAAATTTGGCAGAGTAATGGTAGGCTGTGCGATATGAGGGCGATTAGGGGGTGATGAGTTGAATGCGATCGACTGTGGCCCTATTTATACTGAATCTGCTTTCAATCGGCCGACTGGACCCATTCGCTTGGTTCATTCGGGCGAATGGACCTCATTCGTGCGATTGGCTCAGTCGATCACATTCAGTCGGCCCACTGATTTTAGTCGGGTGACTAACTCATTCGCACATTTCCATTTGGTTTAGTGGCTCATTCTGATAAGCCATTTGTGTGAATGGTTTGTACTCATGTTCCATTCACCTGTTTAGTGCATGAGTATGGTCCATTCGCACGGTTGGTCCATACTCATGGTCCAGTCATGCGATTGGATCATACTCATGATTTTGACTTTATGACCATTTCTCACTTAACCCCTTTTAACTTTTGATTAAACTTTATGAGCATTTGATCATCTCAGACATGATCATTTTAACTTGAAAAACTTTTGACCACCTCAGACGTGATCCTTTTAAACAAATTTGTCAACTCAGACGTAACTGATTTTACCTTTGAAAACACATGTGGTGACCTCAGATGAGACCCTTTTAGATGATTAAATCCCTTATTGAATTCCATGACGTAGTCTGATATCAAACAAACTGAATTTGACTAAATTTAAACAAAGTAGAAAACTTAAACTTAAATACAAAACTAAACTTGTTTTTGACTTTTTGTGTGAGGTGTAAATCCTAAGATAGAAATCTAATGGATTCGGTTCCGGAATAGGTAGCTTCAATTTATTTTGACCATAACTGGACCAATTCAATTTGGAATCATACAGGAAAGTCAAATCATTTAGGACATGTTATCAACACCTTTTGATGCTCAATTCTTGTTTTTCATCTAGAGTCGTTAGTAAGTTTAGGAAATCATACTAGTACTATTAGATCCCCACATTGATTTGGACTTTCAAGAATTGTAGCCACGATGATTGTCAGTATACTGGTCTTCTTAAATCCATACACAAACTTTTGACACAGATTGGTGATAGTTTAAGGTTTTATTATTTCAACAAGAATTTGTGGATCCCACACTTATATGGTAATCAACATTCCTCAGGAGATTTTTGAGCGGTCTCATGGTAGTTTTCAAGAAGAAACTATTCTTAGAACTTTCAGAGAGAAGCCAAGCCTCAGGTCAGGGCCACTGCACAGCAGAGAGGCGGCAAACAATAATGAAGTCTAGAATATATAGGTTATGCTTATCCTCAGGTCAGTGCCACCGCACAGCAGAGAGGCACATAACCTATCTTCTTGTATGAGCAATTTCAATTTTTATACGGTTCTCACCAACAACATAAGTTATTAGTTTGATTGCTTTTGCTCATATTTTGGTCTTATGCACACATTTGTGGCGTTTATTCTGCTCGTCACCCCTTATTGTAATTTTGTTGATTGTGTTAACCAGGGATAAGATGTTAACCCACAGCTTGTTGAACAACTTAGTTTGTTCTTGAGATCACCAATAAGGTCTAACCGTCTATTGTGTTGAATCTACCAACATATCATCTGTGGTCTAACAACCTCTAGGTCTACTATCTTTATGTTACCTTAGTAGTAGCTAGTTTTACTATTGTAACATCCTGAATTTTTGCTAACTGAGAATTAACTTTGATTAATCTTGTAAGGACCATTGTTGTCATTTATGGAACTTGTGGTTTATTTATGTTTGATTCTTTGTTTCATTATTAATTCTTTTATTTAAAAGTTAATAACTTAAACTATTAAATTGAAAATAATAACATAAATAACAATCATAATAACTATGATAATATGAATAATAATAATAATAATAATAATAATAATAATAGAGTAACAAGTCATAAATATTGATAAGTTTAAAAATGGTTAAATCTTAAAGTTAAGTTAAGTCTAGGTGCTTAACTTAAGTTATGAAGTTTTGTGCATAAAATACCAAAGATCAAAAGTATAGGGACCAAAGCTGTAATTAACCGAAAATACCATTCTTTTTCCCACTCATATGTCCAGCCAACTCCGGCCACTCACCGGACGGTGCCAAACACCCAAAGAACGACCGGTTTCAACCAAATTAAACCCCTTTTCTGCGAACATGGACCGATTCGAACTTGTAACCGTTGTTAATTGGATCGAAATGATAGTTTCATTAAGAGATTTCTCGAAACCGAAATATGTCAGTCGAATGCACATGAAATTCGATGAATTGAACCGTTGATTGATTAGAAACGTACCTCTAATCACTACAAAACTAAATGTGTAGTTTAATACGAGATTAACGATCAATTACTCACCGAATCATAACCGAAGTTAACAAGTTATGTCGAAACCCGTTCGGGACTGAAGCGATTAAATTGAACTTATTTAACAGAGGGAAATCATCACATTCGACCCCTTTCAACTCATCGCGCACTCAATCGCTCGAAATTACCACGAAAAGATCAAAATCCAAACCCCTATTCGTCGCGCAAAGAACTGAAGCGAAACCGAGTATAAACACATCAATTTGGTCGCAATCAAGTAAGTTTGAAACATCATTGTAATCGATTACACTTAGGGACCAAAAGCCCTAAGGTTAATCTGATTGTAACATTCGAATTCAGGTTCAATTGTGGGATTGAATCGATCTAGGGTTTAAGAAATTTTGGGGAATTTAGTGGGTTTATGTTTTAAGATTTAAAATCTAAGTCATAACGCGGCTGAGGCCTTGGTTCACTGGTTAAGACACTGCTTGGTACACATGATGTCCCGGGTTCGAACCCGGGCACCCTCATGATTTATTTTTAAAGGCTTTTTAGCCTAAAATAAATTTCAGAAAAATTTTAATATATATGAAAATTATTTTTATAAACGTCAAATATTTTCAAAAGCCTCCAAATATTTCTGCAATTTTTCTAAAGTTTAAATAAAAAATGTTTTATTAATAAAAATTTAGCAAAGCTTGTTCGAATAATTTTTAATAAAATAGATTGAAAATAATAATTAGTAAATTATTGTTGGTCCAAATATCCTTTTTAAATTTAATTTGGTTTAAATGGTAATAAATATTTAGTTATAAAATTTTATTTAAACTTTATATATATAACCTTTTAAATTATTATACTTATTTCTTTTCACATCTTTGAATAAAATATAAATATATATTTCTTTAAGAAAATATAAATTTAATTAATTTGGTTAAACGTAATTATTTGACAAGCCCCAAATTTCCATCGAAATTCTAGTTCGCGTTAAAACGTTAATCTCGTTGTTAACTTAAAACGTATATATATATATAGGTGCCTTGTGAGAACTACGTTGGAACGTTGCTTATTATATCGCTTATTAATCACCAATTATATACATATTGATCATGTGAGTATTTCTATACCCCTTTTTCATATTTTACACTTTTGGGGTGAAACATGTTACTTTATAAAATTACACTTGTAAACACATTGATTCTTGTAAACTTATGGCATTTCACCTGTATGTTGTGGTTAATTAAACTTTGTGGCTACCATGTAACGTCGAATATATATACAATCATTAACTATTGCAAGCCTAGCGAAGTCATAGATCTATGGGCCAGACAAGCCTGCTTGGTTGATTCAAGTACACTTAGCTAATCGTATATACTTTTAAATGTTTGAGACTTGTAAAACTTTGTTAAGGTTTGATTGTGCATTCTGTCTTACATCCCTAATTTACTTTGTTCTCTAACTTACAATATGAATTGCCATCTTTTATATACTTATGTATTGAAAACTATGGAAATCTCACCAATATTATGTTGACCTTTTATTTTTAACATGTTTCAAGAAATACTCAAGCTTGATTTCTACTCTTGAAGCTTACACATCTTGGAATGGACCTAGATAAATAAATGAAATAAAATGACTAGCTATGTTTATTTTAATTTCTTTGAGACTTATGATTGTAATGGTACAATTGGAATTTATGATTAATATATATTTGGGATTATTAATAGTGTTATGTGGCTGTGAACGATCTTAACTCTCGTTCCTCGACGTTTCCGCCGTCAAGGTTGGGGTGTGACAGGTTGGTATCAGTGCCATAACTATAAGGATTTAGGTTATTAGAAATGGTGACCTAGACTATAGTATGCATGAACCTTATAGAATTATCATTCTATCTTGTAAATCATATATTTTGCATGCTACATAATGCTATGCCTTTTATGTGCAAGTTGATGCCTTAGAATAGGATTGCCTAAACATTGTTACTTGTCTCCCTAAAGTTAACTTAAACTCTTTGATTCTCCCCGACAAATGAAGTTTTCTAAACTTATCCTCGACGACATGTGTAATCTACACTTATCATCATGAGTTTCTCATCAAGGTTTTGATCTCATGAACCTAAGAGATTTGTGTGACACATAGACACCTGTATTCTGGATTTCCTGGCAAAAGGCCTTCAGGCGAAGGCAAGCATATCGTATAAATCCTACGGGACTAGTTATGCTTACCTGGGGATTTCTGGGATGAGCGATAAACTATGGTCAACATCCACAAGTTTCTAAGGCAAATGGGTCAATTTACCTTGACGTGTCAACGTTTCCAAATGGTAATGCGTTACCAAAGGGAACCATCCGGTTTATATTTAAAATATCAAAAAATCATTGATTCCTTGGACTAGTTTATCATCGAAACTCTAATATCTTCTCTTTCCTATCTTGCACAATGTCCCGTTAACATTGAACTCGTTATACTTTTCAATTTCTACGTTTAAACAACGTTATACGTTATGCGCCTTATGTAACTATCTTCATACCGTGACCAACATGTACATGGACCTTAATATATCCAAAGATATTGGTCGTCTAAACCAAACATTTATTTTCTTTTAAACTTAAAATTGTTACTTGAGGTTTTCAAATGTCCTTAAAGTGTGTCCCATAACTGAAATCATGCAATGTCAAAAGGTGGAATACCTGCATCCCGGGATACGTTGTCTAGGCAAGGTATACACATAAATTTGATTTGATCGTTGGATCCGTTTATCTGATCTGGAACTCATGAGATGGGTGTTCACTTGTAGGTATGCATGTCTACTGTAAAGTTGTAGTTGACGTAACACTTTGAGAAGTCAACGCATTTCCCTTTTATTTTGAACCGAACGTTTACATCTCATTATTGTGTTGAATCACTCCCGTCATTGGTCTTGTTTTCCTGACTTAAACCATTCAAGATCTCAGAACTTAACACAATTAACTCCATTATCCCGAACTTTAACCTAAATCCTAGCAAGCATGATTTTCTTTTCCTATTAATATTACATTTATGAATTTGAAGTTTTTGAATTTCTAGCTGATATTCTCTTCGTTTGCTAAGTTGAGTTTTATAAAAACTTCAAACCTTTTCGCATTGTAGGCAATGCAAGAATCCGCAAGTCAACTTATAACTAAAGACACTTGTATCCCCTAAATCATACTATCTCATCAAAACAGGGGTGATTCCCTTACTTTGGTGATGACTTTCCATTCACTATTACTGTCTTATGAAATTTCATCATCAAGACAGAAGTGAACCTCATACCTTGACAACGATTTCCTTCTTTTGTTTTTATGAATTCGTATTTTCCAAATGGAATTACTTCCTTAAAATAGGAGTAAAATTTCTTATCTTAGTGATGATTTTCAATTTTTATATTGTGTGCTTTTTGAAATCCCATTCTCTGAATCAGGGTGATTTCCTTGTTTTGAGGATAGATTTCAATTATTTTCCTTTGGAACTCGTATTTCACGAATGAGATGACCCCACCAAAATAGGATTGAACCCCGTACTTTGGTGACAAAGGTCAGTTCTCGATTGTTTTCTTATTATTAGGAAATTCAATCATCAAGATAGGCGTGAATCCATACCTTGATGATAATATCTTTTGTTTAAAATTTTATGGATGTTTATTTTCCTCAAATGAAATGACCTCATCAAAATAGGAGTGAATTCCGTTCTTTGATGAAACTTTTTATTTACTATATTGTGTAAAACTTCACTGTTGAGATAGGAGTGACTATCCTTACCTTAATAGTAAGTTACCTTAATTTATTTTTGTGGATCCTCAACAATGAGTTAGGATCAAGCTCTCGTTTGGTAGTTAAGAGTCATACCTTGGGAAATACACCACCAAGCTAGGAGTGATAACCATATCTTGGTGAGTATTCCCATTCCTTGATCTCAAACTTACCAAGGTTTTAAGACTTCAATTGACAAGAAACATGTAATAACTTGAAGGATGAACACCGTTATCTGATTTATCGACGATAGTGTTCCAGCCAATCGAGCTAAAGCATGAATCTTGAACTCAAACGGGGTCGTTGTTACTTAAAGGTAACCCTAGTTCCAAGCCTGGAACATTTAAATTTGAATCGATTTCTTCTCTCACGCTTTTATGTTTCATTTTGACGTTTAACCTAGCTCTATGGAACTTTTTATCGACCTTCATTCTGAGTTATCATTAAAACCTAATTGCACGATGATAACACTCCTAAAACAATCTTTCGTACAAGATAACGTCATTATAAATTCATGTCATGCCTTTCTGGTTATAGCAATGTACGATTGTGTTCATGGGTTGATGAACCGCGTGTGCAAGCCGTACTTGGGAAGCTATTTGACATTGCCTTGATCGTCGATATTCTGGATTATTGAAATTCCAATCTGATCATTAACGACGTTTTTGTTTAACTCTTTACCCATAATTAAAAATACAATTTTCATTATTTTAGATAACCTTGAACTCCTAATTTTGAAAATCTCTAAATCTCTATCTTGATGGCGACTCACAAGACTTGTTATTACATTAATTCCGATGTGGAAAAATAGGATCATGAATTCCTGCGACTGGTATTCATGGTTTGGCATAAAGAGAATGTTGACGTAACTTGGTATATGTTCAAATTGCCTTATATTTCTTGATGTCATTTGGTGCATTATTGACCGATTGACTAGTTTCACGCATTTCATATTTACTCATGTGAGATAACGAGTCGAGAAATTGACTCGTACTTACCCCAAATAGTCGGTTATCGCGGTGTGTTGTTAAACATCGATCGTTAATTCTAATGATCGATTCACTTTCTGTCATCTTGGGAACCCAGCTCAAAATCTCGGCATATCGTATCATTCTTAACCCGCCAGTTTAACCGGAGGAGCGATACGTAATCACAAGATATGCGTTAAGCTTGTGTCATTATATAGTGGCATTTGGGATTCTTAAATTCCAACGGTCAAACTTTCATATAGTTACGGTACACTTATCTTTCATCATAAGTCTCCTGTTGGTTTAAGTTCATTCTTAATTTCGGGACGAAATTCTTAAAAGTTGGGGAGACTGTAACATCCTCAATTTTTACTAACTGAGAATTAACTTTGATTAATCTTGTAAGAACCATTGTTGTCATTTATGGAACTTGTGGTTTATTTATGTTTCATTCTTTGTTTTCATTAATTAATTCTTTTATTTAAAAGTTAATAACTTAAACTATTAAATTGAACATAATAACATAAATAACAATCATAATAACTATGATAATATGAATAATAATAATAATATAATAATAAGAGTAACAAGTCATAAATAATTGATAAGTTTAAAAGTGGTTAAATCTTAAAGTTAAATTAAGTCTAGGGGCTTATTGTAAAACTAGAAACTTAAGTTATGAAGTTTTGTGCATAAAATAACAAAGATCAAAAGTATAGGGACCAAAGCTATAATTAACCGAAAATACCATTCTTTTTCCCCCTCATATGTCCGGCTAACTCCGGCCACTCACCGGACGGTGCCAAACACCTAATGAACGATCGGTTTCAACCAAATTAAACCCCTTTTTGCGAACATGGACCGATTCGAACTCGTAACCGTTGTTAATTGGATCGAAATGATAGCTTCATTAAGAGGTTTCTCGAAACCGAAATATGTCAGTCGAATGCACCTGCAATTCGATGAATTGAACCATTTAATTGATTAGAAACGTACCTCTAATCACTACGAAACTAAATGTGTAGTTTAATACGAGATTAACGATCAATTAATCACTGAATCATAACCGAAGTTAACAAGTTATGTTGAAACCCGTTTGGGACTGAATCGATTAAACTGAACCTATTTAACAGAGGGGAATCATCACATTCGACCCCTTTCAACTCATCACGCACTCAATCGCTCGAAATTACCACGAAAAGATCAAAATCCAAACCCCTATTCGTCGCACAAAGAACCGAAGGGAAACCGAGTATAAACACATCAATTTGGTTGCAATCAAGTAAGTTTGAAACATCATTGTAATCGATTACACTTAGGGACGAAAAGCCCTAAGGTTAATCTGATTGTAACATTCGAATTCAGGTTCAATTGTGGGATTGAATCGATCTAGGGTTTATGCAAATTTGGGGATTTAGTGGGTTTATGTTTTAAGATTTAAAATCCAAGTCATAACGCGGTTGAGGCCTTGGTTCACTGGTTAAGACACTGCTTGGTACACATGAGGTCCCGGGTTCGAACCCGGGCACCCTCATGATTTATTTTTAAAGGCTGTTTAGCCTAAAATAAATTTCAGAAAAAATTTAATATATATGAAAATTATTTTTATAAACGTCAAATATTTTCAAAAGCCTCCAAATATTTCTGCAATTTTTCTAAAATTTAAATAAAAAATGTTTTATTAACAAAAATTTAGCATAGCTTGTTCGAATAATTTTTATAAATAGATTGAAAATAATAATTAGTAAATTATTATTGGCCCAAATATCCCTTCTAAATTTAACTTCGTTTAAATGGTAACAAATATTTAGTTATAAAATTTTATTTAAACTTTATATATATAACCTTTTAAATTATTATAATTATTTCTTTTCACATCTTTGAATAAAATATAAATATATATATTTAATTAATTTGGTTAAACATAATTATTTGACAAGCCCCAAATTTCCATCGAAACTCTAGTTCGCGTTAAAACGTTAATCTCGTTGTTAACTTAAAATGTGTATATATATATAGGTGCCTTGTGAGAACTAGTTGGAACGTTGCTTATTATATCTCTTATTAATCACCAATTATATACATATTGATCATGTGAGTATTTCTATACCACTTTTCATATTTTACACTTTTGGGGTGAAACATGTTACTTTATAAACTTTGCACTTCTAAACACGTTTGATTCTTGTAAACTTATGGCATTTCACCTGTATGTTGTGGTTAGTTGAACTTTGTGGCTACCATGTAATGTCAAATATATATACAATCATTAACTATTACTAGCCTAGCAAAGTCATAGATCTATGGGCCAGACAAGCCTGCTTGGTTGATTCAAGTACACCTAGCTAATCATATATACTTTTAAACATTTGAGACTTGTAAAACTTTGTTGAGGTTTGATTGTGCATTCTGTCTTACATCCCTAGTTTACTTTGTTCTCTAACTTACAACATGAATTGCCATCTTTTATATACTTATGTATTGAAAACTATGGAAATGTCACCAACATTATGTGGACCTTTTATTTTTAACATGTTTCAGGAATACTCAAGCTTGATTTCTACTCTTTAAAGCTTACACATCTAGAAATGGACCTTGATAAATAAATGAAATAAAATGACTAGCTATGTTTATTTTAATTTCTTTGAGACTTATAATTGTAATGGTACAATTGGAATTTATGATTAATATATATATATTTGGGATTATTAATACCGTTATATGGCTGTGAACGATCTTAACTCTCACTCCTCGACGTTTCCGCCATCAAGGTTGGGGTGTGACAACTATCATTTTTTCTTTTATATTGCTCAGACAACATAGACTTATACTTTGAACTTCGCATCTTATTTTATTTAATCTTTTAGAGTCCCAAGTGATTTGTATTTGTGTACTATCATTTTCCAAAGTCATTAAATCGGTATCACATATACGATCTACTTTCTATCAGCTAGCCTCTCCTCCTTCCTCATTTTTTGTTAATGTTACTAAATGACCTATTCTCCCCCTAAAATTCTAAAACCGTAACCGTTTTATGCTTTTTAGGATTTTAATAGGCGACCGAGTAACATTAATTTAATAAACTACTTAAAGTTAAACAAATAAATAAAGAAAATAAAATTTAAAAGAAAAATGGACAATACGTATCGAACTACACACAGTCATCATCAGGAGTTACATCACTTTCTTTTTAACGCCGTTGACTCTAACAGATATAAAAAACGTGGTTTGTCAAGAGCCTTGTATAGAGGTCGGCGTGTTGAAAATCAGTATTTATTTTAATCACATCAATTAAGTTCTTTTCAAAGCAATCACGTATAAAGTGATATTTTATGCCGATGTGTTTGGTCTTAGGATGTTGGACTGGATTTTTTGTTACTGCAATTACAGCAGAGTCATCAACAAAAATAGGAGTAGAAGAGAATTTCAAACCGTAATCTCGCATTTGCTGTTGAATCCATATGATTTGTGAACAGCAACTTGCAACAACAACGTATTCGGCTTCACAGGTTGACAAAGCAACCGAGGTCTGCTCTTACACTGCCAGGTCACTAATCTCCTCCCAAGAATAGACATCCCGTTGATGTAGACTTGTAGTTCATCTTGCAGCCATCGTAATCCGAGTCACTATACGGTGTCAGCTTGAAGTCATCGTCATGAGGATACCACAAACCAAGTGTTGGAGTACCCTTCAGATAACGAAAGATCCTTTTAACCCCTATTAGATGGTTGAATTTTGGCTTTGCCTGATATCTTGAACATAACATGTCACGTACATGATATCAGGCTTTGAGGCAGTGAGGTACATGAGAGATCCAATCATTCCTATGTACATGGTGGCATCAACCAGATCACCATTCTTGTCGGGTTCTACATCATGGTTTATAGCAAGTGGAGTCCCAGCTGCAAAAGCATTCTCCATTCAACCGACTGAGAATATCTCCTACATACTTGGTCTGATGTAGGAAAATCCCTTTTGGTGTCTGATCCACCTGTAACCCGAGAAAGAATTTCATCTCTCTTATGGCACTCATCTCAAACTCAACCTTCATTATTACTTCAAACTCTTTGCATAGATCTTCGTTCTTTGAACCGAAGATTATGTCATCGACATAGATTTGTACAAGCAGTAAATCTCCATCCTTTTGTTTGATGAACAGTGCACAATCAATGACACCTCTACAAAAGCCGTGTTTCACAAGGTGAGTCGAAAGTTTCTCATACCAAGCTCTGGGAGCTTGATGAAGCCCATATAAAGCCTTATCAAGTTTCTAAACTCTGTCCCGATGATATGGATCCTCAAATCTCTCGGGTTGACTGACATACACTGTCTCTCTTATTTCACCATAAAGGAATGCACTCTTCACATCAAGTTGATAAACTTTAATCTTCATATACGATGTGTAGGCAACGATGATATGCTTCCATTCTTGCCACGGGTGCAAACACCTCATCGTAGTCAATGCCCTCGACTTGTCGAAATCCTTGGACAACAAGTCGAGCCTCGTTTCCGATGATCACGCCTTGATCATCTTTCTTGCATTTTATTGGACCAAAAGAACCAATGAGCCAAGATCAGAAAACCTCTAAGTCCCACATGATATCACAACAACTGGTGAAGGCTTCATCAACAGTTCGACAAGTGCTGAAGACTTCAACAGCTGAAGATCAAGTACTGAAGACTTCAACAGCTGAAGACTAAAGTGCTGAAGCTCAACAGCTGAAGAACCCAAGTGCTGAAGCTAAAGACTAAAGTGCTGAAATCCAACAGCTATGAACACAAGTGCTGAAGCTGAAGACCAAATTACTGAAGGTCAACAGCTGAAGAATACAAGTGCTGAGCTGAAGACCAAGTACTGAAGTTCAACAGCTGAAGAGTCCACAAGTGCTGAAGATCAACAACTGATGTACAAAGTCTGAAGACAAAGACTGAAGACATCAGCTGATGACATCTACTGAAGTCATCAGCTGATGAAACGTCTGAAGTTCAAGTCTAAAGACCAGTGCTGAAGTTTCAGTAGTTTGTCACAACAGCTGAAGAGTACTTCTTCAGTAGTTGTGTTTATCATTAGTTTTATGTATTTACTTTCAGTAGTTTTGTAAAACGACTGAAGAGCTTGTTCTTCAGTCATTGTAGTTTCAGTAGTTTCTTATCAGTAGTTTTGTAATAAGTAACACTTAGCTTCTTGTAAGAAGATGTCAGCTGCTTGACATCTTCAGTAGTTTTAGTGTTTCAGTAGTTTGTTAAATAACGGTTAGATGTCACTATCAAGTGACATCAGCCTACGTCATCTTCCTTATATAAGGAAGAATGACCTAAATTGTAATTTTGCAAAACCCATGCCAAAGCGTGTGATTGAATGAAATATTCCTTTTGCAGAAACTTCTCTCTCTATAACTAATTCTGTTCATTGCTATATCTTTGGTATTCTTGCTCGAATTGTGCTAGTTGGTACTCTATTCCGCTGCTGAAATCATTCGAATCGATCAAACTAGATGCTGAGATCCTATCAAATGGTATCAGAGCTGGTTAATCATTGATCGATCTAACAATTGATTATTGAAACTGCTCATTTGCTCTAAGTTTGATCGAACTAGCAAATTCGCACGAATCTGTTATAGAGATTGAAGTTCTGTCGCTTTTGGCTATTTTAATTGAGGTTCTTAGTGGTTTTGAGCTAAATTTGTTTTGCTTATCTTGAATTTGTCTGAATTTTCGAAAATGACTACACCTTCTAATGATCCACACATACTGGTTCCTCAACCAAGCCTCTGATGCTGGTTAGGAATGAGTATAACATTTGGAAACGAAGAATGCTCCATCACCTGTCTGTCAATAGTTCAGGTTGTTGGACATTCGTGGTACATGGACGACATAAGCCAATGGTGAATCATCCGGAAACAAATCAGTTGATTCCGAAGAAGAAGAACAATACTCTGATGAGGACAAGAAGTTGTTTGAGATTGATGCTAAAGCCCATGGAATTCTGGCCATGGCACTGCCTAATGAAATCTATTCCGGGCTTATGCATCATGAAACTGCTCATGACCTTTGGAATGCATTGAAAGAACAATTTGGTGGCACTGATGAGGTCTTAGCAAACAACAGGGAAATCCTAGCCCAACAGTATGAGACTTTTGCTCATAGAAAGGGTGAGACTCTGACTCAATAGTTTGAGCGGTTTTCATGTTTAATCTCTGAGTCGAAAATGGTTAAACATGAATATACCAAAAGCCAAATGAACCACAGATTCCTCAGATCACTGCCTGAGAGATGGGACACATATACAATTGTCCTACGCTCCAGTGCAAATCTGGATAGTCTATCTCTCACCCAACTTCATGGGAAACTGCTTACATTCGAAAGAGAGATAGAGCAGAAAAGGAAACTGGCTTCATCTCGTAAGCTCACTGAAGACTTTGTACCAAGCAACACTGGCTTGGTTGGTCATGAGTCAGAATATGCTTCATCTGAATGCCAGTATGATGAGCATATTGATTTCTCTTCAAACACTTCTGATTCTGCATTTGTGAGTGTTGATAGTCAGTTTACTAGGTGTAATAATGACAATCTATGTTTCATCATGGATGATCTCAAGGGGATTGCTGATGATGACTTAGAAGAGATGGATATTTTGAGCCAAATGGCCTTGATAAATATCAGATCTCAGAAGTTCTACAAAATAACTGGAAGAAAGTTCCCAGGACTCTCTGGCAAAACCAAAGTTGGTTTTGACAAGAGTAAGTTGTGGTGTCACAAATGCCACAGGCTTGGACACTTTGCTAGAGAATGTAGATCATCTGGATCTAATTCTTCTGCACCCTTGTGACTTTCCCTGGAAATAGTCAACAACACAGAGGGCAACATCCTGTCAATTCTGGTCATCATTCTCAACCATAATCTCCTGCATATTTTGTTCCTCAGGGTCCAATGCCATATCCTTACCCTTGTTATTACATGCCACAAACCAGTTAGGTTCAAGCACCCATTGCTCAACAACCACATGCTCTTCCAGAGCCTCAATCTCATCAACCTCCTCAACCTCAACAACACAGCTTCTTCACCCCTGGAGTTGTTGACTGGAGCAGTTTACCAGATGACATGTCTAGTCATGAACAACTGTTCACAGGTGCTGGTCAACATGGTGGTGACAGTCCTTTTGGGAATCTGGCACTTATGGCTCTAGAGTCTGCAGATGGATCATCCTCAAATGCCTCTTCATCACAGGTATCACAGGTATCCTCTGAGGCTAAGGCCAAATTATGTTCTGAAACATGCATAGCAGCATTTGCCTCTATTAGAGAAGCAAATGTAGCTTTAATTAATAAGAACATAGAGCTAGAAAAGATAATTTCCAAAAGAAAAGTTGAGTTTGAGTCTATGCTTAAAGAGAAAAATGATGAGATTTATAAACTTAAATGCCAAATCACTGATGATAAGGCTAGGGAAGAGGTACTTTTAGAAAAGTACAAAGACCTCAAAGAAACCCTTGCAGTCACCCAAGTAGAGTGTGATCGATGGGTACAATCATGCAAAGGTTTTGAAATGCTTCTTAGTAAGCAATCAGCTTCCAATGTGAAGTTTGGCATTGGTTATAATCACACTGCTCCTCCTACAGATTTTGCTTCAAGAGCAGAAGTGAAATCTGATGGAGAAAGCAATAACCAATCCACCTCATCATGTGATTCACTTTCTGATAGAGCACCATCAGAAGTTGAAGTTAGTATTATTCCCTCGTTGAACCTATCAGCTGATCTTGATGGTTCAAATACTGACACTCACATGATCAAAGAGTTGATCAACTCAGGAGTTATTTCTGGAAGTCCTGAAAGGACTGGAGAGCAAGATTTAACACCTGAAGTTCAAACTCCAACTACTGTCAGCACTGAAGAGAAGAAAACTGTCAGTAGAAAGGGTTTGAAGACTACTAAAGAGGAAGTCAAGAAAGCAAATAGTGCTTCCAAAGTGCTGAAGAACAAGTCTTCAGTAGTTTCATTCTCTTTAGTTGATGATCAACATAAGATGAAGAAGAAACCATGTGAAATATGTGGTTTGTTCAATCATCTTACAGATGATTGTTGGTACAAAAGAGGATCCAAACTCAAACATAAAGAGGAAATTAAAGAGAAAATGGTTAAAATGAAAACTGAGTTTGAAGCCACATTTGTACCAGCAACATCAAATCCTGTAACCCTTAAGTCCAAAAAGAAATCCAAAAAGGAAGGGGTTAAACAGGTAACAGCTGAGATTGCTCAAAAGAAGAAGGTGCAACATAGGAACTTATCAAACTCCAATGCCAATGTGTCTGGTGAGCTAAAAGCTTTATCACAAAATCAGACACAGCTGGTTATGATGGTTCAACATCTATTGGGAAGAGTTAACCAATTAGATGTTCCTATGTTGAAACCACAGAAAAGGAGGTCCAAGCCAAAGGATTCCTCTTCTTCACCATCTTCTTCCTCTCAGGCTGTTGTTTCCAACAAACCTGTAGTTTACCATCTGTTGATGAGAACAGGCCCAAAGCCAAAAAGGTTTGGGTCTCAAAATCTAACTAATTTGTTGTGTTTTGCAGGGTTCTTCAACATGCCACAGAGGCATCTGGTATATAGACAGTGGAGGATCCATGCATATGACAGGAAACAGATCACTTCTTAATGACTACTCTCAAGGAAGGAAGGGGTTTGTGTCATTTGGCAATGATGCAAAGGGTTACATCATTGGCAAAGGCTTTGTTTCTAATGGGGAAATAAAGTTTGATGATGTTAACCATGTGGAAAATCTCAAGTACAACCTATTGAGTGTCAGTCAAATGTGTGACAAAGGCCATGTTGCTCTTTTCACCAGTCAGAACTGTCGGATTCTGTCATCCAAAGTTCTAAGTTTGATTGATAAGGAGTTGGATGAATACACTCTCCTGAAGGCCAACAGGACAGGAAGAGTGTATGCCTTAGATCTTTCCAAGAAAATAGATCTCAAAGGCCATCCTTGCCTATTTTCCAAGGCTTCCCCTCAAGAATCTACTCTATGGCATAGAAGGTTGGGTCATGTTAATCTCAAAAACATAATCAGCTGATAAACCATGGTTTAGTAAGGGGACTGCCTATGAAGGAGTTCAAATGTGAAGATAACTGCACTGCTTGTTTAAAAGGAAAACATCACAAAGCTTCATTTCCCTCCATAGAAGAACCTAAGTCCACTGCCTACTTACAGCTTCTTCACATGGATCTCTTTGGTCTTGTGAGAGTGATGAGTATGGCTAAGAAGAAATACGATCTGGTAATTGTGGATGATTACTCCAGATTTGTATGGACTTTCTTCTTGCATTCAAAGGATGAGGAAGCTCAGAAGATTATCAACTTTGTGTTGTATGTTGAGAAGCAGTATTCCCTCTCAGTCAAGTGTATTAGAAGTGATAATGGAACAGAATTCAGAAACAATACACTTGATGAGTTCTACCACTCAAAGGGAATCAAGAGGCAGTTTAGCATTCCAAGAACTCCTAAACAAAATGGAGTAGTGGAGAGAAAGAACAGGACCCTTATTGAAGCTGCAAGGTCCATGTTGGCTGATTCTGGACTGCCAATGACTTTTTGGGCTGAAGCTGTCAATACAGCTTGCTATGTACAGAATAGAGTTCTAGTAAATCAGAGGTTGATGAAGACTCCATATGAAGTTCTTCATCATTTGGCCCCTCTAATTTCATTCTTCAGAGCTTTTGGGTGTCCTTGTTTCATTCTCAACACACAAGATCAACTCGAAAAATTGATCCTAAGGTGGATGCAGGGTACTTTGTTGGTTATTCATCAACTTTCAAAGCATACAGAGTCTTCAACTGCAGAACAAAAATGGTTGAAGAGACTCTACATGTTAAGTTTAATGAATCTCCAAAGGACAAGATTCCACAAAGCCCTGTGGAGCTATTTGATTGGACATACTGCAATATGTTCCTTATCAAACTCCTGTTGTTGCTCCTGTCAACAGTTCACCACCTGGTGATACTGCTGGTGCTGATGATGATGATGATAGCAGTACTCACCTCTTTAGGTTTAGTGACCAACTGCCTGTGTCCTCTAAACCTGATGCTCCTACAGCTTCAGTAGCTTCATCCACAACAAGTGCTGATGAGATTTCTGCATCTTCAACTTCATTTGAGTTGCCACCATCTACATGGTTTCAAGAGTCTACATCAACATCTGTTGCTGCTGAAGGTTCTACAAACACTTGCACTGATCTCATTGTTTATCAAGAGCTGAAGAGTCTACAAAGAGCTAAAGAATCACCCAATGTCTCAAATCATTGGTGATATCAATGCTGGAGTTTCAACCAGAAGTCAATTGTCCAATTTCTGCTTCTATGCTCTCTTCATCAGTCAGCTAGAGCCAAAGAATTATCATGTTGCACTTAGAGACAATGGCTGGGTTGAAGCAATGCAGCTTGAGCTTCTTCAGTTCAAAAAGCAGCAAGTGTGGGAGCTTGTTCCTCTTCCCCCAGGTAAGTGTGCAATAGGCACTAAATGGGTGTTTAGGAATAAAACAGATGAAAATGGGCTTATTGTTAAGAACAAGGCCAGACTGGTTGTTCAGGGGTTTGCACAAGAAGAAGGTATTGATTATGATGAAACCTTTGCCTCTGTAGCCAGACTCGAGGCAATCAGATTGTTCTTAGCCTATGCTGCACTCCACAATCTTAAAGTTTTTCAAATGGATGTTAAAAGTGCATTTTTATATGGTAAAATAAAAGAAGAAGTTTATGTGTGTCAACCACCAGGTTTTGAGGTTAATAAACACCCAGAATGGGTATACAAGCTTGATAAGGCTCTTTATGGGTTGAAACAAGCTCCTAGAGCCTGGTATGAGACATTATCTAACTTTCTTCTGCAAAATAATTCACTAGAGGCTCCATAGATAAAACCTTATTTATTAAGAAAGTGGATCAGCATAAGCTACTTGTTCAAATTTATGTTGATGATATTATATTTGCATCCTCTGATCCCCAGTTGTGTGATGATTTTACAAAATTAATGCAAAGGAAGTTTTAAATGAGTGCAATGGGAGAATTACAGTTCTTTCTAGGCTTGCAAATCAAACAAAAAGCTGATGGAATTTTCATTCATCAGTCTAAATATACAAAAGATCTTTTAAATAAGTTTGATTTACAAAACTGTAAGCCCTGTTCTACTCCCATGTGCAACACCACACAATTGGATATTGATCAGAAAGGTAAAGCTATTGATGAAACACTTTACAGATGTATGATTGGGTCCTTGATGTATTTAACAGGTTCTAGACCAGATATTATGTTTGCTACATGTGTTTGTGCTAGATTTCAGGCTGCTCCTAAAGAGTCTCATTTGATTGCAGTCAAGAGAATCTTTAGATATTTGCAAGGTACACAATCTCTAGGGTTATGGTATTCCACTGGACACTCTTGCAAATTAGTTGCTTTTTCAGATAGTGACTATGCAGGGTGCAAGTTAACTAGAAAGTCAACTTCTGGTGGTTGTCAATTCCTAGGCAACTGTTTGATTTCTTGGCAGAGTAAGAAACAAACATCTGCTGCTACATCAACTGTTGAGGCCGAGTACATTGCTGCTGCAAGTTCTACTTCTCAGGTACTCTGGCTTCAGAACCAACTTCTGGATTATGGCATTACAGAGACTAAGACTCCGTTATTAATGGATAGTGCTTCAGCTCTGTGTATTGTCAAAAATCCAGTCCAGCACTCTAGGACCAAACATATAGAGATCAGACATCATTTTATTCGGGATTGCTTTGAAAAAGGTCTGATTGATCCTAAGTTTGTGCCTAGTGCTGATGAGCTTGCAGATATTTTTACTAAGCCTTTGGATAGTTCTACTTTCCAAAACCTTATGTTAAGGCTTGGTATGTTGCAGCTAGAATAAGTGACAACTACTGATGATTTCAGTAGTAATTACTGGTGATCATTGGTACCCATGTCACATATAAGTACTGATGAGTCCTTTCACCTTCAGTAGTTTTTATAACTACTGATGGCTAAATGCCTCACAAGTACTGAAGTACTTTATCTGTTCCAAACTACTGATGTAGTTACAACTACTGAAATCAGTACAAACAGATAAGTACTGACGTCCTATGAAACACCTGAAAAGCAGATGCAATGTCTGATGAGTAAGTGTTGAGGACAGTATGAAACAGCTGAAAGGCTATGAATTGACGAAAACTACTGAAGAAAACTTTCTCTTCAGTTGTTTCAACAACTGCTGTTTCATTCTAAACAACTGAAGCAAAACCATGTCTTCAGTAGTTTTCTAACTACTGATGACTAATACCAAGTCTTCAGCTGTTTACAACAACTGATGACAAAACCACTGTCTTCAGTAGTTTCACAACTACTGATGACAAACACCAAGTCCTCAGTTGTTTCATCATCTGAAGTCAAAACCACGGCTTTCAGTAGTTTTCTAACTACTGATGCCTAACACCACGACTTCAGCTGTTTCAACGTCTGATAGGGTAATACCATGTCAACAGTCGGTTTAAAACTACTGATGACTAACACCACACCCTTCAATCCTTTTCTCATCCCTACCCTATAAATACCTGTCCTCTTCTCTGATGTTTCATTAGCCGTTATTTTCTGAACTTCTCTCTCTCAAACATGGCGACCATGAGTCTGAAACAACGACACAACTGCGTTGCTTACCTTACAAAGTCGGCTTTCTGGAACAAATATGATAATGCCATTGACTTAATGGTGGATTCCCCATATCGCACAGCCTTTCTCATGAATCCAACCATTTACCCTGAATCCCTCAGTCAATTCTGGTCACATGCTTCTGTTCATACCGATGAGTCTACCGGTCAGATATCTGTTCGGTCCCTTATCAACCAGAAACCAGTGGTCATTACAGCCGACATTATTCGTCGGGCATTACATCTACACGATTCCACCGCTGTGACTGCATACCCAAAGGGCATAACCGATATGTCCTTTATCAATCATGGGTATGAAGGTGATCTTCGAGCTACAACCGTTCTAAAGAAACATTTCCATGACGCTGAGAAACTTATTTTTCACATGGTAAATGTCTGCTTAGCCTCCAAGACATCTTCTTGGGATCAAATGTCATCCCACTGGCAACAGGTATTGTATTCTATTCTAGAACACCAACCGTTAAATTTTTCTGAAATTGTGTTCCTAGAAATAAAGAACTTGGCTCAGAAACCTGTGGCAAACCGATGGCCATTATATCCCAGGTTTCTAATAGCCATTATTTTGGATGAACTAAAATCTGATGGCCTTGTTGGCCTTGGAGTCCCTGCACCAGCTGTTTTGGCTGAGGTATACTCCAGGCACAACTCCGACCTTACACTCAAAGAAGCTGCCCGAATGCTAAAGCCCAAGCACAGAGAACCCACAGCTTCCTCCATCAGAACCAAAGTCCCCACCAAACCCACCAAAAAGAAACCCAAAACGGCTACTCAGGGAAATGAGTCCCCTGAGGATGCCCCTGCAACACAAACGCAGGATATATCCACTGGTTATAACCCCCTAGTGGATATCAGGACTCTTCCAGCCATAGCCGCTCAGGTTTCCTCTCAACAGGAGCCTGAAGCAACCTCACAAGGGGTACCCACACATCTGGGATCTTCCTCACTTGAGGGGATTGCCATTGAAGAGCACCTTCCTCCCCAGGTGCACACTGCTTCTATCCCTTCACCCCATGCAACCGCCCCCCAAAGTCCAACCATACTTATTGCAAACGTGCTGACTCAGTTGCATGCCTCTCCTCCTCCCCAACAACCACCAACAAAGGGGAGAACCACAGACATTGAGGAAGAGGATCAACATGTTTCTGACAACCCACAACATCGGGGTTTACAAGTTCTATCTCCTAGTGTGGATAGGGAGATTAGAATATCTAGTGAGGCTGCCACCTCTTCTGCATCAGCACATGATCAGAATGAGGCTGGTAACATTGCTAAGACCTCACTAGAGGCAACAACTGATGATGGACATAGTCTTGAGGCTGGAAGTCCCCAGTACCAAGACAAAGGGGCACATGCTACAACTGGTCTACACCCAGTGCATGTACATCCTGCTCCAAGCAGGAGGTCAGGTGATTCAGCTTCTGCTGATGATGACCTGGGCTTTTTCTACGATGTTCTTGCCCAGAACACAATCCTTGAGGAGGAAGTCAGTAGGCTGCAAAACCTACTTGATTAACTCTCTCAAGGAGAAAGACCATCTGCCTCCACCAACCCACAGAGGGCACCTTCAGTTGAAGGTTCCCCAAACACTGAGCCACTCCCAACAACTCAACGACCTGCCTCTGCTTCTGGCACTATTTCTCAGGAACAGAACCCTCCTAAGCAAATAGTTGCTGTTCTTCAAAATTCCCTCCCTCTCATCACACCCATAATCACTGACATTGTGACTAAAGCCATTGATGAGAGGCTTTCCTCAACTTTACAACCATTGATTGATGCTGCTGTGCAAAAGACACTTTCTGCGGTACAAACCCCTACCACCAATGCATCCAAAAAGGGGGAGAGTACTGCAGTGAAAGAAAAGAAGAGGAAAAGAACAGAGGATGAGAAGGCCCAAGAGCAAGCCCAAGAGGTGGAAAAAGAAAAGCAACAACTGATCACCTATAAACGAAAGAAAAGTGCTGATGATCAACCTACTGCTGAAGAAAAATCCTTGGAAGAGCTGGTAAAAGATGCTGATGATACACACAGCCGATCCATGGATAAAATCATTGAGCAACTCTTCAGGCAAGGTTTTGATACAGCCACATTAGATAGTGAAATCAAAGTTGGAAGTGGAGGAGATTCAAACCGATGGGCTGGGTATGATGCACTTGAAAAGGAGAGATTGGAGATCATGATCCGTTTTATTGCCAAATACTTAGGAAGATCTTTGATGGAGATTCGTGCGTGGACCAGAGACAGTATTCTGGCTATAGCCACCAGAATCTGTCTGTCTGAGCAATTCCACAAGGGGATTATCATTGAAGCCCTTGATGAGGCCGGGGCTGGAAAAAGGTTTGAAATGGCAAAACTTACAAAGGCTAAACTCAAAACTAAAATGTTGGAACAACCTTCCCTTCCACCCACTTAAAAACAGCCTACCCCTCAAATCTCCAACCAATCTCAAAGCCCAAATCCAAACAACCACAATCACAACCCACAAAACCAACTCCCTTACCATCTAAACCAATAGCCGATGATGCACCCAAGAAGAAGAAGAGAAGGGTGTTGAGGCTAGAGAAGAAGAAGAAGAGGATGATGTGGAAGAAGATAGGATGCCTCTGTCTGCAGTCCTAACATTGGCGAAAGCCAAACCTATGCCCATCACTCCCACCTCACAGATGGATGTTGTGAGAGTAAAAATGAAGAAGAGGAGCAACAAAAGCTTCATGATGATGAAATGCTGAAAAGCATTAACAAAACCTATGCTGCCTCCTCATCAATTATCAGCATGAAGAAAGAAGCTTTGAGACTGTACACTCTCACCAACACATTTCAATATCAGAAGGAAAGGGTGAGAGTATGGCCTGATCCGAGGGTGGCTCACAGGATTGTAAAGAAAGACATTCCTTCGAGATACAAGGGTCAAGTCAAGAGGATCGTAGACGAAGAGATCACAATGGCCCTTGTAGTATCACCCTGGGAGATTGTCGAAGATTTCAAGAAAGCCTACGAGACTAAACAACCACCCCAGAAGATGCTAGAGAACAGAATTATTAAAAAGGAGCTAGTCTACAAGAGGCTTGAGAACTTCAAACAGAATGAGCTCAGTCTGTTACTCGAAAGGAATCATCCTGATGAGTTTGCATACAGACAAATTACAACATTTGAGCTCAAAAACGGCAAACAGGCCAAGTACATCTCAGAGCTGTATGGGCGAGAAGGATTGTTTGATGGTGAAGCCGAGAACCTGACCATGGAAGAACAAATCATGTTTCTCAGAGCCTACACCAGAGAATCCTACAGGCTCATACACGGGAAGTAGATCTCATGAATGGGATAACAACTCTGTGTCCAGTTCCCCAAAACAGAGTTCCCATTCATATCTTGCCAAACAAATATCCGAGACTTCTTCCCAGGCCGGAGCTTATATGGGTCATCTTCTCTACTGATCAAGAAGGAAAAGACCAACCTTTTGCCAACAATAAGTGGATAATAAATAAATTAGAGGTTTTGGTTGCATTGGTTCAGGGGGAGTTTGTTGGACCAAAAGAACCAATGAGCCAAGATCAGAAAACCTCTAAGTCCCACATGGTATCACAACAACTGCTGAAAGCTTCATCAGCAGTTTGACAAGTGCTGAAGACTTCAATAGCTGAAGATCAAGTGCTGAAGACTTCAACAGCTGAAGAACTAAAGTGCTGAAGTACAACAGCTGAAGAACACAAGTACTAAAGCTGAACAGCTGAAGAACACAAGTGCTGAAGCTGAAGACCAAAGTACTGAAGTACAACAGCTGAAGAGTTTACAAGTGCTGAAGATCAACAACTGATGTACAAAGTCTGAAGACAAAGACTGAAGACATCAGCTGATGATATCTACTGAAGTCATCAGCTGATGAAACATCTGAAGTTCAAGTCTGAAGACCAACTACTGAAGTTTCAGTAGTTTGTCACAACAGCTGAGAGTACTTCTTCAGTAGTTGTGATATCAGTAGTTTTATATTTTTTACTTTCAGTAGTTTTGTAAAACGACTGAAGAGCTTGTTCTTCAGTCGTTGTAGTTTCAGTAGTTTTATGTTTTTCAGTAGTTATAACAACTGATAACACTTAGCATTTTTGTAAGGAGATGTCAGCTGTTTTGACATCTTCAGTAGTTGTGTTTCAGTTGTATAAATCTGTTAGTTGTCACTATCAAGTGACATCAGCAGGCGTCACATCTCTTATATAAGAGGTGTCGACCTAATTGTAAGTGTGACATTCTGTTACCACGAAAGCGAATATTGAATGAAATATATTTGCAGAATTCTCTCTCTATAACCGTCTCTGTTCTTCATTGAATATCGTTTAGTTCTTGTGAATCGACTAATTCATTGTTTGAATTCCGCTGCTATACTCTTTAATCAATCAAACATAGATCATTGATCCTAACAGAAGACTTCAACAGCTGAAGATCAAGTACTGAAGACTTCAACAGCTAAAGACTAAAGTGTTGAAGCTCAACAGCTGAAGAACACAAGTGCTGAAGCTGAAGACTAAAGTGCTGAAGTCCAACAGCTGAAGAACACAAGTGCTGAAGCTGAAGACCAAAGTACTGAGGTCAACAGCTGAAGAATACAAGTGCTGAAGCTGAAGACCAAAGTACTGAAGTTCAACAGCTGAAGAGTCCACAAGTGCTGAAGATCAACAACTAATGTACAAAGTCTGAAGACAAAGACTGAAGACATCAGCTGATGACATCTACTGAAGTCATCAGCTGATGAAACGTCTGAAGTTCAAGTCTGAAGACCAAGTGCTGAAGTTTCAGTAGTTTGTCACAACAGCTGAAGAGTACTTCTTCAGTAGTTGTGTTTATCAGTAGTTTTATGTTTTTACTTTTAGTATTTTTGTAAAACGACTGAAGAGCTTGTTCTTCAGTCGTTGTAATTTCAGTAGTTTCTTATCAGTAGTTTTGTAATAAGTAAACACTTAGCTTCTTGTAAGAAGATGTCAGCTGCTTGACATCTTCAGTAGTTTTAGTGTTTCAGTAGTTGTTAAATAACGGTTAGATGTCACTATCAAGTGACATCAGCCTACGTCATCTTTCCTTATATAAGGAAGAATGACCTAAATTGTAATTTTGCAAAAGCCATGCCAAAGCGTGTGATTGATGAAATATTCCTTTTGCAGAAACTTTCTCTCTCTATAACTAATTCTGTTCATTGCTATATCTTTGGTATTCTTGCTCAAATTGTGCTAGTTGGTACTCTATTCCGCTGCTGAAATCATTCGAATCGATCAAACTAGATGTTGAGATCCTATCACATTTCAAGACCCATTTTGTGCCAATGACCTTAGCACCTTTAGGTCTATCCACCAGAGTCCATACACCTAACTTCTTGAACTGAAGAAGTTCTTCTTGCATGGCACTCACCCATGCCTCATCATTCTGGGCTTCACTAACATATTTTGGCTCAAACTGAGACACAAAGCAACGATATGCACCATCATGAATTTAGCCATTTTCCATCACTAAGGCATAATCAGCTGAATACAACTAATTTCTGCTTTGAACTCCTGATCTCACATCTCCAATGACATTATCCAAAGGGTGATACACATTTAATCATGAACCAGGAGTGGTTGGAACAACTACCTCAGAGTCAAGATTATAAACATTCGGTTTAGTATCTGAGGCAGTAGGAGTCTGAGGTTCTGAAGACGCAGATGCATCAATGTCAGATGCTTGTGGACTATCGGTAGGAGGAACCTGTTGCTCATGGTTGTTCTGATTAGTCTCCACAGCTTCTTCATCAGAAGAAGAGTCACTATCTTCAAGTGCTCCCCCTGAGTTGTTAGATGAATCACCTTGTAGTCCAAATGATGTAGATTCCTAAGCTGGTGTGTTTAGAACATCATACATCATCTTTGTGGCTAAATCATTATCAGAAGTGGAGAGTGGTATGTTGAAGAACTTGAAGAATCCATCATAGTCGAAATACAAGGCGGGTCCTTTTCCAGCAGGTGGTGTGGTGTATCTCTGAACATCAACATTACACCATACTTCTACCTGACCCGTTAAGTTGTTGTAGACCCTCTTGTTTGGTATGTTGTATCCTAAAAAGATACCTCCATTGGCCTTCTCGCTGAATTTTCCCTCCCGAGTCTTCTTTAGTAGGGTGCACGGAGCGCCAAACGGATCAAGATACTCTAGATTAGGTTTACGTCGTTGTAGTAGCTCGCAACACGTCTTTCCATGGTGTTTAACTACCAGGACCCGATTTAGCGTATAACACGCATTTGCAACTGCTTCATTCCATAATTGGATAGGCAGCTTTGAGTCTGCTAGCATCGTCCGTGCTGTCTCTATCAAGCTGCGATTCTTCCTTTCAGCAACGCCATTCATCTGAGGAGTGTAGGCAAAAGTGAACTGATGCACAATTCCCTTTTCCTTGCAGTAAGCCTCCATCCATTGATTCTTGAACTCGGTTCCATGGTCTGAGCGCACTTGATGTACCTTTAACTTGTATAAGGACTCCAGTGTAGTTACTAATTCCTTGAATGACTCAAATATCTCTGATTTGGATTTCAGAAACATCACCCAAGTGAATCTTGAGTAGTCATCAGTAATTACATAGCAGTACACGTTGCCTGCAATGCTTCTTGTACTGATTGGACCAAACAGATCCATGTGGAGAAGTTCAAGAGGAAGTTCGATAGAATGAACTTTCTTTTCCTTATGAGACTTCTTCGTCTGTTTTCCCTTCTTGCACGTAACACATATATTTGGAAGTTGAAAGTTTTTGACGTTAACTCCTCTCACTAGATCATTCTGGATCAAGTGATTCATCTTCCGTGGATTAATGTGTCCCATTCTCCTATGCCAGGAGACGGATTCCTTCTCAATAGATTTTGACAAGAAGCACTGAACTTCATGATCTGTAGTGGAGGCCTTTGATTGATCCAAGACATAAAGGTCCTTATATCTTGAGGCAGACATTAATACTTGTTCCCCCGAGATGACGTAGTCCTTTTTCAGGACATAGCACTTCTTGTTGTCAAATACTACCTTAAAGTCTTTATCACAAATTTGAGAAACAGAAAGAAAGTTATTCTGAAGTTGTTGAACGTAGTTTACCTTGTCAAACTTCACTTTCTGATTACCTACTTCCCTTGAGTTGTGATGTACCCACCTTTGTTTCCAGAAAACGAAATGTGACCTCTTTTTATTTGTTTGATGTTTGATAAGAGATCCTTGTTCCTTGTCATGTGCCTGGATGCTCCGCTGTCGATAATCAACGTGTTAGTTTCAGCACTATATCGAACACCTGCACATTCAATTTGAAAACATTAGTTGAGGTTAGGGACCCAAGCCTTCACTGGCTTGGGTTTCCCAGAGGCATCACACATCATAACTATAACCCATTGACCGTTCGGGGGTGAGGGAAGTGCACATGTCTTCTTGTTCTCATTATCAGACAATGAGGTTGATTTCTCCTTCCGTAAGCTAGCTTTGTGTAAGGCCTGTTTGTGATAGCCAGACGACTGGCTAATGTGTTGTACTTTAGGTTCACTATCTCTTTTAGGTGGTGTCACTGAGTTCCTCTTAAAAGAGCTAGGTTTTTGTTCTAGAAGTTCAACTTTCCTCCTCGGTGTCTGATAGTAAGGACAATGAGACACAATGTGTCCATACTCTCCACAACTGTAGCAAGCTCTACTTTCGACCTTACGATTTAGTTGTTTTTGTGGTGATGTATGTGACACCCGGGTGACCTTACTTTTTTTGGGTTTTGACTCTAATTGTTTAGATGTTTTGTCTAATTTAACAAAGTTAATTGCTTTAACAGTTTTAACATTTTTTTCTTTTCTATTTTCTAGACTTTGACATGATGCACGTGATTGGTTAACATTACTGGTCTTTTTAACAGTTGTTGAACCAGACTTTATACTAACATTTTCAAACTCTTTGTCTAGATTAATACAAGGCATTTTACCTTTTTCCTACGAAGTGGCCTCCTTTTTTTTAGTGCCAGATTCATTCGATGAACATGTGGAATCTGGATCACTTACAAGAGGAGTGTACACCACATGATCTTTGATTGGATTATCATTAATTGGTTTACATTTTGTGTTCATCAATATCTCATGTGGTGGTGGAACCACTTTATAACCCAATTCCTCCCCATTGTTTCTTCCTCTCACTAAGTTTTGGACTATGTGTGAAGAGCTAGTCCAACTATGCAGTTTTTGTTTTAGGAAATTATCTTCTACTTCTAAAACTGCTTTTTGTTTCTTAGTGTCCTCTAGGGAGTTAAGATAGTACCTAATGTCATTAGCTTGGTTAAAGGCTACAATTTCTGTTTCCCTAAGCTGTTTGTTCAAAAAGTCTATCTTTTCTTTGTAACTATGCTCATTTTATTTTAAAACTCTATTAGCTTCAGTGCACAGTTCTAGGTCCTTAACTAAGTTATCATTATGATCTAATAACCTAGAAAATTTTAAATCAATGCTTTCCCTAAATTTATTACAATCAGAACAAGCATGATTATTGAAGAGTTGGTTAGTAGTACTTACCTGAGAGGGTTTTGATCAATCAGCCATCAATACAGAATCTGATGTTTCTGGAGCTGGTGATTCTGACATTGTAGTAGTTTTCCCATCTTCAGGCAGGTGGGTGACCACTCGTACAGTTTCTTCTGATGTTGACATCGCAAGTTCGACTGCAATATCTCTTTCACTAGGCGAGTCACCATCGATATCCTCCACACTAGCGATATTAGATTATCCCGGTGAGACAAACTGAAAGCTCCAGTCCTGTCCTTCATCATCATGAGCAGTCAAGGCTTTGGATCCTTGTTTAATGAAGTAGGACTGGTAGTGGGTTTCTCCTAAAGATTGAAGGAGGAGAAAGGATTCGCATTGCCAGTCTTCTTTGGCTTCACGCACTCCCTTTTGAAGTACCCTTTCTCTCCGCAGTTGAAGCAGGTTACCTTGGATTTGTCAAAGCTGAAGGTAGTGTCCTTAGTCGCAATCAAATTTTGTCCGGTCTTTTTGACAAACTTCTTAGCTCTTCGGACTGCACTGGCTAAGGCCCACATTATATCCATCCTTTCCAGCTCTGTCTCATCCACCTGCTCATAATCCTCATCTGCCAGATGGCAGTTCCCAATCTTACCAGCAATTAGTCCATCATAGGAATGGACTACCGCAGCTAAGAGATCCATGTGCTCTTTAGCAACCTCAACTGTCACATTGCCAAAGTTCTCAGTCTTCAGCTTTGCTGCATTTGCTTAAGGTGCAATGTATTGGGTACCAAATGACCCTGTCGTTTCTAACCCTAAAGTAGAGGTTGGTGAAGGACCAGACGAGCTTTATAAAAAAGCTATCTAAAGAGGTGCTCCAGATGTGTTGGCTTGAGGAGTCGTGTTGTACAACACTGGATTCTGATCATACGATGCCTTTTGAGCTCTGTACTTCATTCTTAGTTCTTCCTCTCTCAGCTTCAGAATGAATTCATTGATATCTAACTTCGTTAGCATACCATTCTGTCTTAGATTGGAGACAAAAGACACCTATTTCTCTCGCAGCCTGTCTGCAAAGTTGGACACTTTGTCCTCCATTGATGTCGATACTCCATGAGTGTGCATCTCACTCGTCAAGTGGTAGAATCTATCGATCACCTCATCTAGGCTTTCTTTCCCCATCGAGGAGAAGTTGTCAAACTCTTTATTTAAAGCCTTAGCCTTTATGGCCTTCAATGATGCATTTCCGTCATACCTTTTCTCCAATGCATCCCATAGCTTCTTTGCTTGAGTATATTCTGAGAATTGATGGAAAATATCCTTTGGAATTGACTGTGTAAGCAATGCATAAACCTTCTTTTCTGCATTGTATTTCACCTTTTATCCGTCAGTCATGCCACCTAGTGTAAGTTCGACACCATCAGCTCCTACAGGCATGTTGTACCCCGTCTCTATAGACTCCCACAAATTTGGATCTACTCCATTTAAGTAGATCTCGAAACATTGTTTCCATTATGGATATTTGTCTAACGTGATTAGCTTTGGGGGCTTGTTGTGATTCCTCACTTCATTTTCTAGTAGCAGTAAGTTTTGTATACGTGAGTCTCTCCCTGCTGTGAATGCTGAATATTGGTCTTCCATTGCTATTAACTTTAACTTCTAACCAAACTTTTGTATTAGTTCGAATAAAGGTGTGCGATTGGGCTATTCGGCGATTGAACTATGCGGATGGTTCAATCGTGCGACTGAACTAATACGGATGACTCAGTCGGCCGAATGAACTAATATGAATGAACAATGCGAATAGTCTTCTCAATCGGACGAATGGAAGTGCGACTGAGTCCAATCGTGTGTATGGGGATGCGTATGTACTCAGTCAGGCGATTGAGTCAATCGTGCGACTGGGCCTGCTAGATTTCAAAAATTTCTAGGTTTAACGTGTTTGAACGCAAAAACACGAATTTTTGCTAACCCTAATTGTCGTATGCTGGAAAAAACTTAACTTTACGATCAGGAGATGTCTAAAACCTGATTTGACACAAAATTTTGTGTTTTTTAGAGTAAAAACACAATTTTTATATCAAAATGATTGAATCACACTAAAATCTAGAGCCAAAGCTCTGATACCACTTGTTAGGGATCGTGTACGGGACGAATACTAACAGATTTATGCGTGTACTAAATCAAATAGTGCGGAATCCTATTTGATTGGTGATCCAATCAGTGAGAACGCACGTAGAATCAATTAAAGATTGAACCTAAACGTTAAGAACGATTAGCAATCGATCTTCTGTGATCTATGAAGTTGGAACAGGTTACTAGAGGTCTCTGGACGACTAGGGTACGTCTGCGTATCAAAATATTCAAAGTGTCTAGTTTTTCCACGATTTAAGTGGTATTTATAGGTTAAGGTTTCTCAATCGTGCGAGTGGACCATTTGCATGGTTCAATCATGCGGTTGATCCATTCGCACGACTGAGTGTTCAGTCGTGCGACTGAGTCAATCCCATGTTTCAATCATGCGACTGATCCAGTCTCCTGGTTCATTCTTACGACTGGTTCATTAGAATGAAGTTGTTCATGCGTACGGTCCATTAGCATGGGCCAATCGCATGAGAACTTCACATGATTCAGTTTGAATATGTTTCATAGTCATTAATTGATTTAGATATTATTCATACAACCACAACCTATATAGTTAAGTCAATAAACGTTATTACATACCAACCAATGAAAGATTCAACATTATATAAGCACAACCACATATTGTATTTCATTAAGTACCCGTACAATTACGTATGTGTAAGACAATATAAAGATATTATATTAAGTTCAGAAACTAGGGACACATGTATCTACAGGAAAGAAGGTGCAGAAATCAGATTCTTTAGTGGTTATGAAGTAAAACTATTAGATCAATCTTACATACACTATATCTTCACCAGGCACTTCAAAGAGATACTTAACAAACTTGGTCAAGAAGATATGCACTTCTTTCTAAAGTGCATCAAGATTCTAAAGATGGAATATGACCAGGTCATTGCCAAGAGGGAGAAAAGAAAGAAGAAAAGAACACCTCTGCAGTTGGGCAACATTGTAAAACTGGAGGTTGATGTAGCTGGTGCTTTGTTGATTCACAGGGATGGGCTGTCTACAGTATCAATTTGGGAACCAGTTTCACTCAAGAAACTGCCATTAGAAGCCATCCATGCAATGAGTCAAATGAAGATACATGTGCTTAATAGAGAAAAGATGGTTGATGCTAAAGACTTTGTCAACATGAAAAAGGCTATACTGGACCCATCACAAGCTCAACCTCCGGTGCCACAACAAGATCCAGCAAAATCCTCACAACCTCAACCACCACCAAAGCATTAAAGAACATAGGCTATATAATGCTTAGTGGGGAGTATTGTTGGACCCTGAAAGGATCATACATGCCAATTCAATTGGTGATTTGATGGTTGTTCTACTGGAATTCCCATAAGTCCAAGTGTCAATGCGGATGAAGATCTTATAGTAGAAGAACAAGTATTGGCTTACCGTATTTGTTAATGTGGAAGACAAAGAACAAATGCTGACAAGTGTTTGTTCTTCCACATTAACAAATGCGAAAGACCAAAAGAAATGCGGATAAGATTTTGTTCATCCGCATTTGCCAATGCGGATGACCGGACAAGAATGCGCAGAAGTATTTGTTCATCCACATCACCCAATGCAGATGACCAACATACTAATGCGGAAGACCAAGTGAAGAAATGCACATCAAGTCTAACTCATCCGCATTTGCCAATGCGGATGAACAAGAAGAAATGTTGATGAAGACTTAAACTAGTTCTAATGTATAGGTCAGGGGTAGTTAGTCATTTTATAAAAAGCCATCTTATCAGCCTATAAATAGAATAGAAAACCTCATACATGAGCAATAGACAATAGAGGACAGATAATAGAATCAGAATATTTTGCATCAAACATTCTCTAGGTGCATTATTACTGTTTTTGCTATTTATTGTAATCAATTACCTTCATCAATATAACAAAGCATTATGAGTTTATTTTGGCATTAAAGTTTATTGATTGTTTGTTTCCACCATTCAAGCTCTAACTTGATCATTATATTCGATCCTAAGTGAGATTCTTATTCTCACAACCCAGTCAGAAAATAAGCGAGGGATGGAGTATGCACCGAGTAGACCTCGCGGGATATGTGTTCGATGAGTTTAAGGCCCCGCCAACACCTAGTATATATAAATGGATCAGCTGGAGCCACTCTCATTTACAACTCAACACAATTTCTAGAGAGAGAGTGTAGAGAGAGAAAGTAGAGATGAGGTAAAGATTCAAGGCTTGGTTGATCAAGGGATTTAAGATCGGGGTTTTGGGCATCCAAACTCCAAGGAAAAACCAATAATAGAGGTAAGAAACATCATTTAATTGTTCCTTTTGATTTAAACTCAAATTCTAGGGCTTGGGATTTCTGAAAGTGGCAAATAATCGCCCAAAACTCATATTTTGTGTAAGAAAACATGTAGAAAGCTTAGATATAGCTTCATGGATGTTAAACTAAGGTTTTGGGTGTAAAAGATTGAAGTTTTGGGTCAACAATGGGTTGGTTCGTAATTTCAGCTCATTCTGCGAAACTAGGTGTTCATCCAGCGAAATTATGTAGTCGTGCAGTGAAACTATGAAAACTTCCTGCGAAACTATAGTTGCACAGGCAGTTTCGCAAACATGGTTTTCCAATGAAAGTTGGGCGAAACTGGCAGCGAAGATGCTAACGAAATTGCTGGCGAAACTAGCAGCAAAACTACTGATCTGGCAGCGAAATTAGCAGCGAAATTAGGCAGAAATTAATCTCTTTGAGTGTTAACTTATCTGCAGGCTGTGTAGTGTGACCCTTGCTTAGCAAGCTTGATTTACAAGCTACTCATCGAGTCCAGGTGAGTTCTAGATCCCCTATTTTAAAGGTTTTAAACTTGTTTGGGGCTGGAAATGCATACTAAATATATGATTTAAATGACCAAGATTTTAAGAGGTTTTAGCAGGAATATTAATTTTTCTATAGCAAAATATGCTATATAAATATTTATAAATAAAAATTTTTCCGCTGACCTGGCAGCGCAACCCCAGCAAAGGGTGTTGCCCCTTGGACCCCACTAGGGGCTGTTACCCCTAGGACCCCGTTGTCAGGGGCTGCCGCCCCCGAACCTACGCTGTCCCGCGGAGGGTCGGTTATGTTTTTATAATGACGTGTGATGATTATATGATATTATATGATGATGTGTGATAATGCTATGCATATATATGTTATGTTTCCTTATATTACTTATTACGTATTATGATGTGACTTTATTGGTGTGATTATGATAATGAACGTAAAGTATTATCTTAGTGAAGCGAAAGATTTAAGATAATGAAAGTGGAACATAATGAATGAACGAATGAAAAGTCTTGCAAACAAATAGAAAAAGGTACACAACTTCAAGAGAGTTGTTAGAACAATTATGTGTTTAATAGCATGCGATTTTGGCTATCTCATGAGGGTTCATACACACAGTGGGAGTTAGTCTTCATGACTGCTCCTTAGGTGTGATATGGTATTAACTATGTGTTTAATAGCCTGCGATTTTGGCTAACACATGAGGCATCATGCGATTTTGGCTAAACTCATTGGGTTCACACACACAGGGGAGTCAGTCTTAGTGACTACTCCATACGTGCGATATGAGATCCTTATCGCTTAACCCTAGATGATACGGCTTTGTGCTCAAGATGGGGGGTAAGCATACCACATGATCTAGGTAGAAGTGAAAAGATAATAAACGTATGAAAAGTGAGAAAAGTATGAAACATGCGATATGTGTGAAATGAACGATGATGGAAGATAATAAATATTACCTTGATGTACGTATGATGTGTGATCATGTGTGATAGTAACGAAAATGTTTTAACGAATGAAAGGTAATGTTTTTGTAAAACTAGAACTCACTCAGCAACACTAAGTTTTATGTATTTTCCAGTTAGCAGGTAAATGTTGCTAACGATGGCATGGGGCGACTACTTGGCATTTTTGGGAAGGCATCCATTTTGTTAAACGATAATGTTTTTGCATTGTAATGCGAACAAATGATGTTTTGTATTATTATGAATGTTGTATTATTTTGCAAAAGCAATGAATGAAATGGTTTTCAAGTTATTCCGCTGCGGTGTTTTAGTAAACTTAAATATATATTTTATGTGTTATGTGCCATGATCGTCCAACTGTGAGCGTCCCGGGAACAGGAGCTTACACTAGTGTGCATGGCCTTTAAGATGTTTAACTCTTCCTGAATCTGCTCGAGTTCCTTGGCTTTGTTCCGCATGTACTCATCTTAACATCCATAATATTACGTAGATCGGTGATGGTTTCAGTTGCCTATTGATTCTCCTGGAGCACATGTGGAATCCTTATAATGAAACAAATATGTTAACTAGGAATACTACTAACTAATATATATATATATATATATATTATATATATATATATATATATATATATATATATATATATATATATCATAATATGCAAGGGAATATTTACCGATCAAGAACTCGGGAATAAGTCTCATCCCCGTTAAGATCGTTGAACGGGGAGCAAGGAACAGAGTGATAAATATTTCTTTTCTTAGAAGTGGCAGCCCTCGTTCAGGAAGCAACAGTAGCAGATTTCATGATATCCGTAGTGATTTATTCCTTCATGTTGATTAGACAATCAATATCATCAAGGATGATGGCAGAAGAAGATCTTATGAATCCTACAACATATTAAACTATTAATATAAATTGTTTATGAAAGCTAACTTCTAGTGGAATTGATACATTATAGACATGTCAGAGGCAGAGGTTTGACTAACTGTGGTTAAGGGTCAAATTGGAAAGTCCTTTCAATATCATGATTTAAGGTTTATAGAAAGGCTAATCCAACCAAAGCAATCAACGTGCTTCCTCCATGCATGCACTTTGTACAAAGTAGAAGTTGCTTCGGAAGTTTTACACTCTACACAAAAAATATTCTAAGTGTAAAATCTTCCAAAGCCAAAAACCAAATCTTTTGAAGCCAATGATGAAATGTTCTGAAGCTTCAAAGACAAAGTCTTCTGAAGCCAATGAAGTAAAGGCTGATTTCTTCCAAAGACAAAGGAGAATATGCTTTTCTTGGATGTACTTATGCATAAAGTTGACCTACTTTCGATGTGACTCTGAAGACTCACCAACTTGCATAAGTTCAAGGTCCATCTTTTGCAACTGAACATTGAGGTCTTGAGTGTGTAACTTTTTACTTAACATACTTTTATCTTTTTTTGTAATATATAGGATGTGAGCTCTGGCATGTCAGAGTTACTAGTCAAAAGACAATCTGTATTTTGACTTTACATTGATCTTGGTATCTAGATTAGTGTTTCCAGCTAGCCTTCAAAGTATGGTTGGCTATAGGATGTAGTATAAAGTATCTTAGGTCCTTGTATTTGTATGTATGCTTTGTAAAACTTGTAAAAGATTGTAAAAGAACTAAAGAGCAATATACTTAGTCCTTGAAAGTCATATTCAATCGTTGTTGTTCTTTATTTTGTCTCCTTCTTTTGCTTATGTTTTTAGAATCATAAATATAGTCCTGGTTCCCAATTTGATCCATTAAAGTGTTCTAATGCACTCCTTATTTGGAGATTAATTATATTGACCTCCTTTAACCGGTCCTGCACACGGATTTATGGAATAGCATTTATCCTATGAGGAGCTTGGGCATTGGGAGGAATAAATAAGAAAATTTCACTAAAAAAGGAAAGCAAAATATTAGTAGAAATATACCCTAATATACAATATCATACCTTTGTTAACCCATCTTAAGGGAAGTTCTAAACCTCTTGGAATGCTATCCCTCTTAACAAAGAAGTATTTCTTCTTCCTACCTTCCTTGTTTTTTATGGCTTTACGAACTAGGGATGTGTCTCGCTTAATCAAATGATAATGATATGACTCGAACTAGGGGTTTGTAAGGTGTAAGCGTGCGCATGATCACAAGCATGTATAATTCATAAGAGTCAACAAGTTTACACCTCTAAAATATTATCCTCCAAATCACTTGCATAGTTTAAGCATAACTCAAACAAATGATTTTTAAAATTCAGTGATCAATAGGCAAAAAGGATAGCTAAGATCAAGTGAGAAATGGAAAGCAAGAAAACACACCCAAGTTTTGGAACAATAATTAGAAGGAACACATTTGTATGGACAAATCACAACATTTTTGGGAAAAGCTCCAAAAGAAAGAAGTGGCAAGGTCTCTAGCAAAGAGCTTGATGATCATGATTCATCCGCCATTGATGAAGAAGAAATGATTGCGGAAAGTTTAACATAAAAGAAAAGACAGAGAATTACCTTTGATTATCTTTGGATATCTGGTTAGGGTGAAAGTGAAAAGACAATATAGGATCTAAAATAAACTAATGGTATTATCTTTACCTTGGTATTCAAAAGATATCTGGTCAGGTATTATTCATCATGAAACATTAAAAAAATAAACCATCATTAAAAGAAGCATGACTAACTTTTCTTATTTTTTGGGGACAATTATTATCGGTGAAAATTCTGACCCGTATTCCAGGCATAATTTGGAAGATCAGAATATCTGACAGGTTACGTATCGCAAACTATATTCCAAAATATCAGGTATGATCTGTTTCTTGTGCATATGATTTTTACAAAAAACATGTTAATGACCGAGTCAATGTTCAAAACGTGAAAGAGAAGTTTAAAAATGGATGTTTCACTTAGTAGAATGTGTTAAATATATGAACAATAGGTCTAGATCATTTTGTATAGGCTTAACATTTTAATCAATGCTTGTAATAAACTTTTGTAATTAATTATTTTAATGTATGCATTATGTAAATAGGTTAACCAATAATTGTGTTGATTTATATGTGAGTGCAGGTTTAACATCATACTTGGTCGATTTCATGAAATTAACTAACTGTAAGAAACATCTACAGATGAAAATTTATGTTCTTCCATAGATAATCTTCTTACATTAAATACATCCAAGGATCTTCTACTGAAGAACACTCCTGTGCAGATGAATTCAAGGGTCTATTGTAAGACCAAGGATCCACAGATGAACAACTTGCACTTCAATGAAGTCTTAAGTGAAGACTCCTACGGAAGGCAAAACTCCTATGGAAGGCGAAGTTTCTACGAAACACCAACACTATTATATACTTCATCAATTAATTCAAGTCAACAAGTCAAACACTAACTCGAAGAGATTCGATGTTCCATTAACAGAAATCCTAAGCCTATAAATACTAGTCCTAGGTTAACATATAGGAGGACGACAAAAGAAATAACAACATATCGATCGACACGATCAATCAAACACCAAACCCTAGAAGCCGCCACATCAATTACCATAAAATCATCAAGACGATCATAGCAAACATCATCATTACCAATCATCATTTGATACTTTGTACTCATTAATTTCTTTTAATGAAAACTTTTGAATCAAATCTTGTTTAGTCATTGATTGTATTGATAACATTTTGTTCTTCATTATTAATATTTATTGTGCTTGATATTTATTATTCCATCAGTTGAACAACGGTTAATGATATTTATTATTCCATCATTTGAACAACGGTTAATGATATTTATTATTCCATCAGTTGAACAACGGTTAAGACCCCGTTCCCGGGCATCTCATAGTTGGTCAATCATAGCAGTTAAAACACTACACACTATAATTATACAAACTTAAGCAACAGAAATGATTTATCAAAAACCATTCATTTCATTTAAATCATTGTTGTTAAGCAATACATCATCATAAACTGTTTACAAAAGAATTGTTGTACTGCATGACAAAACAACAACATAAAACACGAATGGATGTCAGTCTTTCCCTGCCATTGTTATGATCAGAGATCTAAGTTTGATTAATTAGAGTAGATTGCAGCGAAATTTGAACAATGAATTAGACAATTCGCAAGAACACAATTGATATTCAATGAAAAGTAAACGGTTATAGAGAGAGAATTTTGCAAAGGAATATTTCATTCATATGCTTTCGTGGTGGCTGAATGTCACACGTTACAACTAGGTCAACATTCCTTATATAGGGGATGTGACGTCTGCTGATGTCACTTGATAGTGACATCTAATAGAATTATACAAACTACTGAAACTATGCAAACTACTGAGAATGTTCTCAACTACTGATTACATCTCAGAGAATGCTAAGTACAAAAACATAAAACTACTGAACTACAACTACTGAAACTATAACTACTGAAAAGTAAATTACAAGTACTGAAAGGAAGTCATCACAACTACTGAAGTTAATAACTTCAGCTGTTGTGACAACTACTGAAGTTAATAACTTCAGCTGTTGTGAAACTACTGAAGTTAATAACTTCAGCTGTTGTGACAACTACTGATCACTTTGGTCTTCAGTCTTTGTCTTCAATCTTTGTCTTCAGTCTCTGTTCTTCAGACTTTTACTTTCAGACTTTGTCTTCAGCTGATAGCTTCAGACTTGTCTTCAGTACTTTACTTTTAGACTTTGTCTTCAGTACTTTACTTTCAGACTTTGTCTTCAGTAGAAGTCTTCGGATCTTGTCTTCAGACTTTGTAATCAGCTGATGTATTCAGCTGTTGTGATCTTCTTCAGTAGTTGTAATGTCTGTGGGACTTAGAGGTTTTTCTGATCAGGCTCATTGGTTCTTTTGGTCCAACAAACTCCCCCTGAACCAATGCAGCCAAAACATCTAAACTTATTGATGATCCCACTTATTCTTGGCAGAAACACCCTCTTGATCAGCTTCAGAGGTAATCAGTTAAGCACAGGCCGGGAAAAGGTTTCTAATCTTTTGATTGGCTAAGTATGGAAGGGAACTCTGTCTTGGGGAAACTGGACACAGAGTCTTATCCCAACCATGAAACCTAATTCCCATTAATGAGTCTGTAAGACTCACTAGCATAGGCCTCAAGGAGAACAACTTGTTCCTCCTTGGTGAGTTCTTCTGCTTCTCCCTCAAAGAAGAACTCTGGGCCATAATACTCAGACAGATATCTCACTGTCTTCCCATTCTTTAACTCGACAGTTGTGATCGCTCTGTATGCAAATTCATCAGGGTGAGAGCCTTCAAGCAACAACTGGAGTTCACTCTTCTGAAGATCTTCAAGTCTTTTGTATAACAACCCCTTCTTGATCATTTTGTTTTCAAGAATAGATTGAGGGGTTGTCTTGGATTGTGAGCTCTCTTGAATTCTTCAATGATTTCCCAGGGTGAGACTACCATGGCCAACGTAATTGCAGCATTCAAGGTCTTCTTCACTTGGCCATGATATCTACTTGGTATATTCTTCTTATGAATTCTAGAACTTACCCTGGGCTCTGGCCAAATCCGCACTCTTTCTCTTTGATGTTGAAAAGTATGTCTAAGAGTGTACAGCCTCAGAGATTGTTTCTTCATTTCTTGAATGGATGAGGACCGAGGGAAATCCTTGTCAACCATCTTGAGAAACTGCTCATCGTGTTGCTTATGCTGTTCTGCTTCTTCAATCTTTACCTTCACCATTTGCATTTGCAAGTCAGGTGTAATCACTTGTTGACTTCTGTGCTCAGGTGTTTTAAGTTTGAGAACAACAGAGATTGGCAGACTATCTTCATCATCATCCTCTTCTTCATCTTCTTCTACCCTCAACACCCTTCTCCTCCTTTCGGGTTTATCACTGGGTAAGGTTTGAAGTGGTTTTTGGGGTAAAGGGATTGGTTTTGTGGGTTGAGTTGTGGGTGGTTTTGGTTTAGGGATAGATTTGGGAGATGTTAGAGATGAGGGTTGTTTTTAAGTGGGAGTGTGAGAAGACTGATCTAGCATTTTGGTGGTGAGTTTGGCTTTGGAGAGCTTTGCCATTTTAGTTCTCTTCCCAGCACCTGCTTCATCCAGTGCTTGATGATCAACCCCTATTGTAGCCTCCAGCAGAGCAGATTTTCTTGGTTATCTCCAAGATATTGTCTCTGGACCAGGACTTTATCTCTATCAATGATCTTCCAAGGTATTTGGCAATAAATCTGATCATTATCTCTAATCTTTCCCTTTCCAACACACTATAACCAGCCCATCTAGCTTGAATCTCTTTATTTCCAGCCTTCTGATCTCAGTATCTAATGTGGATGTGTCATGACCTTGTCTAAAGAGCTGATCTATAATTTTATCCATGGATCTACTGTGAGCTTCAATAGCATCTTTGACAAGATCTTCTAAGGATTTTTCTTCATCAGCTTTTGACTCAGCACTTTTCTTTCGTTTGTATGTGATCAGCTGTTCTGAGATCAGTTCTTTCTCCACATCCTTCTCTTTTTTAGGTTCTTTCTCATCATCAACTCTTTTCCTTTTCTTTTCTTTCACTGCCTTAGTCTCCCCCTTTTTGGTTGCATGGGATCAGAGGCTTGAAAGGCAGAAAGAGATTTTTGAACAAATCATCAATGAGTGTTTGTAGATTTGAGAAGATCCTCTCATCAATGGCTTTATGGACAATCTCAGTAATGAATGGAATGATGAGAGGTAAGGAGTTTTGAAAGATAGCAACCATCTGCTCAGAGGGGTTCTATCCCTGAGAGGTGGTGCCAGAAGCAGTGGCTGGTGGCTTAGTTAAGTGTGTAGGCGAAGTGTTTGGTGAACCTTCAATTGAAGGTGCCATCTGTGTGGTTATTAGGGTAGATGAACTTTGATCCTGAGACATTTTGGCTAGCAGCTCTTTGAGTCTGCTCACCTCATTCTCGAGGATTGTATTATGGGCTAAAACATCATAGAAAAAGCCCAGGTCATCATCAGTCTTTGCTGAATCACCTGACCTCCTGATTGAATCAGGATGTACATGCTCTAAGTGTAGATCAGTATAAGCATGTGCCCCTTGTTCTTGGTACTGGGGACTTCCTGCCTCAGGACTATGTCCTTCATTGGCAGTTGCCTCTGGTGAGGTCTTATAAATGTTACCAACTGCATCCTGATCATTTGCTGAATCAGTTGAAGTGGCAGCCTGACCAGATATTCGAATCTCCTTTTCTACACTTGGAGATTGAACATTGTAACCCCTGTGCTGTGGGTTATCAGAAGCATTTTGGTCCTCCCCCTCAATTGTTGAGGTATGCCAGTGTTAATTGGTTTCTAGGGATGGGGTGAGGCATGCAACTGACTCAGCACTTTAGCAACTATCAGTGTTGGGCTTTGAGGGGCGGTTGCATGTGGAGATTGTTCAGAAGCAGATTGCACCGGGGTGAGAGGTTCTCTTCAATGTTAACCCTCTCAATTGAGATAGGTTCCAGTAATGTGGGATCCCCAATTGTGGTTGCAACAGGATCCTGTTGAGAGGATACTTGTGCGGTTTCTGCAGGTTGAGTCTTTGACATGACTGGGGGGTTATAACCAGTATGTGCTTCCTGTATTGGTGGTACAGGGGCATCCTCAGGGGACTCATCTCCTTGTGTAGCCGTTTTGGGCTTTTTGGATTTGGGTTTGGTGGGGACTTTGGATCTGGAAGTGGAGGCTGTGGGTTCCCTCTGCTTGGGTTTTAGCATCTGGGTGTTCAACGATAGAGTACAATACCTGTTGCCAAAGTGAAGACATCTGATCCCAAGAAGATGTCTTTGAAGCAAGGTAGACATTCACCATATGAAAGATAAGTCTTTCGGCATCATGGAAGTGCTTTTTAAGAATGGTTGTAGCACTTAAGTCGCCTGCATACCCGTTATTGATGAAAGACATATCAGTGGTGCCTTTCGGGTATTCTTTAGTATAGGTGCCATCATGCAAATTTAGGGTTTTACGAATGATGTCGGGGGTGATGAGCACCTGTTTCTGATTCACCAACAACTGGAGAGTGATTTGGCTATCATTCTCACCGGTTGTGACAGAGACGTTGGTCCAGAATTGGGTTAAGGAATTAGGGTATATGGTAGGATTCATAAGAAAGGCTGTTCAGTATTGGGAATCCACCATAAGATCTATGGAATTATCAAACTTGTTCCAGAAGGCCGATTTCGAAAGATAGGCAACACAGCTGTGTCGGGGTTTGAGTTTCATGGTCGCCATTGTTGAGAGAGAAAAGGATTGAAAACGGCTAATGAAATGTTTGGCTATAAGTGCAGGTATTTATAGGTTAAGAAAAGGCTGAAAGGAAAACGACTGAAAGTGTTGGTGTTGTCATCAGTTGTTATGAAAACAACTGAAGACTTGGTTTTAACTATCAGATGTTTGAAAACAACTAAAGACTTGGTGTTAGTCATAAGTAGTTGTGAAACTACTGAAGATCTTGGATTTGTCATCAGCTGTTGCAAACAACTGAGGACTTGGTGTTAGTCATCAGTAGTTGTGAAACTACTGAAGACATGGTTTTGTCATCAGCTGTTTAGGGTGAAACAGCAGTTTGTGGAAACGACTGAAGTGAAAATTCTCATCAGTAGTTTTCGTCAATTCTTAGCTTTTCAGTTGTTTCATACTATCCTCAACACTTACTCATCAGACTTTTTAGCTGTTTTCAATTGTTTCATAGGACATCAGTACTTATCTGTTTTTATGGACATCAGTAGTTATAACTACATCAGTAGTTGTAACTTCATCAGTTTCTTTTAACAGAATCAGTACTTATTTGTGACATGGTTACTAATGATCATCAGTACTTGCTTACTGAGATCATCAGTAATTGTCACTTATTCTAGCTGTAGCATACCAAGCCTTAACACAAGGTTTAGGAAAGTTGAACTATCCAAAGGCTTAGTAAATATATCTGCAAGCTCATCAGCACTAGGCACAAACTTTGGATCAATGAGACATTTTTCAAAACAATCCCTAATTAAATGGTGTCTGATATCTATATGTTTGGTCCTAGAGTGCTGGACTGGATTCTTGACAATGCACAGAGCTGAAGCACTATCCATTAATAATGGAGTCTTAGTCTCTGTAATGCCATAATCCAATAATTGATTCTGAAGCCAGAGTACCTGAGATGTACAACTTGCAGTAGCAATGTACTCTGCTTCAGCAGTGGATGTAGCAACAAATGTTTGTTTCTTACTCTGCCAAGAAATCAAACAGTTGCCCAGGAATTGACATCCACCAGAAGTTGACTTTCTGGTTAACTTACACCCTGCATAGTCACTAGCAGAAAAAGCAATTAATTTGCAAGAGTGTCCAGTGGAATACCAAAGACCTAGAGATTGTGTACCTTGCAGATATCTAAAAATCCTCTTGACTGCAATCAAATGATACTCTTTAGGAGCAGTCTGAAATCTAGCACAAACACAAGTTGCAAACATGATATCTGGTCTAGAAGCTGTTAAATACATCAAGGACCCAATCATACATCTGTAAAGTGTTTCATCAACAGCTTTACCTTTCTGATCTGCATCCAGTTGTGTGGTGTTGCACATGGGAGTAGAACAGGGCTTACAATTTTGTCCTATTCTTTATATCCACTACTCCATTTTGTTCTAGAGTCCTTGGAATGCTAAACTGCCGCTTGATTCCCTTTGATAGATAAAAATCATCAAGTGTATGGTTTCTAAATTCAGTTTCATTATCACTCCTTATACACTTGACTGATAGGGAATACTGCTTATCAACATACAACACAAAGTTTATAATCGTCTGAGCAACCTCATCCTTTGAATGCAAGAAGAAAGTCCATACAAATCTAGAGTAATCATCCATAATTACTAGACAGTATTTCTTCTTTGCCATGCTCATCACTCTCACAGGACCAAATAGATCCATGTGCAGTAACTGCAAGCAGGCAGTGGACTTAGGTTCTTCAATAGGAGGGAATGAGACTTTGTGCTCTTTTCCTTTCAAACAAGCAGTGCAGGTTTCATCACCAGTGGAACTCCTTTATTGGTAGACCTCTCACTAAACTATTGTGGATCAGCTGATTCATGTTTTTGAGATTTACATGACCCAGCCTTCTGTGCCACAGTTTAGATTCCTGGGGAGAGGCTTTGGAGAACAGGCAAGGATGACCCTTAAAATCAATCTTCTTTGACAAATCCAAGGCATACACTCTTCCATCTTATTGGCCTTCAGGAGAGTATGTTCATCCAATACCTTGTCAATAGGCCTTAGAACTTGGGAAGGCAGAATCCTGCAGTTCTGGTTTGTGAAAAGTGCAACATGCCCTTTATCACACATCTGACTGACACTCAGTAGATTATACTTAAGATTCTCCACATGGTTAACATTATCAAATCTGATATCTCCATTAGACACATATCCTTTCCCAATGATGTAACCCTTAGCATCATTTCCAAATGAAACAAATCCCTTCTTTCCTTGAGAGTAGCATTAAGAAGAGAACTGCTTCCAGTCATATGCATAGATCCTCCACTGTCTACATACCAGATGCTCCTTTGGCATGCTGAAGAACCCTGCATTTATTATAAAGAACTAGTTAGGTTTTTAGACCCAAACCTTTTTGGTTTTTGGTCTGTTTTCATCAATAGATTTAACCATAACTGTTTCTCATGATTAACAGCTGATGAAGGTGGAGATGGTGCTGAAATGGATTCCTTGGATTTGGGCTTGGAATGCCTTTTCAGTGGTTTGATCACAGGTGCATCTAGTTGGTTAACTCTCCCCAACAAATGCTAAACCATCATAACAAGTTGTGTCTCATTTGTAGCTAAAGCTTTCAGATCTGGTGACATATCAGTGCTTGTTTTTGATGAGTTCCTGTGACCCACCATTTCCTCCTTGAAATTCACAGACTTAGTCTGATGTTTGTCATGAGGAGCACTATCAGCTGTTTTATGATAAACCCTATCCTTCTTTTTGGATTTGGATGAAGGCTTGGTTTTATCACATTGGGATGACTGTGGTACAAACTTGGTCCCAAACTCATTTTTTATTTCATCCATTTGGATTTTAATGAGCTTATCTCTGTTGAGTTTGGAACCCTTTCTGTACCAACATTCATCAGAAAGATGATTAAATTTGCCACATATTTCACATGGCTTATTCTTCATCTTGGATTGATCAACTGCTGATGTGGAAACTCCTGAAGGTGTGCTCTTTAGTACTTTCCTCCTTTCAGTACTTGTGTTTAGTACTGAAGGATCTGTAACAATTGAAGACTTGTTCTTCAGCTGTTCTCTATCCGTCCTGAAAGACCATATGATAGATTCATCAGCAGTTGTTAATCCTTTTATTTCAACTGATTTGAAATGCTTTTCAGATGTCGTGACTTGCCCTTCAGTACTTGAGGTACTTTGAGGGACAACATCTGAAGTACTCAGCTTCATGTGCTTATCAGTAGTTAACCCATCAGGCAATTGATTTGCTAAGGTATTAACACTGATTTCATCTTCTGATCTTGGGAGATAACTTGAGGATGATACACATGATGATGTGGTTTGGAAATTACTTTCACCTTCAGGTTTTACTATTGATTTTGGAGTAAAATCTGTAGGTGGTGCAATGTGATTGTAACCTATTCCAAACTTCACATTCGAAGCAGATTGCTTGCTGAGCAGCATTTCAAATCCCTTGCAGGATGATACCCAGCGGTCACACTCAACATGGGTAACTGCAAGTTTTTCTTTGAGTTCTCTGTGGTTCTCAAGAATGACCTCTAGCTTAGCCTTTTCATCATTTAATTGGCATTTAAGCTTATAAATCTCATCATCTTTATCTTTAAGGACAGACTTATACTCAGCTTTTCTTTTGGAAAGGGTTTGCTCAAGCTCAAGATTTTGATTTATTAAAGCTACATTTGCCTCTCTAATAGAGATAAATGCAGCTACACAAGATTCAGAACATAGCTTGGCCTTAGCCTCAGAGGATACCTGAGTTACCTGTGAAGAAGATGCATTGGAGCATGAACTCTCAGTAGATTCCAGGGCCATGAGAGCAAGATTCCCAAAAGGATGTTCACCACCATGTTGACCATCACCAGCAAATAATTGCTCATTACCAGACAGATCATCCGGTAAACTGCTCCAGTCAATAACACCAGGGGTGAAGAAGCTGTGATGAGGTTATGATTGAGATGATTGAGAAGGTAGAGGCTCAGGTAAGGCTTGAGGTTGTTGTGCAATAGGAACTTGAATTTGATTTGGTTGTGGCATGTAGTAACAGGGATATGGATATGGCATTGGACCCTGAGGGACAAAATATGCAGGAGATATAGGTTGTGAGTGATGACCAGAACTAGCAGGATGTTGCCCTCTGTTTTGTGGACTATTGCTTGGAAAAGTCACAAAAGGTGCAGAGGAGTTAGATCCAGATGATCTACACTCTCTTGCAAAGTGTCCAAGCATGTGGCATTTGTGACACCTCAACTTACTCTTGTCAAAACCAACTTTGGTTTTGCCAGAGAGTCCTGGAAATTTCCTACCAGTTCTCTTGTAGAAATTTGAGATCTGATATTAATCAAGGCCATTTGGCTTAGAATATCCATCTCTTCTAAGTCAACATCAGCAATACCATTCAAATCATCCATAATGAAGCACAGATTGTCACTATTACAGCCTGACTGACTATCAACACTAACAAATGCATGATCAGAACTGTTTGAAGAGAAACCTATATGCTCATCATAATTGCTTTCTGATGCAGCATATTCTGACTCATGATCAACCAAGGCAGTGTTCCCTGGTACAAAGTCATCAGTGAGCTTTCCTGATGATGCCAGTTTCCTTTTCTGCTCTATCTCTCTTTCAAATGTAAGCAGTTTCCATGGAGTTGGGTGAGAGATAGGCTATCCAGATTTGCACTGGAGCATAGGACAATGGTATATGTGTCCCATCTCTCAGGCAGTGATCTGAAGAATCTGTTGTTCATCTGGCTATTAGTGTATTCATGTTTGACCATTTTCAGCTCAGAGATCAAACAGGAAAAACGCTCAAACTGTTGAGTCAGTGACTCTCCCTTCCTATGAGAGAATGTCTCATATGTTGGGCAAGGATTTCTCTGTTGTTTGCTAAGACCTCATCTGTTCCACCAAATTGTTCCTTCAATGCATTTCAGAGGTCATGAGCAGTTTCATGATGCATAAGCCCAGAATAGAATTCATTAGGCAGAGCCATGGCCAGAATACCATGCGCTTTAGCATCAATCTCAAACAGTTTTCGATCCTCATCTGAGTATTGTTCCTTCTTCTTTGGAAACATTTGGTTGGTTTCCGGATTGTTCACCATAGGCTTGTGTGGACCATGTACCACAGATGTCCAACAACCTGAACTGTTAACAGACAGGTGATGGAGCATTCTTCATTGTCATATGTTATACTCAGTCCTAACCAGCATCGGAGGCTTGGTTGAGGAACCGGTATTGTGAGGGTCTTTAGAAGGAGTAGTCATTCTCAGATTCAACCAAATTCAATTAAGTTTTAACTGATTTAGTGCAAAACACAACAATCTCAATATGAACCAAGAGAAAACTCAAGGCAAATAAGCGAAAGCAGCAGAAATTCAATGATCTATAACCAATTCTAGCAAATATGCTAATTCAATCGAACTTAGATATCAAAATAGTAGTTTCAGTGATCAATTGTTAGATCGATCAATGATTAACCTGCTCTGATACCATTTGTTATGATCAGAGATCTAAGTTTGATTAATTAGAGTAGACTACAGCGAAATTTGAACAATGAATTAGACAATTCGCAAGAACATAATTGATATTCAATGAAAAGTAAATGGTTATAAAGAGAGAATTCTGCAAAGAAATATTTCATTCATATGCTTTCGTGGTGGCTGAATGTCACACGTTACAACTAGGTCAACATTCCTTATATAGGGAATGTGACGTCTGCTGATGTCACTTGATAGTGACATCTAACAAAATTATACAAACTATTGAAACTATGCAAACTACTGAGAATGTTCTCAACTACTGATTACATCTCAGAGAATGCTAAGTACAAAAACATAAAACTATTGAACTACAACTACTGAAACTATAACTACTGAAAAGTAAATTACAAGTACTGAAAGGAAATCATCACAACTACTGAAGTTAATAACTTCAGCTGTTGTGACAACTACTGAAGTTAATAACTTCAGCTGTTGTGACAACTACTGATCACTTTGGTCTTCAGTCTATGTCTTCAGTCTTTGTTCTTCAGACTTTTACTTTCAGACTTTGTCTTCAACTGATAGCTTCAGACTTTGTCATCAGTACTTTACTTTCAGACTTTCTCTTCAGTACTTTACTTTCAGACTTTGTCTTCAGTAGAAGTCTTCGGATCTTGTCTTCAGACTTTGTAATCAGCTGATGTCTTCAGCTGTTGTGATCTTCTTCAGCAGTTGTAATGTCTGTGGGACTTAGAGGTTTTTCTGATCAGGCTCATTGGTTCTTTTGGTCCAACAGTCGTGTAGCTTCACCCTCGTGCCATCCTCAGCAATAATTACATGCCAACTGAAAATGTATAAAAGTCAGTGTTGTTGAGTGAGCTCTAGTTTTAAAAGTAATAAAATACTTTTTGTATGTTGTATATGAAAATACTCTTTTCTGTAAAATACAACTATGTACTGTATATGCGAGCACGCATAACTATATGAACAGATAATGTTCGTTCTCTTTACTATATGGCTTGTCTATTCTGTAAACATTTATCTTTATATTACACTTTTTGTATGGACCAATGAACAATACCCCAACTGTATGCGCGATAGAAAACGGGTGATGGGCCATCTATATCCCTCGAAAGGGTCAACTATATCCCTCGAATGGGTTAACCGCATCCCTCGAAAGGGTCAACTATATCTCTCGAAATGGGCCATCATTTATCTTTATAACCTTCCCTCTCTGCATAATACACACCCCAACCCCGAGTAAGAAGCATCTGAATATACCACCAAATCCTCGCTTCCTTCGGGTAATGACAAGACAGGAGCTTGAGTCAACCTCACATTTAACTCCTCGAACGCCTGTTCTTGGGCTTGACCCCATATAAAGTTTACATCCTTTCGGGTCAACTTGGTCAGTGGAGAAGCGATCTTGGAAAAGTCCTGAATCAACCTTCGATAATACCCCGCCAACCCCAAGAAACTACGAACCTCAAATGGCGTCTTTGGAGACTTCCATTGCATCACAGCCTCCACCTTAGCAGGGTCTACCATAATCCCCTCGGGATTTATCACGTGACCTAAGAATTGAACTTCGTGTAACAAGAACACGCACTTGGAGAATTTGGCATACAACTTCTCCTTCTTAAGGTCTCTAACACCTCCCGAATGTGATTGGCATGCTCTTCCTCGCTCTTCGAATAAATCAGGATATCATCAATAAACACAATCACTGATTTATCTAACATTGGCCGACACACTCGGTTCATCAAGTCCATAAAAGCAGCTGGCACATTGGTCAGACCAAATTCATAGTGACCGTAGCGCGTGTGAGAAGCTGTTTTAGGGATATCCTGCTCCTTCACCTTCACTGATGGTAACCACATCGAAGATCTATCCATGAAAACCAACTGGCACCTTGGAGCTGATCAAACAAATCATCAATCCTCGGTAAGGGGTATCGGTTCTTCACTGTCAGCTTGTTCAGCTCTCAGTAGTCAATGCACATCCTCATACTACTGTCTTTCTTCTTCACAAACAGGACCGGAGCACCCCAAGGAGAGATACTGGGTCTAATGAACCCCTTATCAAGTAGCTCTTGCAACTACTCCATTAGTTCTTTCATTTCTGTGGGAGCTAACCGATACGATGCTTTGGCAACGGGTTGAGCACCGGGTATCAAATCAATTTGAAACTTAATCTTACGGTCTGGTGGCACACCTGGTAGATCTTCTGGAAACACATCCGGAAAGTCACACACAACTGGTACATCAAGTAGTTGTGGTGTTGGCGCGTCCACATCCTTTACGTATGCCAAGTAGGCACTACATCCATGCCTCATTCACTTTCCCGCCACCACCATCGAAATTATCTTCGGGATCGTAGTAACGTGATCTCCATGAATCGTAACCAAACTCTTATCAGGCGCAACTAATCGAGTCATTTCTTGCGACACACGATGTTTGCTTCATAGGTTGCTAATCAGTCCATCCCTAGTACTACATCAAATCCACCTAGGGGTATCATGTGTAACCTAGCAGCAAACCTATGACCTTCTAGTTCTATGGCACATTTCTCTATCACATCAGTAATTCTAGTGGACTTACCGATGGTAGTTTCTACATCGAATAGTGCACTAACCTTTCTACTACTAACAGGCAACTTAGCATAGAAAGTAGTGAAAATAAAACTTCTGCTAGCACCAGAATCAAACAATGCGAAGGCACAAGTTTGGTTTACTAGAAACATACCTAACACAACATCAGGATCCGCTCTGGCTTCCTCCCGGGTCATAGTGTAAGCTCTAGCACTTGCCCTCTACCCTCCTTCCTCCGGCTTCTTCTTCTCCGCTCCAAAGCTCTCCGCCCTCGGCTTCTTACAGTTTCTAGCGATGTGGCCAGGCTAGCCACACCTGAAGCATACGTTCATTCCCATCCTAAACTCACCAGTATGATCCCTTCCACATTTGCCACACTTTTTCAACCCTGCACCAATTGTGACCACACGTCGGTCACCCACCTTCATCACCTTATTGTTCGGAGCGGCTCCGCCACGTCCAAACCGTTTCCCATTCCAGTTCTGGTCACCAACACCGTTCTTGTTCACCTCAGCCACCACCACCTCACGCTCATCATATAATCTACCAACCAAATCAACCGCCGACCTAAAAGTGCTCGGTCGGGCGGCGATCATATGCTACGGATATCCGCCGGTAGCCCCTGGATGTATCTCTTAATCTTTCGTGACAGTGGGGTCACTTGATCGGGCACCAGCTATGCCATTTCATTAAATTTAGTGGTGTACTGGTGGTGTGTCATTGTTCCCGCCTCCAGCTGCAGGAAATCTCTTTCTACCTTGTCCATCTCTCTATGAGGACAGAATTCCTCAATCACTGACTTTTTCAGTTCAGACCATCTCATTCTCCCAATGGCCCTGCTATCCTCGGCTTGGACAATGTTGTCCCACCAGCACAAAGTCGAGTCCACAAAAGAGTGGGTAGCGAATTTCACCTTCTGATCTTCACGACATTCACTGATATCGAGGACAACCTCCATTTCCCTCACCCACCGGTGAGTAGCTGCAGCAGTGCCGTTTCCATCGAAAGTAGGGGGCTTTCTTCTCATAAACGCCCCATAGTTACAGCCTCGGGTCGCCTCCGGCGCAGGCTCTTCCTCTTCCTCCTCCTCATCATCAGAAAGAACCGTTTCCAGCTCTAGTTGTTCCCGTCCTCCCGAGGACCTGTTTCTTTCCTTTCTCTCCCCTTCCCTTACTGCCTTGATCACTTCCGTCACCACAGACGGTAGAATCGTCTGCATGACCCGGTGAACCTCATCCACCACAGCCTCCTTTACTGAGGCTCTCAGATTGGCGCTCTCATCACCACCCTCTGGATGAGGGGTCTTTGGTTCTTCATGAACCACTTTCTCAACTCTGGGTCTCCCTCTCTTGGGTTGCGGAACAGCATCGTGACCTCCACCACGAGAGGCTTTAGAAGATCTACCGCCATTCATCCTCTAAAAGCACGCTATAAGATTTAAACACTAATATGGTCATTCAAGGTAACACTCAGTTTATGTCAAGTATAGTAAGTCCCTAATTACAGTGGCCAGTTGTGATTAGCCACTTACTTTACTCTTCATACGCCAAGCATGTCCTATCCTGACTTAATCAATATCTTAATCTACTAAGAGCACATAATCAAATAGCATGCGCACATAATATCGGTTAACATTTAGAAAAGACATACCTGATGGCACGTAGATACTCGGGCTGACATCCCTCCATTTGTCCCATTTTTAGTTTAAGTTTAGGTTTTAAAAGTTTATTAACCCAATTCTCTTAAACTTTGGCTCTGATACCAACTTGTAAGACCCCATTCCCTGGCATCTCACAGTTGGTCAATCACAGCAGTTAAAACACTACACATTATAGTTTTACAAACTTAAGCAGCGGAAATGATTTATCAAAAACCATTCATTTCATTTAAATCACTGTTGTTAAGCAACACATCATCATAAAATGTTTACAAAAGAATTATTTTACTGCATTACCAAACAACAACAACATAAAACACAAATGGATGTTAGTCCTTTCCTGCCGAGTAGCTTCACCCTCGTGCTATCCTCAGCAATAATTACCTGCCAACTGAAAATATATAAAAGTCAGTGTTGCTGAGTGAGCTCTACTTTTAATAGAAATAAAATACCTTCTGTATGTTGTATATGAAAACACTCTTTTCTGTAAAATACAACTCTGTACTGTATATGCGAGCACACATTAACTATATGAATGGATAATGTTCGTTCTCTTTACTGTATGCCTTGTCTATTCTGTAACTTTTATCTTTATCTTTCACTTTCTGTATGGACCAATGAGCAATACCCCAACTATATGCGTGATGGAAAACGGGTGATGGGCCATCTATATCCCTCGAGAGGGTCAACTATATCCCTCGAAAGGGTCAACTGCATCCCTCGAAAGGGTCAATTATATCCCTCGAAAGGGTCAACTATATCCCTCGAAAGGGTTCTGTGTACTGTATACAAGGCCAACCCAATCACCCAGGACATGCTGCAAAGGTCCTGCCAATCTCAATTGATTGGCCCTGTGTGCATAATAGGGTAGCTAACCCGCAGCACAGTTGAGCTAACAACAACATGGTCGTGTACCTCCTGTAAGCTTGCAAGACTTGTTAATATTTTTATTAATGTTCCTCTTCTTTTCTTTATTGTTCTTTATCTTTATTATTACGGTATACTTTACGTTACGATAGTAAACATACCACATAAAGTCACATACTATAAGTAATAATAATAATAGCAATAATAAAAATAAGGAACGATCACAATCATGCATGGAACATCATCATAAATAAGCCTTAGTCAACCTCGGTCAAACCCTAAAATCACAGACTCCCAAAAATTCTATAAAAATTTCTAAGTGCTTAGGCGCTTTGACACTATTTGGGCGCATGAGCCCTGTTTGGTCGTTTCATCAATATGTAGGCACATCAGCCAACACTTAATCATTTTATCACTTAGTCGCATGAACTATTCAGGCGCATGGGCACTATTTGGGCGTATGACACTTAAGCGCATGGGTTATTTGGACGCATGGACACTTAGGCGCATGAGCCACTTGGGCGCATGGGCACTATTGGGGGGCATGGCCCTACACTTAGTCGTCCGACTAATATTTCTAGGTGCATGGACCGCTGTTCAGGCGCATGGGCTATACTTAAACATTTCTAAGGCAATCTTAGGTGCATGAGCTACTATTCAGGCACATATATTGCCCTTAAATCTTTCTAAGGCATTTTCAGGCGCGTGAGCCTTGTCTAGGCGCATGGACCCCCCCCCGTGTAACATGTTTCTAGTATGTTTTCAAACCCAATCATCAAACCCATCTGTTCTAAGCTGAACATGGCTATTCTAAACATGAATAACCTATGAGCAATCAAGAATTAACATCCAACATGCACAATGCATACGGGTAAACATACATAAACTTTGTAAAATCATTTTAATACATTTTCAGCCCCAAAGATAGTTAAAACAAGTAAAAAGTAGGGTCTAGAACTCACTTGGTGCAACTTGGGTGTTTCTTCCTTTCTAACCCGCTTGCAAATGAGTTCAAACACCTAAAAACAACACCAAACACACACACCCAAGCACATACACAACCACATAAGCACATAAGCATGTAACCAGGATAAAACCCGTCATAAACATTTAAAAACCACAATTCTTACCTTAAATTCGACTTCTCTTCTTCTTCTTTTTCTTCAGCCGAGAGTTCCTCTGATCTCTCTCTAAATCCGAAAGAAAGTGGTGATGTGAAGTGAGGGTGGGCGGCCGTGCCCACCTTTACACCAACTTTTGAAAGATTTGTCCTTTTTGGACACTTATAGTCCCTCCACTTGGACTTTATTGCTTTTCTTTCTTTTATTCTTCATGTCTTGTCTTTTTAAAGTAACCAGGTGTTACATAGCAACTATAACACATAGTAATCCATCAGATCTGGCTCTTTAGTTGTATTCATATTTCATTATCAATAAAATCAACAAGATAGTAGATGATAGTTTGCTCATGAGGTTTTCTTCATGCGGCCTAACAAGATCAAGTGCTTTTCCACGTACATCATCTTGTTTATTTATTGCTTTATTGTTTTCTTTCCATTAATATCACGACTTATATTTCTTCATTTTGTACTTATTTTTCCTTCTTTTTTTGCTTTTCCTCCTCTAAGGCCAACGTTGTTGCTTCCTTTTGTTTTTTGTATAGCAGGTTGCCTTTTCTAACCCCACCAACTCCTCATGTGGTTGGAGGAGCACATATTCACTTGCTGCTCCTAGATTGACAAGTTTATCAATGATTTGCTCCCTTTTTCGGTTGTTGGTAGCCTCCTAGTTTGCCACAGCTACTTTGCTACTTGCAGCTTATAGTTTCCTAGTGGGGAGTCTACCCTTTCTCTTAAGGTTTTCCAACCTTTCTTCCTCTTGCAATTCTTCCGCAGTCATCTTCCTCTTGCCTTTGATGTCTTCGGAAGCTTGAGTCTTTGGAGATTCAGGCGTAGAGGATTCAGGTTGGTGGGACGTGATTTGAGCTTGTGGTGATGAAGGTATTTGAGTGAGAGAGGTTGTGAGAAATTATTCACTATTTATCTCAAAGGCCAGATCAAGAATTGCCTCTGTGATAATTAGATCATTAAGCAAAGAAGATAATCCTTATGTAGCTTGTACTTTAGCTTTAGAAGTTAAAGGAATTTCACTTCCTATCCCAACCGATTCAGTTGTTGGGCCATGAGTCCCTATATCCCATTTGAAATCAATCTCCAGTCCAATATGGACCTTAGGTTGACCAACTCCTTCCTTACTGATAGGAGGTGCATTCAACCTTTAGAGTTCTTCAACTCTAAAGTATGCCATAACAACACCCGGAATTGGTTGTTCAAGTGAGGATCATATTAGAAACTTGGTTAGGAACCTATTCAGATCTATGAGCATCCTTAGGTCCACTTGAAGAATAATAGGAGGAGGCTCAAGGAAAACTGTTGCTTGTTGATCAGGATATCTTGAGGATAGAGTAGAAAGAGTTAAGCTTTGCTCCTCCACATGTGTTTCACTTTGAACTTTCTCCCCCTTTTTAGTAGCATCGTCTTGAGAGCTTGATGGGCTAGAGGAAGAATTCGAAGACACTTGGACTCGTATATGCCTAACATATCTCTTAATTTGTTTTGTAGCTAGTTGAGCCTTGTGATTTTCAATCTTAAATTGCTGAGTGGCAGACCTATCCTCTAAAGTGTTAACTTTGAACTCCAGGTTTGAGACTTTAGAAATTAGGTCTTTGATAGTGAGTTGCATACTTCCCTCATATTCTTTAGAAGCATCACGGGGAGATAAGGTAACATACCTAGCATGTTCATCCTCACCACCAGATAGGTTTCTTGGCACCCTGGTTTCCCTTGCTTAATGATGTATCTCTCAAAGTCATCAAGAGGCAAAGTTGCCATAGATTCAGTCTTACAAATCTTATCACTATCCCGAGAGTTCAATGAGACACTCTCAGTAGTAGAAGCTGGATATACATGAGTCCCCTCCATATTAGTGGAACTCACCTCAGTTTGGATTTTTGATGGGGGTTAGAGATCAGAGGTTTCTCTAGGCCCAGTTGATCCTTAAATTGGTGTTGTGGATCAACATCATGGCTTTTAAGAGACATTATTTCTTTAACAGTACCTATTAAAAGGTCATTAAAGGATATGAAAGTTATGTGTAATGACCTAGGACCTTGATCAATATCTAAAGGCATTGAACCTATGATGGGGCTGTCCCTTTTTGGCTACTCAAGGGAGTATAATGACTCACCCTGAGGGCTTAAAGCTTGGGTTTGGGGCTTATGGGATTGAGACTAAAGAGACTCAATATCCATATTGAGGTCAATAGTGAAGGATGGTAAGACCTCAGACAGAGTGGGAGCCCATGTTTCCACGCTAGCCTTCTTTGGGTGAAAAGGGGAAACTTGTTCAATCAAAATAGATTGAATAAGGGTTCGTTTGGAGTGTCTTTGATAGGTATATTTTATTGGATGGTAAAGAAGAGTTGGCATTGAGGTGGTTATTGCTGATGTAGGTTCATCACCTGTGGGGTTAACAGGGGATGTCACAAGGAGCCATATGCTTAATCATACTTAGAAGAAGTGCAGTGTGTCTTCCACTAAGGCTGGTGGACACACTCTTCAACACCTTGAATGGTCGACCTCATGTAAGGGATAGGTAGAGTAGCTGCACAGAAAAGCTTCTCCTAATCCAGGTCATAGTTGATGATGTGCTAAATAAACTTGAGATACATATAAAATGTCTCCCTTTGAAGGTTTCCTCTGAGATTGTTCAGCACAAATCTTGAATAGTTAAACCTGAGGCCTTTTACCAACCCATGAACTAGGCATCCTAAATCATAGAAAATTTGATCCTAACCCTGGATTTGTTTGATAGACAGTGAAGCATGAACTTCCAATTGTAGGAGAAATTAAATTTGTAGACAGTGGACCTGCTCACATCTCCACCATATCCCATTTAGGCATATGTGTCTTCTAAATCAGTTTTGGGGAATTCAGTAGGAGAACCCTCATCATGAAGCTCTAGCTGCTCCCTGATGGTCTGTTAAGATATGATCAATTCCTTGCCTCAAATTGTCAACCTTATGACCCTAACTCCATTAAGAGTATTAGTTTGACCATTTCCCTAAAACTCGGCCATGTGGTTTGAGTAAATAGTAGGGTTAATGGTTAGAGTTGTGTAGTAGGTGGACATGGTTAGGAACTGTATGATTTGAGAGAAGTTAGCATCCTTAGAAGAGTCAAGGAGTCCAACTTGATTGTGCTAGGGTTTAGAGACATTTTTTAGAAATTATAGAGGAGATGAAGTTTATTTAGGAGTAAAAATGAAGATGAAGGAAACTTAGAGCTGTCAATTTGGTAAAATGATTAAAAGAATATGTCGGAAGTATTTAAATGGATGAAATGACGGATGGATAAGGTGAAGTGAAAGTTTGAGGTATGATGTGACTAGGGCAGTAAGGTTAAATCTATTTAAAATATTCTGTAATCATTATAAAATCTTTACCTACTATAGAGTGGGACCCAAAAGATTTTTGTTACACAGGGAAGCTTTCTTCCAAGAGTAAGAGTTTTTCGAGGGTAGTCTTCTTCCGAAGCCAAACTTACTTCCGAAGTTAAATTTCATCCAAAGAGAATTTTACTTCCGAGAGTAAGAATATCTTCTAAATGAAGAAGGGGTTTTCAAACTTTGGAAATGGATTTGATATAACATCAAATATTCTTCCGAAGCTAAAAACTCTTCGGAAGACAGAACTAAGAGTGGAGGAATTTTCCTTCGGAAGACAAATAAGAGATATTCCGAGGGTTAATTTCTCTTCGGAAGAACATATACTTAGCAATTTTTTTAAAGAAATACCTTTTGTAACAAGGCTTAAATTGTATGAAAAAAATAAGACAAATTTTGAAAAAGGCTTTCAAAGGAGATAGATTAATAAAATTTATCATCAAGATACTTAAATCTTTGTTGGTCAAAAGCTTTAGTGAACAAATCAACATATTGTTCATTTGAGTCAACTTTGACTAGTTTAATAAGATTTTTTACATGAATATTCTAATGAAATAATACTTGATGTCAATATGTTTTGTCTTGGAGTGATTGATCGGATTTTTTATAATGGAAATTTCACTCTTATTTTCAATGTGAATAGGAGTCTCCATGGTGTTAAATCCATAATCCAACATCTGATTTTGAATCCACAATAGTTGGGCATAACAACTAGCAACAACAATGTATTTAGTTTCACCAGTTGATGTTGAGACACAAGATTGCTTCATGCATTGCCATGAGATGATCCTCCCACCAAGAAATTGACATCCTCTTGAAGTTGATTTTTTGTTGATGTTGCAGGCACCATAGTCACTATCAGTGTAGCCATAGAGATTGAAATCTTGATTACTAGGATACCAAAGACCAAGTTTTGGATCTCATTTGAGGTATCTAAGGATTCTCTTGGCAACAACTAGGTGAGACACCTTTGGAGCAGCCTGATATCTTGCATAGATACAGGTTGTAAACATAATATTAGGTCTACTTGTTGTGAGATACATTAGAGATCCAATAATTACCCTATACTGATGTTGATCAGTATCCTCCCCCTTAGAGTCAGGACACAGATTGTGATTTCTAGGTATATGAGTATTGCTGGCTTACAATCCTTCATATCAAATCTTTCTAAAATGCCATTGAGGTATTTAGATTGATTGATAAAGAACTCTTCCTTCATTTGTTTTACCTGAATTCCAAGGAAAAAGTCCATTTTTCCTATGGAATTCATCTCAAACTTTTTCTTCATAATGCTCTCAAAGTCTTTACACATTGGGTCATTCAAGGAACCAAATATGATATCAACATAGACTTGTACGAGTAAAATGTCTTTCCCGGACTTTCTTATTAATAAAGTCTTGTCAATGGTTTCTCTGGTGTAACCATTTTTCACGAGAAACTAAGACAATGTCTCATACCATAGCCTAGGTGCTTGGTGCAGCTTATAGAGAGCTTTATCCAATTTGCATATATAGTAGGGGTGCTATGGGTCTTCAAATCCTGGAGGCTAGCACACGTAAACTTCTCTGTCTATTTCCCATATAGAAATGCACACTTGATATCAAGTTGGTAGACTGTGAAATTCTGGATGCTACATAAGCAAGAAGGATCCTCATCACCTCAAGTCTTGTAACAGGTGCAAAGACATCGGTGTAATTAATTTCCTGCTCTTACGTGTATCATTGAACTACCAGTCTTGTTTTGTTCTTGATAATTAGGCCTTGATCATCTCTTTTGTTCCTGAATACCCACTTTGTGCCAATGGATACTTGATCAGATGGTAGTGGACGTAAGTTCCAAACCTTTTGTCTTTTGAATTGAAGCAATTCTTCTTGCATTGATTCAACCCAACTATATTCCTTTAAGGCTTCTTTTACCTTCCTTGGTAACATCTGAGAAAGGAAACATGAGTACAAGCAGACATTCCCATTATAAGTTTGTCTTCTTGTTCTCACACCTTCAGAAACATCTCGAATGATATTCTCAGCTTGGTGAGTGCCATGAATCCTGAGCCTAGGGATAACATCTAGTTGCATGGAGAGATCTAGATTTAAAAAGTTTTTCTCAAGATTTAGAACACTTCGACCAGCTGATGTCTCACGTTCATTCAATGAGTACTAATTGAATGAATGAGAAACAACATCAATATAATTTAGCTATGAAGTAGCATTAATAGTTGATTGTTCCTTCAAAATGTTGCTTCCATAAGCTTGGTGTTATGCATTGTTTGAGTTGTCACTTGATGAGTTTTGAGGCTCACTTTATGGACAACTTGTTGAAGCTCCACTGTTCTTGAGATTGTCATACTATCATATTTTTCACTTGTGGGAGCTAGATTCTCAGCAAATCTTGGAGGATTTGGAAAAGGTCCGGGTAACTCAAACAGTTGGTCATCATCATAATCACTTTGGGTACCTATTCTAGCTAAAACATTCTCACAAGAGGGTTTAGAATTTTTTGGAGACAATTCTAAACCAAAGATGTGATTAGGTCCATTCCGTGTAACACAAGGAGTGTGCTCATTAACAACAATGTTGGATGATTCCTCAAATTGTTAATTTTTGATGTTGTAAACTCTATAGCAATAGAGTTGGAGGAATATCCAACAAAGATAGCATCATCTAACTTTTTAGCAAAATTTTTCAAATTGTCTTTTGTGTTAAGTATGGTACACCTACTGCCAATGACCTAAGAAAGCCAATGAACGGTGGCCTCTTGTTCCATAACTCATAAGGGGTTCTTCCATGGGGCTTAACTATAAGAACTATGTTCTGCATATAGCATGCAGTGCTAACTACCTCTACCCAGAATGTTAGAGGCAGCTTTAAATCAGCTAACATAGTCCTAACAGCCTCAATAAGTGTTCTATTTCTCCTCTCAGCAATACCATTTTGTAGAGTAGTTCTAGGAACACTATATTGTCTGGCAATCCCTTTTGAGTTACATAATGAGTCAAGATTTTGATTCTTAAACTCAGTCCCTTGATCACTTCTAATTATGTTTCATCATGTCATCAAATTGATTTTCTATTTTAAGAATGAAAGATTTTAAAGTTTCAGCAATTTCATTTTTAGTTCTTAAAAAATACCTATGTAAATCTAGTAAAATCATCAACTATCACAAGGCAATATGATTTCCTTCCAATGCTCATTATACTCGTGGGACCAAATAGATCCATGTGCAATAAGTGTAATGGAGTGGTGATAGAGTTAACTTCTTTGGATTTATGGGGAGCCATGTGTTTCTTTCCTTTTAATCATGCAACACAATTATCCTTTTAGAAAAACTATTTTTAGGCATACTATGTACCAAGTTATTTTTAACCAAATTGTTCATAGTTTAAAAATTAACATGACACATTCTTTTATGCCAAGAGTTGACTCATCACCATTAGCTTTAGAAAGAAAGCATGATACTTCACCTAGTGGGGAAGCATTATTCGTATAAAGCTTGTACATATCCCCTTTCCTGGTAGATCTACGAAGCACCAATTTATAAGGAATTGTCATCCTGGGCTTGAGGATAATACACTCATGTTCTGTGAAAATCTTTTGGTGCTTTTGATCAAAGAATTAAGAAACACTTAAAAGATTGTGTTCAAGCTGTTTAACAAAGTTTACTTTATCTACCTTCAATTTACCATTGGATACACTACCTCTACCTGAACTGTATCCTCCGGTTTCACCTCTAGATAGAACATGCCCTCCGTCAAAATATTAAAATTGTTGAAGAAGAGATGTGTTCCATGTCATTGTGGAGCATCCATTGTCCATAATCCATATATTTCCATTTTTATCATATGGTTGTCCCTGCGCATATGGTGAAAAGATTAGTTACTATTAGAGTCCCAAACCTTGTTGGTCTTGGGTTCTTCCAATATGAATGACATGATTGAACTAAAATGTATGCATAGGGGTTTAATAGATGTTTGTGAAGAAGAGGTCTGGGCTGCAACATCTTTTCTGATCTTCCATTCCATCCTTTGGTTGATTAGTGTGGATGAGATTGATGAAGCTTGAGAAGAATAGCTTTCTTCCGAGGCTTTTTTCTTCTTGGAAGAGGCTTTTACCACCTTTTCTTCCGAAGCAGTCTTCTTCTTGGAAGATTTCAAAGAGATTCTTTTGTTCTTCTTTGTCTTGTCTTTTGAGGCTATTTTCCTTTTGAAAGGCTGAGTTTCTTTCAAAAGCAACTTGGCTTCGGAAACAATTTTTCCTTTCTTCAACACTTGGACCATGTGATAAGGTCCAAATGTGAAACCTTCTTTGACTCCTTTTTTTAACATTACTTGCATAATGTATGCTTGCAAGATAGTAGCAACAATCTTTAGCCATGTGGTTGTGTTGACCACACATTATCCATTCAATGTTAGATTTTTTAGGATGTGAAGACTGTTGTTTCTTGTTTTCCTTATAATCTTCAACAGTCTTCCCCTTCAACATCTGATCCTTTAGCAGATAGGAGTGTTTATACTACACACCTTTCTTGAATCAAAGTTTCCAACCACCTTGAATCAAGCTAAAATGAACATACCCTTTTGCTTTGGATCTATCTTTAGCTTGGACTCAACTTCTTTTTTGGCCATTTTTCTGGGAGCCTTAGCTTTGTTTCTTCTAGCTTTGATAGTTAGGGGTTGATCATCACTAGTGGGAGTGGGTATTTCTACCTTATCCTTCCTTGTAATGGTCTACATAATGGTCTTATGAGGTAGAGGGAAACAGGTGGAACCTCTGGCTCTTCAGTATCACACCTTGTTGTCTTATAGACTTATAAGACTATGGTGGAGCGATTTGATTGGTTCCCAGCCCGTTTTTGTTTTGATAAGACCTTTGAGTAGGAGGAGGATGCAAGAATGGTTTTAAAGTTATGCTCTTCAATACCATACTTCTGTGCTTTAGCCTTAGCTATGACTAGATGGGCTTGAGCCTCATTTAACTTGGAAATTAAATCTTTGATTTAAGCCCTATAGTTGGAGTGTTCATGTTTTAAAAAGAATACAATTTTCTCAAACTCATCAATTTTCTTTTTATAGCCATTTTCCGTCCTTTTAAAATCAGATTTTAATATGTTTAAGGACTCAATATGAAATTTGATTTCCATGTTATAGTCCTGATATAATTAGACTTTAGCAATACAAGCTGGAGTATAGAGATGTACACATACCTTGCTATCATATGTTCCTGCCATAATTGCTTGAGCAGGGGTCATATCCTGCAGCATGAAGCTCCAATCAACATCTTGAGCTATAGCAGCGATTTGTTGTTCAGTTGACTTTTCAAGAGCTTTAGATGTCAAAGGATGTATGGAGGCTTGAGTGGCTCCTAGGTTGGATTTAGGAGCTTTGCATTCCCTAGCAAAATGACCAAGTTAATTGTAGTTGTAGCACTTGGCCTTGGTTTTGTTAAACCCAAATTTGTTGTTGATTGGGTTCTAAGGGAACTACATTCCGTTTCTTTTGAAGAACTTCTTTGCTCTATAAGTCAAAAAAATCATCAATTGGACTATGTCCATGTATTAAACATCATCTGGGCTGAAGCATTCTCGATCACCAAAGCAGAACTGAAAATCACTAGAATGTTTATTTCCTAAAACAAAGGCACAATTGTCCTGGTAGAAACATGATTGAGCCTTTTGACACCTTGGTGTCTTAGGAAAAGTAATGCATGGCCAGAAAGAACATGATGGCTGTTATGGGTAAGTTACCTGCTGGGGCTATGGTGGTCTTGATCCTTCAACAACAACTAAAGCATTGTTAGCTGAAGAATTAGTGGTTCTACCCATCTGGTAGCGGTTTTGAGTCTCTATCTCTACACGATATCCATCAAGAATGTCGTATAGTTCAGTCATTGTGAGAGTATTCATGTTCTCTGTCCTCTTGATAGAGACACAGTAGAACGTCCACTCTTGAGGAAGTACACTCATGAACTTCCTTGACAGATCTCTCTTTTCATGAGTCACACCTACAGACTAAAGTGATGAGATAAGATCTATGTACCAGAAGTATTGCTGGCTAAGGGTCTCTCCAACAATATATGTGAAGTTTTCAAATTGTTGCTTCATGGAATCTTTCTTTGACTCATTTGAACCAAAGTACAACGATTTCAATGCATTAAAGAGTTCTTTGGCTAACTTGCAATTCTCAAAGCCTATCATTATGGAGTTTGGTATGGCTATAAGCAATATAGTCATAGCATTGTTGTCGATATCTAGTCTCTTGAGGTCTTTATCTGAGTAATCTTCAACAACTTTCTTTGTCATGGCACATTACTAGCTGGTGCAACCACTTTTGGCTTGTAAGGACCATTGACAATAAATCTCCACATCTTGTTGTCTCGATACTTAATGAAACCTTTAATACACATACTCCAAGATCTGAAATTTTCAGGAGTGATGATAAGAGCTTTAATCATCGTTCCCAGTTTAGACTCAGGTAATTTTTGGTTGGTGGCTATTTTGAGTGAGGTAAGTGTATGAGGAATGAAACAGGTTGATTTGGATAGTAAGATCACATAATCAAAAGCCTAAGAAGCTTTGATACCAATTGCAGGATCAAGGTTGATCACTTAACACAATTGTTATCACTCAAACTTACTAGATCACACTCAGTTTGATGAAGCAGAGTCTTTTAAGAGTTGATAATAATATATTAAGTAAACAAGACACATAATAATTTTAAAGATACTTGTATGTACTACTTCTCAACTTAAAGTGTTACAAGACTCTATCAAGCATATGAAATGAGTTATAATGAGTAACTATATACTCTACTATCTACAACCTATTATACTTTTATACCAGCTGAAAACTTATGACTAAACAAATATTATATTGCTAGAACTAAGGTATCTAAGATACACTACTATCCTAGATAAGATAGTCATGACATGTCCATGACTTACCTTTTGTCACCACTAAAGTTGGTAACTATACTAAGTGATAAAGAATGAATAGTGGAATAAAGTATAGTCAACTACATAGGCGTGTGAAAATGCCATGCAGTATTTCAGAAGTTGTAGCAGAGTGTCAGAGGAACCATACTTATGTCCACTAGTTCATAGTAGGTTCTTCCAAATGTTAACTGGCTTCGGAAGAAGTTTTTCTTCCGAAGCCACTTATACGTCTGAAGAGTCTACTTCTTCCGAGGTTTGTGTTGATCATTATGACTTCATACTTCGGGAGTAATAGTCTTGAAATCTTTCAAGTGCTGAACTTCGGAAGAAAGATAACTTTGTCTTCGGAAGATGACTTTGTTCTTGGGAAGTTAGAATTCTCCTTTGAAAGTTCATTTATTCTTAGTCTTCGGAAGTGCAGCTTTTCACTTCAAAAATTCTTTCACAGTTACACCAAAAATGTTTCTAAGTGTATGTTTTTCTTGCACTAGACTTATTTGATCCAACAAACATTATTTTTTAAGGTCATTATTTATTTTTCAATTTAAACTAAAAGGAACAAAAATATGATGAAACGAATTACGTATACATGACTTGATGAGTTAGATGTACGTAACTCTTAGTTGTACACTTGGTAACATGTACTTACATATACATAACCTTACATATATGTAACTCTTAGTTATACACTTTTTAATACGTACTTGCATATATGTAGCCCCTGGTTTTCATTTATAACATGGTTTTGAAGAGATCTCTTCCATATATATATATATATATATATATATATATAATATATATATATATATATAATATATATATATATATATATATATACACACACACACACACACAATGGATTCGGTACAAACTACACTATCTAAAAACCGTAAGAACTAAGAGGGTTATGATAAGTGACAACTCATTAATACTTAATTAGTATATTAGTTAATATGCAAAAAGACATATTCGTAATTTGTGCTACTTAGATCAATTCAACATTTCCATAAATATAGGCATTTACCAATTCAAGATAAGTTTTATTTTTTATTTAAAAAAATACTTATTCCACTCACTTTTTAAAACTAAAATAAGTTTTTAATACTTTATTAATTTTTTAAAAAATCATACCTTAAAATCAAGTGTTTTTTTATCCATAATATGAGTATAATATTGCTATAATTAAAAAAAATTGATACTTTTTCATGTTACACGGTGCTATTTACATATTTGGTGCTACTTACATACATATACCTAGTAAAATTCATTTAGTGCTAGTGTTACTTTACATATTTTACACATTACTATGTTACATACTTATACATAGTGCTAATTTACATAGTGCAAGTGCTATTTTATATATTTTACACATTGTTACTTTACATAATGCACTTCGTATAATAGCATGCTATTTTTATGGTGCTATTTACACGGTTCTACTCACACGGTGCTACTTACATGGTGTTACTTTTTACAGGTCTGATATCAAAAGAGTAGAGTGAAATTTCGTTTATTAGAAATAATTGTTTTATACCAATGAAGATGAACAACTAATTGCAAACAACAAAAGATCATCCTTGTTGAAATAGCAACATCATATAAGTAGCATTTTCTATATTTTTTAGCACAATGTGACTTTTTTAACTTATAAAAATAGCATACCAGCACCACATACAAAAATCAAAATAGTGTTCAAATTCTACAATTTACATATAGATAAACATCACTTTACCATAAAAATAGCACACCCAATACAAACGATTGATTCATATTCATTATAAGACTAAAAAACGTTGATTGACTCAAAACCGTGTTGTTAATTTTAATTTATAATAACAATTAAAGAAAACCTTGCATTGATTTAAAATTGTGTTGCTTATTCAATTGTTATAACGACAAAATATTATATAAAAACAAACCTTAACTGATCTTGATCGATTGTATACCGTTGAAGATCTTGAACAATATTAGTCATTGATGATTTTTTGTTTTTTAACTCATGGTTAAAATGACATAAGAAGAAGATAATGAAAATGAATTTGGGGATTTTGAACTGGTGAAAAAATCACCGGATTATGTTGTTGATTTTGAAAAAAAATAGATTAGGAAGGATTCAATTAATATTTGCTTAAATCAAAGGGTTGTTAAAAACAAACAATATATAATTCCTATTATGTCCCTTAGTTCTATTCATCAACTAATCCAAATGACATAAATATCGTCATCAACTAGTGGTTCTCGTAGCTTTTACACAAATGTAGTGGTTCTCGCGCTAGCGCGCGCACACACACAGAGAAAGGTTACAACACAGTGTTTTTTCGTGCAACACGTACAAAGTGGTTTTTTCATGTGAAGCGTACAAAGTTGTCATGCAAGAATGAAGATTACGGGTGGAATTACAACGCAGGAGTAATAATTAATTACATAGAAATGAAATTATCACACAAAGGGTAAATTATTACGCAGAAGGTATTCTTGCGTGATAAATTCCATCTCTGCGTAATAATTCCACGCGAGTGTAATTTGTCCTACATAAATATCATTTTGTTATTGCGTGATTATTATTGCTCTTGCATGATAATTCCACCCCAAAACTTCGTATGTTTCGCACGAAAAAACATTTTGTATAGTAACCGGTATATATATATCGGACAATTCTAAAGGTGAATATATAAAGGTACGTAAACATATAAAGTTATGATTGTTTAAAATTAAGTGCTTCTTATTTGTATTTTCTCACGTTCTTATGGTCAATGAACGAAACATCCAGTTAGAGATATTTCCACGGTAGAAATCACGTTTAGTATCATCATCACCATCATGACAATCACAAACCTTAATTAAAATTTTAAAGTTTCAAAAGTCAATGTTTATATTCTCTCTCAAGTTCTAATTTCTTGGTTGATCGTATGCCTTAAGAATCTTATTCCCTCATTTAATGGTCAAATTCTAAACGACAACTACATTCACCAACTAGGAACCAACAATGAACTTATGGACGTGACTTCAAGCCAGTCCATACAAATTTTCCGGTCCTGTCATGTTCATGTAGAGGTCAAGGATGTTACTGCCAAACGCATCGACATCTTTACGGTGCAAACAACTAAAACAACCGCTTTACATCCCCTATTTTAAGGCCCCTCAATATTTGAAAAGAAAAAAACTATGTTTATCTATATTTTAAGCTGAAAATATATGTGATAATTCAATCAATATTTGTGTTTTTAGAGATAAATGAGAACAATAACAAAATGATTTAATATTTGTCGAGATCGATTGATGAAACTTGGTTAATCAAAAGTTCACTGATTGTTAATTATTAAGGGTTCTTTTAGGTTCATTAAAAATAATTTATTTTTTGCAATTAATTATAACCTACTAACTATTATTTATTTGATCTTGATTTTTGCTTAGTTGTTTTAATCTACTGTCGTTCGTCTGCCAATTGAATCTATAATTGTCTTTTTTTAATTTTAATCAACATTTGAAATTGATTTATGTAGACTATTGTTGCTTATTTACTACTTAATTTGATGTTTTCACTTTTGCGATTGATTTTGTCGCAGTTAATTAATTATTTTTACCCTGAATTGTTTTCTTATAACCTATAAACCAATATGTTTATGCCGGCGGTCCGATGCATTGATCATTAAGAATACTATAAAGACGAGAGACCCAAAATTTTATTTTGCTGTAGGTCCTAAAAATCTTGAGATGACCCAAACGACTGAATATAGGGCGAAAATGAAATTGATATATGCATATTACAGCACTAAAATTCCCATTTGTTTGATCATTGATAATTTTAGACACTGTAATTTAGCAATCTAATCAAAACCCATTTCATCAATCTCTCGTAGAATGCAATCGTAGCATATTTAGCCGCCAACACACTTGTCCAGGTGCCGATAAGGTATAACTTTCTTCAAAACATAAACCACAACTCTCGTGAAGTAAAAATATAAGGGGGTTGCTACGTAAAAATTCAATGAAATTTAATAAAATTGAGATCTGAATTACTTAAATCATTGTGTTTAGTTGGTAGAAATTCATTGGAAATTGAATTTTAAATTTTATTTTAACATGTTTCATTGCAAGGAATTGGAATTTAATTAATTTCCTCAAATTTCCTTAAATGATTTCAACTTCCATTGATCCTCGCCTCCGCCATCGACCCCCACCTCCGCCACTGATCCCCGCTTCCGCCACCTACCACTCCCGACCACCGCCAACCGACGACCCTAGCCGACCTCGCGGATCGGCACTCACTGATCCCACCCGCCAACCGTTGACGCACATGCCCACCGCCGCCGCCAACCTTGACCACCCACCGACCCCAACGCTGACATCGACGACCACCATGACCCTGACGTCCGAATGTGGTCACCGCTAAACACCACCTCCGACTGCCACAGCTGAACACCACCTACGACTGCAGTCGCCACCACCTTTGACATTTGATCGGCGTCGATCCCCCAAAACCGTTTGATGCCCCACTAGTCGCAACCCAAACCTACCAACAACCGATCATGCTGTAACCATTGTCGGCAATCGACAGTCGCTGCTTACCGCACCTGTCGCCTACAAATCCCCATTTCCACCGACCGCACCCACGACCAAATATTGATTGTTGTTGCTGAACTGCATCGGTTTCATGGCTTTTGACGACAATTGTTGGTTCTTGGTGGCGGGCATTATCAATTGGTGGCGGCAGTGGGCTACGACCATTTTTCAGCAATGGGTGCGGTTGGTGGTCGTGGTCGATTGTCGGTGGTGAAGTTATTGGACCCTGAAAAGATCATGCATGCCAATTCAAGTGATGTGTTGATGGTTGTTCTGTTGGAAATACCATAAGTCGAAGAACCAATACGGATAAAGAAACTGCAAAGAAGAATAAAAGACAAGTGTCGGCTAACCGCATTTGTATATGCGGATAACATAGGACAAATGCTGACAAGTATTTGTTCTTCCGTATTAACAAATGCGGATAGCCGAAACAAATGCTGACAAGTATTTTGTACATCCGCATTTACTAATGCGGATGTCCACCAACAAATGTGCATGAGTGTTTGTTCATCTGCATTTGTCAATGTTGATAACCAAACACTAATGTTGAAGACCAAAAGAAATGTTGATCAAGATCAACACATCCGCATTAGTCAATGCGGATGAACAAAAGAAATATTGGTGAAGACTTTTGTACTTAGACTAGTTCTCTGATGTATAGGTCAGGGGTAGTTTAGTCATTTTGTAAAAGGCATCTTGTCGGCCTATAAATAGAATAGAAAACCTCGTATGTGAGGTGACTGTTGATACACATTCTAGACAATTAGAATCTTTTGTTTAGTCTTATGTTTACAAGGTGTCTTATTATTGTTTAATGCAAAAACCCTAGCATTCATTGTAACCGATTACCTTCATTAATACAAACAATATTTATGAGTATTTCTTGCATTCAATGTTCCTTCATTGTTTGATTCTGACTTACAATCATTGGCTCAATCATCATATTCGGTCCTTGTTGATTCACATCAACAAAGAATATTATTCTCAAACCCAGTCAATTGGTATCAGAGCTTTGGCTCTCGGTTCTTCTTCAGATCTGCATAGATCTGAGTAGAACTCGATTGATCTAGTGATTGAGTTACTAATAAAGTGTTCGACTACCTCTACTTAGTAAACTACAGAAAGCTCTTCAACAGTCACTCTTCATTTGTACTCATTTTCAAGAACAAACCTGTGAACAGTTGTTACAACAGAAACTTATAAACATCAGCAGATCTAATTATACATAAGCCTTTTTGGACTAATTGGACTAGGTAAACTTAACAATCAATCTAATCATTATTCAAAAAGGTTAAAAATAGCTTACTAAAATGGATTCTCATAATCTCTCTGAACTTAGTCATACTCCAAAACCTCCCATGCTTAAACACAAATATGAATTTAAGCAATGGAAAATCAGATTTATGAATTATATTACAGATGTAGATCTGAACTACTGGATTTCAATATGTAAATGCCATCAAATTCCCATGACACTTTCTGCTGATCAAACTGCATTATACAAAACCTCAAGAATACCTATTGAGGATCTCACACTTGATGATGATGACTACAAGAAGATAAAAGTTGATCTCAAAGCTTATTCTATACTCACTCAATCACTAAAAATGGATGTGCTAAAAGGCTAGAAAAGTATGGAACTGCTAAAGCTATTTGAGATGCACTGTTGATAATGTGTGAAGGCAGTAGTGAAGTGGCTGAAATTAACAAGGACAAGCTTGTTAATCAATATGAACCTTTCATCACTCCAAGGGGGAGTCAATCTCTAAATAGCTGCATAGATTTGTGCAGCTAGTGAATGATTTAGAGATCATGAGAGTAACATACAAAGTCAAAGAACTGAACAAGAAGATGCTCCACAATCTTCCAGAAAGTTAGAAACAAAATGTTACATTGTTGAAAAACACCCTTGATCTAGAGAGTACCACCTTGGATATCATGATTGCCAAGATAGAAGCTCTTGAACTTGATGAAAGGAGCAGGAATCTTGGTGGACCTCGAGTCATTAAGGCTTATAAATTTCCATCAGACACTCACTCTGTAGAAAATGCATTCATCACTGAAGATGATGATTTTTTTCCTCAAGAGATCAAGTGAAGACAACTGATTTCATTCCTGCTCTATCAACTAACAAGCCTTCAACATCATCACAACCACACAGTTCACTGCAACTCCCTCAACTACTCCTGAAGACCCAAGATCAGAAAAGCAAAAGGCAACTTACAATGCCTTTGTTGCTAGCTTTGAAGCTTACCTGGGAGGCAGACTCACTTCTGCTCATTTGATCTAAGAAGATTTGGAAGAAATGGATTCAGATGATATGGAAGAAATGGATCTACAGTGGCAAATGGCTATAATAGCAATGAGAGCCAAAAAGTTCTTCAAAAAAGAAAGAAAGCTTAGCCTCAATGAAAACACCAAACTTGAATATGATAAATCCTAGGTAAAATGTTTCAACTGTGGCATGACTGGATACTTCTCCAGAGAATGTAATGCTCCTAAAAGAAACAACAACAATTTCTAAATGAATTCTCAAGGTCAGTCATCTACACAACCAAGCACAAGCTTTCACGCCAACAATCAATAACAACAATATCATCACCAACAACATCAACAACCATAACAGAGTCAGCCACAACTGACAAATCAAGATCATGGAAGCAGTCAGGCATCCTTAAATGCTCTTGTCATCAGACTAAACGAAGTGTGTGATTGGAGTTTGTATGCGGAGGAAGTGAAGCCTCAATTTTTGAATCATGCACTCATGGTTCACATCAATGATGGTCTATCTCCTATGCCATCTAAGGTAAAATCCAACCTTTGTAATGATAAATGCGTTACTAAACTGCAAGGTTATCGTGAGCACAATCATAAACTGGCTGATAATATAAAAGAAGAAAAGGTCAAGTCAGAGATGTTTAAAAGAGAAATTAAAGGCTTTAAAATTAAAATCAAATCACTCATCTCTCATATTGAAAAATTGCATGGTGAAAAGTATATTCTTGCAGCTTAAAATGAGCAACTAACTAAAAAGCTAGCTCAATCAAAAGCTGAACAATCACTTACTGAAGTGAAACTTGAAAAGTTTCAAATGTCTTCAGTCAAACTGCAAGAGATACTAGATTCACAAAAGGATCCCAAGGATATGACTGGGATTGGGTATAATTCTTGTCCTTCACCTTACAATGACAACTACACTGTCATGCTTGACTCTGTCACACTCAAAGAGCAAAATGAATCTAACACTATTGAACCAAAATCAATAGTAAAACAAGTTACAAATCCTCAAAATAAACCAAATGTTTATACTAAAATAGATGAGGAGAAAATATATTTGGTCACTCAATTAAAATCAAGGAGTGTTTAGACAAGACAGTGAATGCCATTAAGCTAACAAGCCCAATCAAAGCCATTATTCCATTTGTGAAATTTATACCTGAAATTTTAAAAGAAAAGAAGAAAGCCCTGGCCTTAGTGAAACCTTCTGCTGAAAGCAGTTCTGATTATGTGAATAAATCTCCAAAATATTCAAGCAAATCAGACAAAGTTTCACTACCAAAGAAAAACAAAAGTTCACTGATTTCAAAAAAAAATTCAGTCAGACCCTCAATCATCAATTCAAAGAAAGGAGTAGGGTTTGACATCTGTAATAGGGATCATGTAAATCAGTTTGAACAAGAAGTCAAGAAGGGTTTGAGGAAGCAAAAGTAGCCTAAAATAGTCAACAAAAGTAGTGTTGTGAAACAAACTACTAAAAAGGTTGATTTTGCTTCTTCCCTTAAACCAAAGGTTGTGAATAAGTTAAGAACGAGTAAATCTACTAAGTTAGCAATTGCAAAATCAGATTCAAGAAAAAAACATATGCGTTGTGACATTTGTGAAATGTCTAATCACAAAACAAAAAACGTGTTATTTCAATCAATATTGCTCTATCTGTGACATGTACAATCATTCCACCAAAAACTGCTATTTAAATAAATATTGTTTAATCTGTGATATGACCAACCACAATACATCTGATTGTTTCTTCAAGCAAAAAGGGTTGAGATTTCCCTAAAACAAGCCCATCTCACCAATATCATATGTGAAACCCAAAATCAAAAGTCATTTTTTATAATAATTAATCTAGGACTTCTAGCTCAAATACTGACATGGGTAACATGAAAGAGTTGAGAAAGACTTAAAAAAATAAATATCACAACATCAAGCAAACATATGATCTTCACAAACCAAAAATGATGTTTGATAATAAAAAACAGATTAAATTTTTTCAGAGAAATAGAGACCAAAGGTTTCATTATTCTTCTGACTCTTCAGCTGAAATTGATAAGATGAAACATTCAAAATATCATCAGAGATCTCCCAAAACACCTCTCTCTAAGTCACAATTTAAAGGAAAGTACCAAGGAGTCACTATCATGGATAGGAACAGAAAACCCAAGACCATTATGGCTTGGGTTCCATATTTTAATTAGCTCTTTTGTGCTTGTAGGGTCATCCATACAGGTCCAATAGCTTATGGTACATGGACAATGATGCTCCTGACACATGACTAGAGATCGTTCCCTCCTTCATGACTTCAAGCATATACAAGGAACCACTATGGCATTCAGAGCAGATTCGTAAGGTGGCAGAATCACTGATGAATGATCTATGACAAATGGGATGTTGAGCTTTGAAAAAGTGAACTAATGTGAACAGCTGAATTTCAATCTTCTTAAATCTGAGACAAAAAATATTCAACTCACTTTACCGACACTCATTGCTATATTTTGAACCAGGATTTCAAATTCCTGAAGAATGGGCTGTCTTAAAGACCCCGAGGAAGAATAACACCTATGTCTTAAACTTAAATTCTGCTACACCAAAAGAAGAAACATGTCTTCTATCAAAAGCATCTTTCGATGAGTCTCAGCTTTGGCCTAGACGTTTGGGTCACACAAACTTTAAAAACATGAACAGATTGGTCAAAGGAAACCATGTCATTGGTTTACCCAAAAAAGAATTTCACTTTGTTGATCACTGTTCAGCGTGCCTCAAAGGGAAACAACATAAATTTTCCCACAAACCAAAGCTGGAAATATACCTTCAGCTAAACCTTATTCGGGGGTAGAAAGAAGAGATGACTCTCCAATGATTCCTCTATCTTCTTCAAAACACTTGAATGAAGATGTTCCACTACAAGTTGATCCTATGAGACAACCATCTCAAAATCAAAGTTTCTATCTAGGAATGGATATAAACTTTAGGGGAGTAATTTAAAATTTAGATCAGTTTGTATAGATATTTACTTTCTTAAATTACTTTCTTAAAACTTCAAACAAATCAAAAGAAACTATTTGTGTTGGTGCAGAAGTTATGCTATTATATCTCAGCTTATGCAAATTCATGAAAGCATAAGAAGTCCAAGATCAGTCAAACAATGAGAAACTTGTATCATCTCTGATATACAAATCAATTCAAGCAAGAATTGACAACCCCAACAACTTCACAAGACACAAATCAATCAAAGATAGTTCTTCATAACAAGAAAGAAAAATAAAAATATTATTTTTTTTGCAAAAAATATTAAGTTTTGACTAAGTTCAAAATTTAATGCGGGTAAGTACATTGGTTAATACGGGTGAAGGTAACCCATGCATATAACCAATGTGGGTAAAGGTTTATGTCATTTAAAACAAAGTGAAACTAATGGGGACAAGACAACTCTACAGCATTTGTGTTAAAGAAGTATACATAAAAGTTTGGTGATAAATAAAAACTTATGCGGACAAAGTGTTCTACCGCATTTGTTAATGCGGAAGACCTTTGCATTGCCGCATTTCTTTTACAATGGAACCCATGCATATAACTAATGCGGGTAAAGGTTTATGTAATTTAAAACTAAGTCTTACAAATACATCAAGAAGAGAGATCCTATGAACTTTTACAATGGAACCCATTCTCCATTGTTGACCTGGATGCTACAGCAGATAAATCTAGAAGAACAAGCATAAGAGGCTCCGGTTGATGAGCCTGATCAAGAAGAAGAACAACCTACTCGTGATCAACAAAATATTGATGAGCAATCTATTAAAAGGGGCAAAGGACAGAGGTCAGTGTCACCCCAAGTGGATGTAGGGGGTGATCTTCATACTGGACCTTCTGTTCATGAAGCTGATTTAGCCTCACCACTTATGCCCACACCAACACCATCAACACAAAGAACACCAATCCCATAACCAAAAGCACAACCATAATTTCTCCATATATATCTCCCATACACTCACCCTATGTTTATCACATGTTCAAACATCTCCTGTTACTACTGAGCCTGTTGAGTATGGTGATTCTGCCAGCAGCCAAGATGGAAAGACTCAATAGAAGATTAGGTATCATTCAAGACAGACTTCTAGAATTGGATGAGAAAGAGAAGGAGTTGAAAGATTTGAAAGAAAAGTATGAGGATGAGAAGAAAGAAAAAGAAAAGGAGATTTAAAGTTTAAAGGCAACTCTTCAACATTCAAGGGATGAAATATGTAGTCATGTTGAAACCTTATCCATCCAAACTATAGCTATGGAAGAGTAAGAAGGAATCATTAAAGAACAATCTAATATTATCAGAGACTTGTAGAAACAGATAGAAACTCTAAACAAGAAAGTATATGAGTTAGAGCTGCTTATTATGATCAAAAGAGGAGCATTAATTGAGAAAGATGATAAAGGAGAGAAAAGAGAAGAGAAAAGAAAAGGGGAAAGTGATAAAGATGATAGTACTGAAAGATTCATCAGAGGACAATGGTGATAACTCCCCTCCTACCAAAAAGATGAATTCTCTAAGAATGATCCACATAGCCTTAATCACTTCGGTCACCACAGACGGTAAGATCGTCTGCATGACCTGATGCACCTCTTCCATAACAGCCTCCTTCACTGAGGCTCTTAAGTTAGCTCTCTCATCTCCACCATTTGGATGATGGATCTCGAGTTCTTCATGAACCACCTTTTTGGCCCTAGGCCTTCCTCTTGTAGCATGTGGCTCAACACCATGTCCACCACGACCTCCACCACATGAAGCTTTCGATGATCTACAACCAGCCATCCTCTAACACACTATAAGATTCACACACCAACACGCTCATTCAAGGGAATAACTTAGTTTATGTCAAGTATAGTAAGTCCCTAATTATAGTGGCCAGTTGTGATTAGCCACTTACTTTACTCTTCATACCCCAAGCATTACCTATCGTAACTACATCAGTATCTAAATATAATAAGGCACACAGAACAAATCACATAACATGTGCACATAGTGCCGATTAACATTAAAGAAAATACTTGATGGCACGTAGCTATGTGGATCGGCATCCCTTCCCTTTTTGTCCCATATTCAGTTTATTTTGAAAATTTACCCGTTTCACTTAACTTTAGCTCTGATACCAACTTCTAAGGCCCCGTTCCCGGGACGCTTACAGCTGGTCATTTATCGCACATAAAACATATATTTTCATTAACTTAAAGAATACATTGCAGCGGAATCATTAAAACAGACATTTCGTTTCATTATAAAAACTTTTGCAATATAATACATCGTTATCACATTACAAAATACTTGTTGCATTACATCACAAAAGCATTATAAAAATGGATGTCATCTAAAAAGAGCCAAGTAGCCACCCCGTGCCATCCTCAGCAACCCTACCTGCCAACTAGAAACACATAAAAGTCAGCGTTGCTGAGTGAGTTCTAGTTTTAAATAAAACATACTTTACATTCATTCAAAATCATTCTTTACTTTCTTTCAAAATCATACTATACTTTCGTACATGATCACACATCATACGTACACATAGATAATATCATTATTACCTTATTTGTTGTTTATCTCTTTCTTTCCTTTATCTCTTAAACTCTTTCCGGATCAGTGTCATCATCTATACCCCAAACGTATGCACATAGTGGGTACTGGGCCGAAGATCATAAATGACTTCCATAACGCACAAAGCTTGGCACCAGGGCAAGCAACAAAGGTCCCAACTGTATACTACACCCCAAACGTATGCACAAAGCGGGTACTGGGCCAAAGATCATAAATGACTTCCATAATACACAAAGCCTGGCACCAGCACCGGGGTGAGTAATCACTATAAACCATGTACAATATCACTGGTCAGTCACAAAGACTGGACCCCTGCCTGTATCCTTAAGGGTTAGCTAAACCACACACAATTGAACTTATGACATTTTAGAGCCATGCACCTTCGTACATTTTGCTTGCAAGCCTTTCTTTACTTTCTCTTTCATTAATGCATGCATTCTATCATTATGTTCCTTTTTCCATTATCTTTCACTTTACGTTATATAATACTTTATCATTTCTTTCACAACTATAACACGTAAAGCCACGGGAAAGATAAACATACATTAAAGGAATATAAACATAACCATACAACACACCACCATACAAGGCACCAAAACAAATGCATAACATACATCATACATACCATCATGCATAAGTATCAATCATACATCATACATACTATGCCCATCCCATCATCTATGACTTCAAAAAGTCAACTTACTATACCCCTAGGATTATCCCAAGTCAAAGCCTACTTTACACTTTTTCCCATAAATGAGAAAATAATCTAAGTCTTTAGGCGCATGAACACTATATAGCCGCATGAGCACTATGCAGGCGCATGGCCTTTCAGACGCATGAGGAACACTTAGGCGCATGGAAAACTTGCAGGCGCATCAGCACTATTAGGGCGCATGAGCAACACTTAGTCTATTCTCGTCAATTTTAGGCGCATCAGTACTATGCAGGCGCATGAGTGCCTAGGCGCATGAACCATCTGAGCGCATGAACACTTAATCAATTTCAGCCTATTCCTAGGCGCATGAGTACTATTCGGGTGCATGAGGTTTTGGGCGTATGGGACACTTAGGCAGTTTTTTCAGTTGGGTGCATGGGCTACTGTTTAAGCGCATAAGGAGTCTAAGTCATCCTAAACATCATAATTCAGTCCCCAAACATCACCTATCATGTTCTAATCTTAAATCATACATTCTAAGCCTTAGAAACACAATCATAACAACATCAAACACATACATAGCCCAAAATCAAACCCCACCCGAAATCACACACATAAACACATACGGGTACAAAACCCAACTTTTATAAAAAGTTCATACATGCATTTCCAGCCCCAAAGCAGTTTAAAACAAGTAAAAAGGTGGTTCTAGAACTCACCTTAGCAGTCTCTTGGGGTAAGACTTCCTTCAAACCCATTTGCTACAAGTTCACACCTAGAAACCCACCAAAACACACACAATCAAACATACAAACACACATAAACATGAAACCAAAGCAAGGCCAGTTAAGAACACTATAACACACAAATTCTTATCTTGAATTTGATCCTTTCTTATTGTTCTTCTTCAAACCCAAAAGATCTGCACTATCTCTCTCTAGAATCCGTAAGCATAAAGGTGATGTGCAAGAAGTGGGCGTCCATCACCTTTATTTACCAACTTTTTCAAAGTTTTGTCCTTTTGACACCTTTAGTCCCTCCACTTGAGCTTTATTTCCATTCTTTCCTTTTTCTTCACTTTATTCTTTCGTTTGAGCCTTCTAAAAATAACCGGATGTTACAAGTCCACCCCCTTTATATAGGTTTCGTCCCCGAAACCTGTTATTCCTCAAACAATCATGGGTAATGTTGTCTCATCTCCTCTTCAGCCTCCCACGTAGACTCAGATCCCTTCCTGTGCTTCCACTGTACACGCACAAGATGAACCACTTCATTCCTTAACCTTTTCTCTTTACAATCAATGATTGCCACTGGTTGCTCCACATAATTGAGTCGTTCATTTACCTCGATATCTTCCAGTGGTACACCCATATCCTCGTTTGCTAAACATTTTCTCAAATGATATACATGGAATGTTGGGTGAATTCCATTTAACTCATCTGGTAACTCTAGTCTATAGGCCACCTCCCCTACTCGAGCAATGATTCGGAAAGTCCCTATGTATCTCGGGCTCAACTTGCCCCGCTTTCTGAACCGAATGATACCTTTTCAAGGTGAGACTTTCAGCATGACAATATCCCCCACCTGAAACTCAATCGGTCTACATCTCTTATTGGCATACGACTTTTGCTTATCTTTAGCTTCCTTCATGAAGGCCTTGATCCTTTCCAGTTTCTCAGTCGTAGCCTTGACCACTTCGATGCTCCCTGACTCTTTATGGCCAATATCACCCTAACACACGGGTGTTCTACATCTTCTCTCGTATAGCATCTCATAAGGGTGCATACCAATGTTGGCATGATAACTGTTGTTATATGAGAACTCAGCTAACGGTAAGTGGTCATCCCAACTTCCTCCAAAATCATTGATGCATGCCCGGAGCATATCTTCTAGCATCTGAATAGTCCTTTCTGACTGACCATCCATTTGAGGATGATCAGTCGAGCTAATATGTAACCTCGTCCCCATCGCATCGTGGAATTTCTTCCAAATTTAGATGTAAACCGAGTGTCACGATCAGACACAAGAGACACCGGCACACCATGACAAGTCACAATTTATTTGACGAACAGATCCGCAAACCTCTCGGATGAATATGTCTCGTAGATCGGTATGAAGTGAGCACTCTTCGTCAAACGATCAACTATCACCCATATAGCGTCATATCCATACACGGTACACGGTAGCTTCGTAATAAAATCCATGGTGATATGCTCCCACTTCCATTCCGGTATATCCAAAGGTTGGATCTTTCCATACGGATTTTGATGTTCGGCCTTCACTGGTAAACAAGTAAGGCATTTACTGACATACTCCACCACATCACGCTTCATACCCGGCCACCAATAATCTTTCTTCATGTCTTGGTACATCTTTGTAGCACCGGGATGAATAGAGTACCGATTCTTATGAGCTTCATCCATAATCCTTCCACATAGATCCCCATAGCAAGGAATCCACATCCGCCCAAATCATGTCCTAACACCGAGTGTGTTTTCACCCAATTCCGCGACCAGACCTCTCACTCTTTCAGAGTTAAGATGATCTTATTTCGATGCCTCATCTTGAAACTCTTTGACCTGCTACATCACATCAGAGGTCATGATCAACCGGTAAGCTTTCACCCAAATCGGCTCGGGTCTTTCCTTTCGGCTAAGGGCATCCGCCACCACGTTGGCTTTGCCCGGATGATAATGGATCTCATAATCATAGTCCTTTATGAGCTCCAACCATCTCTTTTGCCTCATGTTCAAATCTTTCTGCTCGAAGAAGTACTTCAAGCTTTTGTGGTCAGTGAATATTATGCATTTCGTCCTATACAGGTACTGCCTCCATATCTTTAACGCAAACACCATGAATGCTAGCTCCAAGTCATGAGTAGGATAATTAACCTCACGAACCTTCAACTACTGGGATGGATAGGCTATAACCTTTCCTCTCTGCATAAACACAAATCCTAACCCCGAGTAGGATGCATCTGAATAAACCACCAAATCTTCACTTCCATCGGGCAATGACAAAACAGGAGCTTGAGTCAATCTCGCCTTTAACTCCTCGAACGCCTTCTCTTGGGCCTGACCCCATAAAAACTTTACATCTTTTCGGGTCAACTTGGTAAGTGGAGAAGCGATCTTAGAGAAGTCTTGAATGAATCTCCTATAATAGCCCGCCAAACCCAAGAAGCAACGAATCTCGGATGGCGTCTTCAGAGACTTCCATTGCATCACCGCCTCCACCTTTGCCAGATCCACCATAATCCCCTCGGGATTCACCACGTGTCCCAAAAACTAAACCTCGCATAACCAGAATGCGCACTTGGAGAACTTGACATACAACTTCTACCTTCTTAATGTCTCCAACACCTCTCGAATCTTGAATGTTATCGGCATGCTCATTCTCGCTCTTCGAATAAATCAGGATATCATCAATAAACAAAATCACTGATTTATCCAACATTGGCCTACACACTCGATTCATCAGATCCATAAATGCAGTTGGTGCATGGTTAAACCAAAAGACATAACGAGAAACTCGTAGTGTCCATAATGTGTGCGAAAAGCTGTTTTAGGGACATCCTGCTCTTTCACCTTTAACTCATGGTAGTCGGATCGATCATTTATCCTCGAGAACCAACTGGAACCTTGAAGCTGACCAAACAAATCATCAATCCTCAGTAAAGGGTACCGATTCTTCATCATCAGCTTATTCAACTCACGGTAGTCTATACACATCCTCATACTACCGTCCTTTTTCTTCACAAATAGGACCGGAGCACCCCAAGGAGAGATACTCGGTCTAATAAACCCTTTATCAAGCAGCTCTTGCAATTGCTCCATCAATTCCTTCATCTTGATCGGAGCCAACCGATACGTCGCCTTAGCAACAAGTTGGGCACCCGATATCAAGTCCATTTGGAACTCGATCTCGCGATCAGGTGGCACTCCTGGTAAATCTTCGGGAAACACGTCTGGAAAGTCACACACCACCGGTACGTCAGTCAATTGTGGTGTAGGCGTATCCACATCCTTCACGTAGGCCAAGTAGGCACTACATCCACGCCTCATGCACTTTCCCGCCATTGCCATCAAAATCACTTTCGGAATCATCGTGACTCGATCACCATATGCCGTCACCGTACTCCTATCAGGCGCTGTCAATCGAATCATCTTTTTGCGGCACACAATGTTCGCCTCGTAGTCCGCCAACCAATCCATTCTTAGGACTACACCGAACCCGCCAAAGGTCATCATAAATGGTCTACAGGAAACTTGTGACCTTCTAGTTCTACGTGACAACCTTCTATCATCTCAAAGATCCTAGTAGATTTATCTATGGTAGTTTCTACATCGAAGGGCGTATCTATATTCTTACTACTAACAGGCATTTTAACATAGAAAGTAGAAGAAATAAAAATTTTACTAGCACCAGAATCAAATAATACAGAGGCTAAAGTTTGATTTACTAGAAACGTACATGACACAACATCAGGGTCCATCCTAGCCTCCTCCTGCGTCATTGTGAACGCTCTGGCACTCGCCCTCTGCCCTTCAGTCCCGGTCGTCTTCTTCCCTACACCAGATCTTTTAGCCCTTGGCTTCTTGCAGTCTCTACTCATGTGGCCCTCCGCGCCACAAGTATAACACCTCCTTAACCCGCAGTTCTTTGCCACATGTCTGGTCCTCCCATAACGGAAACAGACATTGGATCCCACTCTACATTCCCTTGTGTGCTCTTGTCCACACTTAACACACCTCATCGACCATGCACCGGATGTGACCACACGTCAGTCATCCACCCATGGGCCTTTGTTGTTTGAAGCGGCTCCGCCACGTCCAAATCGCTTCCCGTTCCAATTCCGATCACCACCACCTTTCTTGCTACCCACAGCAGCCACTACAGACCTTTCATCATACAACCTTCCCGCCAAGTCAACCACTGACCTAAAGGTGCTCGGTCGGGCAGCGATCATGTGCCTGTGAATATCCGCTGGCAATCCTTGAATATATCTCTTGATCTTTCGTGACAAGGGTGTCACTTGATCCGGCACCAGCCGTGCCATATCATTGAACTTGGTGGTGTATTGTTGATGTGTCAGGGTTCCCGCCTCCATTTGCAAGAACTCTGTTTCGACCTTGTCCATCTCTTGGTGAGGAAAAACTCCTCGATCACCGGTGAGCACCCACCGGTGAGCAGCAACGGTGAGCAACAGCAGCAGTGTTGTTGCCAACAAAACTAGGGGGCTTGCATCTTTGAAATGCCTCGTAGTTGCAGCCTCATGCCCGCTCCAGCACAGGCTCTTCTTCCTCTTCCTCATCTTTGGATAAAACCGTCTCAGTCTCCGGTCGCTTCCATCCTCCCGAGGACCTATTCCTCTCTCTTATTTCCCCCTCCCACACAGCCTTAATCACTTCGATCACCACAGACGGTAAGATCGTCTGCATGACCTGATGCACCTCTTCCAGAACAGCCTCCTTCACTGAGGCTCTTAAGTTAGCACTCTCATCTCTGCCCTCTGGATGAGAGGTCTCGGGTTCTTCATGAACCACCTTTTCGGCCCTAGGCCTTCCTCTTGTAGCCCATGGTTCAGCACCACGTCCATCACGACCTCCACCACGTGAATCTTTCGATGATCTACAACCGTCCATCCTCTAACACACTATAAGATTCAAACACCAATATGGTCATTCAAGGGAATAGCTGAGTTTATGTCAAGTATAGTAAGTCCCTAATTACAGTGGCCAGTTGTGATTAGCCACTTACTTTACTCTTCATACCCCAAGCATTACCTATCCTGATTACATCAGTATCTAAATATAATAAGGCACACAGAACAAATCACATAACATGCCTACAAAATGCCGGTTAACATTAAAGAAAATACTTGATGGCACGCAACTACATGGACCGGCATCCCTTTCCTTTTTGTCCCATATTCGGTGCAAGTTTAGGTTTATTTTAAAATTTTACCCATTTCACTTAAACTTTGGCTCTGATACCAACTCGTAAGGACCCATTCCCGGGACGCTTACAGCTGGTCATTCATCGCTATAAATGACTTCTATAATACACAAAGCTATAAATGACTTCCATATTCGGGTACTGGGCCGAAGATCATAAATGACTTCCATAATACACAAAGCCTGGCACCAGCACCGGGGTGAGTAATCACTATAAACCATGTACTATATCACTGGTCAGTCACAAAGACTGGACCCCTGCCTGTATCCTTAAGGGTTAGCTAAACCACACATATTTGAGCTTACAGCATTTTAGAGCCATGGACCTCCATACATTTTGCTTGCAAGCCTTTCTTTACTTATTAATGCATGCATTCTATCATTATGTTGCTCTTTTAATTATCTTTCACTTTACGTTACATAATACTTTATCATTTCTTTTACAACTATAACACGTAAAGCCACAGGAAAGATAAACATACATAACAGGAACATAAACATAACCATACAGCACACCGCCATACAAGGCACCATCACAAATGCATAACATACATCATACATACCATCATGCATAAGCATCAATCATACATCATACACACTATGCCTATCCCATTATCTATGCCCTCGGGATAATCCCAAGTCAAAGCCTACTTTACACTTTTTCCTAAAAATCAGAAAATAATCTAAGTCTTTAGGCGCATGATCACTATGCAGCCGCATGAGCACTATGCAGGCGCATGGCCTTTCAGACGCATGAGGAACACTTTGGCGCATAGGAAACTTTCAGGTACATCAGCACTATTGGGGCGCATGAGCAACACTTAGTCTATTCTGGGCAATTCTAGGCGCATGAGTCCCTAAGCGCATGAACCTTATGGGCGTATGAACACTTAGTCAATTTCAGCCTCTTCCTAGGCGCATGAGTACTATTCGGGCGCTTGAGGTTTTGGGCGCATGGGACACTTAGGCAGTTATTTTCAGGTTGGGCGCATGGGCTTCTGTTTAGGCGCATGAGCAGTCTAAGTCATCCTAGAAATCATAATTCGGTCCCCAACATCACCTATCATGTTCTAAGCTTCAATCATATATTCTAAGCCTTAGAAACACAATCATAACAACATCAAACACATACATAGCCCAAAATCAAACCCCACCCGAAATCACACACATAAACACATATGGGTACAAAACCAACTTTTATAAAAAGTTCATACATGCATTTCCAGCCCCAAAGCAATTTAAAAAAAAGTAAAAAGGGGGTTCTAGAACTTACCTTAGCAGCCTCTTTGGGTAAGACTTCCTTCAAATCCATTTGCTACAAGTTCACACCTAGAAACCCACCAAAACACACACAACCGAACATACAAACACACATAAGCATGTAATGGAGGCAAGGCTAGTTAAGAACACTATAAACACATAAATTCTTACCTTGAATTCAATCCCTCTTCTTGTTCTTCTTCAACCTGAAAGCTCTGCACTTTCTCTCTCTAGAATCCGTAAGCAGAAAGGTGATGTGCAAGAAGTGGGCGGCCATCACCTTTATTTACCAACTTTTTCAAAGTTTTTTTTCCTTTTGACACCTTTAGTCCCTCCACTTGAGCTTTATTTCCTTTCTTTCCTTTGCCTTCACTTTATTCTTTCTTTTGAGCCTTCTAAAAATAACCGGGTGTACATTAATTGTTTTAATTTGTCCTTATTTTCTTTAATTTGAAAGTTGATAATGTTAATTATTACATAATAAATAAATAACAATAATCATAACAACAACAACAACAACAGCAACAGTAATAGCAACAGCAGCAGCAACAGCAGCAGCAGCAGCAATAATAATAATAATAATAATAATAATAATAATATAATAATAATAATAATAATAATAATAATATAATAATAATGACAATATTAATAATGGTAATAATAATAATAAAAGTATAACAATAATAATAATAACTTAGAATAATAACTATAATAATAATAGGGAAAATGTCATAGAATAGTAACCAAGTTTTAAAAGTGTTCTAATTTAGTTTCCTCATGCATATTTTTCTCAAATTGAACCTCCAAACGATCAAATCGAGTCATGACCAAATTTTACTATGACAAGAAAGTAATGATGGAAAAAACATTAGAGTTAGAATTTTTAATATATAAAACTATATTAAAAAAATAAAAAAACATGTTAATTATTAAAAAAAATAAAAAAGGTGTCTAAAATATACGTCAACATTCTATATCAGCATCAAAAAATAGAAAAAAATATTTACTAACTGAATCCAAAACTATAACATGCTAAAAAATATGTTATGACTTTTAATTTGTATAGAATATAAAAATAAGTGATCTAATTGGAACACTTTTAAAACTTGAGTTACTTAAGTGGAACACTTTTGAAAGTTGATTACTATTTTACAAAGTTACCCCATAATAATATTGTTATTAATAATAATAATTTGTAAGAATTATTAAACTTAAAAATGTATAAAACTTTGATTTAATAGTCAAGGGGGCCTATTTGCTAATTTAGAAACTTTAAACATTTAAGTTTCAGCATAAAATGTTAGTGGCTAAACTACAGGGACTAAGTGTGTAAATTTTGGAAACCCAAACTTTTCCCCCCTTTTTACCCCGACTTTCCGGCCGGCCTCTGGCCACCGCCGGGCGCGGCTCCGGCGAGTTCCAAAAACCAACAAAACCTCCCGAATTTGATACCAAATCATTCCTATCGGTTCGTGAACACGATTTGAACACTGTTATGGGCTTTAAACGCATTGAAACGCTGGTTACAACCTCAATCGATTGAGTAACCGAAACTATTAAACTTTAAACCATTAGAACATTAAAAGTACAGTAATAATCCAACTAAATGATACCTAATCGTTGGTTTAATCAATTCTAAGTTGTTATCAAGTGTAATTCCATTTGAAACAAACTTAATCATCGAAATCCATCACCATCTGACGTCGCAACCTGTAACTAATCGAACACAATCATCTACGCTTCAAAATTTGAAATTGGTTAAGGGCTTTGGTTCGTGGTTTTCTCGTTGAAGCTTCACACAAGATTAATTTCATTATCATCAGCATTTACACATCGATTGCTTATTCAACGGTCGCGGGTTGTTCATTGTTGCGTTCATCTCAAATCCACTTTCAACCGGGAAATTAAATGAATGTACAAATTCGATTAATAACATCCTTTGATGCTTTATTTTGGGATCAATCGAAAAGGTTCTAGGATTTGGGGTGTTCTATTGATTTAGGTTAAAACAATTTGGAACCGGGTTATACCGTGACTGAGAGCCTTGGTTCACTGGTTCACTCACTACATTTCAACTTAAAGGTCTCAGGTTCGAACCCGGGCACGCTCTTATTATTTTTTTAAAAGCTTTTCAGCCATAATTCAAGTGTAGAAATTTTATTAAATATAAAAAAATGATTTTTACAAACTTTTAATTTTTAAAATCACTTAAATTATTTTCTGTAAATTTATTTTATTCATATAAAATATTTTTAACATTTTATTATAAAAACTATAATTAAGTATGGTTATAAAAATGATTTCTATAATAATTTAAATTGTTAAGTTATATTGAATCTTATTTTTTCTTTGATTGGAGATTTATCATGATAATTATAGTATTCAAAAACATGATATAATATACAAGTTATTAACAATGGATATAATTCCTTTAAAATTTTATAAAATGTTACTTCTTTTATTGAACAAAATATAAATAAGAGTTCACTAATTTTATTTATAAAACCCTCCAAATTTAAACCCTAGTTCGCGTTAAATCGTTAATCTTATTATTAATTTAAAACTTGTAAATATATATACATTTAGGTGTCTTGTGAAGGATTACATTGGGACGACGATTATTATATCTTATTAATTAGCAACTATATATTTATTTCACAAGTGAGTATTTCTATACCCCTTTTTTTATATTTTCACACTTTGGGGTGAAACATGTTACCTTATAATCATTTCACTTGTAAATTCGTTTGATTCTTGTAAACTCTTGGCGATTCACTTATATGTTGTTGTTAGTTGATCTTTGTAATTACCATGTATTGACAATTATATGTACAATCATTAACTATTGCTAGCCTGGCGACGTTATAGATCTATGGGCTTGACAAGCCTGCTTAGTTAATCCAAGTACACTTAGCTAATCATATAAACTTGTAAACGTGGAAACTTATAAAATGTCAAGGTTTGATTGTGTATCAGTCTTACATCCCTAGTTACTTTGCTCACTAACTTATAACATGAATTGCCATCTTTTATATACTTATGTATTGAAAACTATAGAAATCTCACCAACATTATGTTGACCTTTTATTTTTAACATATTTCAGGAAATGCGCAAGTATGGTAGCCATCTTTGAAGCTTATTCACTCCTAGGAATGGACCTAGATAAATAAATGGATGGACTTGAAATATTTCTTATTATGCATTGTTGATTTTCTTATTTGAGACTTATGTTTGTAATGATACATCTGAAACTTATGATAATTATATTTGAGTTTAATAATAGTGTTATGTGGTTGTGAACGATTTTAACCCTCACATCTCGACGTTTCCACCATCAAGGTTTGGGTGTGACACTGTCTGCATAAGACATCCAGCTCACCCACAGAGATCATGACTCCCTGGCACCTGTTCTACACAAGAATCCAGAGTGGTTTGCTGAGCCCTCTCAATTGAAGCTTCAAGAAGGGCTCACCACTGCTGAGATGATTACAGGTGTCTACTCCAAAAGGCAAAACTGATCAGAAGATAATTTTCTGGAAGTATGACAGTGACTAGAACATGTTCATGATTAAGAGGATTTCAGGTTTAGTTCAATTCTTCATAGAATACTCTGCTCTGGTGAACTCCCTAGAAATCCATGATCTGAAAGAACTAGCCAATTTAGAGTTGATTAATTACAAGGTTATGTTCTGGGGTTATGAGTTTGAAGATATTCTAAGGATGTTTAAAAGAACAGACAACTTCAAATCTCTCAAGGCTATCTGCATGAGGAAAGATAGATCCTTTGTCAACGACAATAAAAGAACAAAACCAGCTGAAGAAGTGGTCTTCCCTGAACTAAAGGTGAAGCCTACTAAATCTCTGAAAAGAAAGATGGTAGCTGGAACTCATTCCTCCAAACCAATCTCAAATGCCTATTATGATGAAAAGACATATGAGTTGGTGGTTCAAAGAAGATGGCGAGGAGAAGAAGGAGCTGAAATCAGGTTGTTTAGTGGATATGAGGTAAGATTGTTAGATGAATCATATATCCATTACATTACACAAGGCATTTCAGAGAGATAAAAAATAAAATGGGAGAAGAAGATATGCATTTCAAATGTATAAAGATTCTAAATAGAATCAATGTCAAGAGGGTGTAGAGGAAGAAGAAGAAGACTCCTCTGCAATTAGGGAATGTTGTGAAGTTAGAGGTGGATGTGGATGGAGCTGTGTTGATTCATAGAGATGGGTTGTCCATAGTGTCAATATGGGAACCCATGTCTCTAAAGAAACTGCCTATAGAAGCCATCTACACAATGAGCCAAATGAAGATTCATGTGCTAAACAGAGAGAAGATGTCTAATGCCAATGACTTTGTCAACATGATAAAGGCCATTCTGGATCCATCTCAGGCAGAACCTCTTATTCCTCCGCAAGACCTAGCAGAATCTTCCCAACCTCAACCACCATCAAACCCTTGAAGAACATAGGCTATATAATCCTTAAGGGGAGTATTGTTGGATGCTAAAAGGATCATACATGCTGATTCAAGTGATTTGTTGATGGTTGTTCTGTTGGAAATCTCAGAAGTCCAAGAACCAATGCAGATGAAGAATCTGCAAAGAAGAATAAAAGACAAGTGTCGGCTAACCGCATTTGTATATGCGGATAAGATAGGACAAATGCCAACAAGTATTTGTTCTTCCGTATTAACAAATAAGGATAGCCGAAACAAATGCTGACAACTATTTTGTACATCCGCATTTACTAATGCGGATGTCCGTCAACAAATGCACATAAGTGTTTGTTCATCCACATTTGTCAATACTATCACCAAACATGAATGCTGAAGACCAAAAGAAATGTTGATCAAGGTCAACATATCCGCATTAGTCATTGCGGATGAATAAAATAAATGCTGATGAAAACTTTTGTACTTAAGACTAGTTCTCTGATGTATAGGTCAGGGGTAGTCTAGTTATTTTGTAAAATGCATCTTGTCAGCCTATAAATAGAATAGAAAACCTTGTATGTGAGGTGACTATTGATACACATTCTAGACAATTCGAATATTTTGTTTAATCTTATGTTTACAAGGTGTCTTGTTACTGTTTAATGCTGGAACCTAGCATTCATTGTAACCGATTACCTTCATTAATACAAATAGTATTTATGAGTAATCTTGTATTTAATGTTCCTTGATTGTTTGATTCGGCCTTATAATCATTAACTCAATCATCATATTCGGTCCTTCTTGATTCACATCAACAGAAAATATCATTCTCAAACCTAGTCAGAAGTGATGATTGTCGGTAATATGTAGCGGTGATGATCAATGGTCATGGAGATGGTGATGGTTTGCATTGGATGATAAATTCAAATTTATTTATAAGTGTTTTGTCATTAAAAATGAATTTGGAATTTTAATTTTCTTTGTAAATTAAATTTTCTTAAATTTCAAATTCTTTAAAAAATATTGAATTACAAATTCAATTTCTTCTAATTACAATTCAAATTCTAATTCCAATTTTAATAAATTTCACGAACTAAACAACCCCTAAAATAACACAACAACATAGTATTTTCTGGCTCATCAATCATGACTTATGCTACGTTGATGATCAAATGATCAATAGGATATGTATAATATATTTTACACTAGGTTAGTTGTAACACCCGATTATTAAAAAGACATGAAATGAAGAATAAAAAGAAAAGAAAAGCTATAAGGTCCAAGTGGAGGGACCAAAGGTGTCCAAAAGAACAAATTTTTGAAAAGTTAGTGTAAAGGTGGGCATGGCCGCCCACCCTCATTTCACATAATCATCTTCATCGGTTTTAGACAGAGAGAGCAGAGGAACTCTCGGTTTTGTAGAAGAAGAAGAAGAAGAAATCAAATTCAAGGTAAGAATTCATGGTTTTTATGTGTTTATGACGGGTTTTAGCCCGCTTATGTGATTATGTGCTTATGTGTTGTGTTTGTGCTCGTGTGTATGTGTGGGGTGTTGCTTTAGGTGTTTGAACTCATTGCAAGCGGGTTAGAAAGGAAGAAAACACCCAAGTTGCACCAGGTGAGTTCTAGGGTTCATACTGTTTTAAACTATTTTTGGGGCAGGCTGAGAATGTATTAAAATGTTTTTGCAAAGTTTATGTATGTTACCCGTATGTATTGTGCTTGTTAAATGTTAAATTCTTGAATGTTTATAGGTTGTTCATGCTTAGAATAGTCATGTTAAGCTTAGAGTAGATGGGTTTGATGAAGGGGTATGAAAACATGCTAAGAACAAGTTACACAGAAGGTTCATACGTCTGAAAATTCCTTAGAAAGATTTAAGTGTAGCTCATGCGCCTAAACAGTAGCCATGCGCCTAAGATTACCTTAGAAATGTTTAAGTACAACCCATGCGCCTGAACAGTGGCCCATGCACCTAGAAATGTTAGCCGGATGACTAAGTGTAGGGCCATGCACCCCAATAGTGCCCATGCGCCCAAGTGGCTCATGCGCCTAAGTGTCCATGTGTCCGAATTATCCATGTGTCTAAGTGTTCATATGCACAAATAGTGCCCATGCGCCTGAATAGTTCATGCGCCTAAGTGATAAAATGATTAAGTGTTGGCTGATGCGCCTGCATAGTGGTGAAACGCCCAAACAGGGCGCATGCGCCTAAATAGTTCCCATGCGCCTAACACTTAGAAAATTTTACAGAGTTTTCTAGGAGTCCATGCCTTAGGGTTTTGACCAGAGTTGACTAGGGCTGAATAATGATGATCTTCCATGCATGATATGATTACATATGATGTTCTTATTATTATTATTGTTACTATTATTATTATTACTTATAGTAGGTGACTTTACGTGGTATGTTATTATCGTAACATAAAGTATCTAGTAATAATAAAGCGAAAGAGAAACAAAGAAAAGAAGAGGATCATTAATAAAATGTTAACAAGTCTTTGCAAGCTCATAGGAGGGACACGACCGTGTTGTCATTAGCTCAACTATGTTGCGGGTTAGCTACCCTATTGTGCACATAGGGAAAATCAATTAAGATTGGCAGGACCTTGTAGCATTACTGGGTGATTGGGTCGGCCTTGTACACAGTACACAGAACCCTTTCAGGGGACACAGTTGACCCTTTCGAGGGATATAGATGGCCCATCACCCGTTTTCCATCGCGCACATAGTTGGGGTATTGCTCATTGGTCCACATAGGCAGTGAAAGATAAATATAAAAGAATGCAGAGTAAACAAGGCATACAGTAAAGTGAATGAATAGTATCTGTTCATATAGTTGATGAGTGCTCACATATATAGTACAAAGTTGTATTTTTCATAAAAGAGTATTTTCTTATACAACATATAGAAAGTATTTTATTACTTATAAAACTAGAGCTCACTCAGCAACACTGACTTTTATACATTTTCAGTTGGCAGGTAATTATTGTGGAGGGTGGCACGAGGGTGAAGCTACTCGGCAGGAAAAGACTGACATCCATTTGTGCGTTATGTTGCTGTTGTTTTGTAATGCAGTAAAACAATTCTTTTGTAATATGTTAAACAGTGTTGTTTTGCTCAACCACAGTGATTTAAATAAAATGAATGGTTTTTGATAAATTATTTTTGCTGCTTAAGATTGTATAATTATAATGTTTAATGTTTTAATTGCTATGATTGACCACTGTGAGGTTTCCGGGAACGGGGCCTTACAAGTTGGAATCAGAGCCAAGTTTAAGAGAATTGGGTTAAATAAACTTTTAAAACCTAAACTTAAACTGAAAATGGGAAAAATAGAGGGATGTCAGCCCAAGTAGCTACGTGCCATCAGGTATGTCTTTTCCTAATGTTAACCGGTATTATGTGCGAATGCTATTTGATTATGTGCTCTTAGTAGATTTAGATACTGATTAAGTCAGGATAGGAGATGCTTGGGGTATGAAGAGTAATGTAAGTGGCTAATCACAACTGGACACTATAACTAGAGACTTACTATACTTGACATAAACTGAGTATTACCTTGAATGACCGCGTTAGTGTTTGAATCTTATAGTTTGCTCTTAGAGGATGGCTGGCGGTAGATCTTCAAAAGCCTCTCATGGTGGAGGTCACGGTGCTGCTCCGCGACCCAAGAAAGGGAGACCCAAAGTCGAGAAAGTGGTTCATGAAGAACCAGAGACCCCTCGTCCGGAGGGAGGCAACGAGAGCACCAATCTGAGAGCCTCAGTAAAAGAGGCTGTGGTGGAAGAGGTTCATCAGGTCATGCAGACTATACTGCCGTCTGTGGTGACCGAAGTGATCAAGGCTGTAAGGGATGGAGAAAGAAAGGAGAGGAACAGGTCGTCGGGAGGACGAGAACAGCCAGAGCCGGGAACGATTCTCCCTGATGATGATGACGAGGAAGAAGAAGAGCCTGTACCGGAGGAGACCCGAGGCTGTAACTACGGGGCTTTTATGAGATGCAAGCCCCCTACTTTCGATGGGAATGGCACTGTTGCAACTACTCACGGTGGGTGAGGGAAATGGAGGCTGTCCTCGATATCAGTGAGTGTCGTGAAGATCAGAAGGTGAAATTTGCTACCCACTCTTTTGTGGACTCGGCTTTGTGCTGGTGGGACAACATTGTCCAAGCCGAGGGTAGCAGGGCCATTGGGAGAATGAGATGGCCTCAACTAATGAAGTTAGTGATTGAGGAATATGTCCTCACAAGGAGATGGATAAGGTGGAAAGGGAGTTCCTGCAGCTGGAGGCGGGAACTATGACACACCAGCAGTACACCACAAAATTCAATGAGATGGCACAACTGGTGCCTGAACAAGTGACACCACTGTCATGAAAGATTAAGATATAGGTCCAAGGGCTGCCAGCAGATATCCGTAAGCATGTGATCATTGCCGGCCAAGCACTTTTAGGTCGGCTATTGATTTGGCTGGTAGATTATATGATGAGCGCGAGGTGGTGGTGGCTGAGGTGAAGAAAACGAGTGGGGATGGAAGGAACTGGAATGGGAAATGGTTTGGACGCGGTGGAGCCGCCCCAAACAATAAGGTGGCGAAGGTAGGTGACCGACGTGTGGTCACAGCTGGTGTAGGGAGGAAGAAATGTGGCAAATGTGGAAGGGAGCATGCTGGAGAATGCAGGATAGGGATGAACGTATACTTCAGGTGTGGTCAGCCTGGCCACATTACTAGAGACTGTAAGTAGCCGAGGGCGGAGAGCTCGGAAGTTGGGAATAAGAAGTCGAAAGAAGGAGGGCAGAGGGCAAGTGCTAGAGCTTACACTATGACCCGGGAGGAAGCCAGAGCTGATCCCGATGTTATGTCAGGTATGTTCCTAGTAAACCAAATGTATGCCTCCGTCTTCATTGATTCTGGTGCTAGCAGGAGTTTATCTCCACTATTTTTGTGCTAAGTTGCATGTTAGTAATACAAAGGTCAGTGCACCATTCGACGTAGAAACTGCTATTGGCAAGTCCACTAGAATTACGGATGTGATAGAGTACTGTGCCATAGAACTAGAAGGTCATAGCTTTGCTGCTAGGTACACGTGATACCCCTAGGTGGATTTGATGTAGTACTAGGGATGGACTGGTTAGCAACCTATGAAGCAAACATCATGTGTAGCAAGAAGATGATCCAATTGACAACGCCTGACGGGAATAAGGTGACGGTTTATGGTGACCGTGTCACGACGATCCCGAAGGTGATTTCGATGGCGGTGGCGGGAAAGTGCATGAGGCGTGGATGTAGTGCCTAATTGGCCTACATAAAGGATATGGATGCGCCAACACCACATTTACCCGGTGTACCAGTTGTGTGCGACTTTCTGGATGTATTCCTGGAAGACTTACCAGCGTGCCACCGGATCGCGAAATTGAGTTCCAAATTGATCTAATACCCGGTGCTCAACCCGTTGCTAAAGCACCATATCGCTTAGCTCCCACAGAAATGAAAGAACTGATGGAGCAGTTGCAAGAGCTGCTTGATAAGGGGTTCATTAGGCCGAGTATCTCTCCTTGGGGTGCTCCGGTCCTATTTGTGAAGAAGAAAGACGGTAGTATGAGGATGTGTATTGACTACCGTGAGCTGAACAAGTTGACAGTGAAGAATCGATACCCCTTACCAAGAATAGATGATTTGTTTGACCAGCTCCAAGGTGCCAGTTGGTTTTCAAGGATAGATCTTCGATCTGGTTACCATCAACTAAAGGTGAAGGAGCAGGATATCCCTAAAATAGCTTTTCCCACGCGCTACGGTCACTATGAATTCCTTGTTATGTCATTTGGTCGGACCAATGCGCCAGCTGCTTTTATGGATTTGATGAATCGAGTGTGTCGGCCAATGTTAGATAAATCAGTGATTGTGTTTATGGATGATATCCTGATTTATTCGATGAGTGTAGAGGAGCATGCCGATCACATTCGGGAGGTGTTAGAGACCTAAGAAGGGAGAAATTGTATGCCAAATTCTCTAAGTGCGCGTTCTGGTTACGCGAAGTTCAATTCTTAGGTCATGTGATAAATCCCGAGGGGATTATGGTAGACCCTGCTAAGGTGGAGGCTATGATGCAATGGAAATCTCCAAGGACGCCATCTGAGATTCGTAGTTTCTTGGGGTTGGTGGGGTATTATCGAAGGTTCATTCAGGACTTTTCCAAGATCGCCTCTCCACTAACCAAGTTGACCCAAAAGGATGTAAAGTTTATATGGGGTCAAGCCCAAGAATAGGCATTCGAGGAGTTAAAGGTAAGGTTGACTCAAGCTCCTGTCTTGTCATTACACGAAGGAAGCGAGGATTTGGTGGTATATTCAGATGCTTCTTACTCGGGGCTGGGGTGTGTATTAATACAGAGAGGGAAGGTTATACCTTATTGTTAGGACCTGGTATTTGAACGAAATACCTAGTGATTAGCGTGTAAACCAGATCAAATAGTGCGGAATCCTATTTGATTGGCGATCCAATCAGCGAGAACACACGAAGAATCAATAAAGAATTGAAACTAACGTTAGAAATCGATTGGAAATCGATCTAATGTGTTCTATAAACTTGGAGAACGAATGAGAGGCTTCTGGACGGCTAGGGTACGCCTGGAATCGTAGGGAATGAATACTCTCTGTTTTTCACGAATTAGATTGTATTTATAGGTTAGTATTGTTCATTCGGGCGACTGGACATAAGCATGATTCAGTCGTGCGATTGACCTATGCGGTTGAACCATTCGCACGACTGAGTGTTCAGTCGTGTGACTAAGTCAATCCTATGTGTCAATCATACGACTGATCCAGTCTCTGGTTCAGTCGTGCGACTGAGTCAATCGTATGAGGTATTCATGCGTGTGGTCCATTCGTATGGGCCATTCGCATGAGAACTTATTATGTTAAGTTTGAATGTATGAATTAATAAACATTATGTGTAACCATTCACGCAACTACTATCCTAATTAACCAATTCAATATCTACTCATTAATGAAATGTTAGTCATTACAAATCACAAACAATCAATATCGTTCATTAATCATATCAAATTACATCAAAATCAGATAAACAAGATCTATTACATTTCATATCATGATCTAGGGACATACATGTATCAACAAACTCCCCCTTGGACCTAGATCTCTCTAATGTCTTGTTTTCTGCATCACCTCCGCATATTTCTTGTACTTGTTCTCTTTTGTGACTCCCGCGTGAATTTCAAACGCGAAGCAGAGTCTTATGACATTTTGGAACTGGAGGGCTTGTACAATATCTTGCATATCATAGAACAATGGCCACTTGTATAGCGTGTAGACATCTTTTTGTGACAAGTTTGTAAGCCACATTGGGTCGAATACCCTGATCGTATCCATTTGGCCCTCCTTGTTTAGGACTATGACCGCTTCTGCTGTTCTCCAATCGTAGTACCACCACCTAAAGTGTGGAGTGAAGTCCTGTGGCATTTCCCTGTGTGGGATTCTTGACATTGTGCGTGGAGGACTCCACCTCAACACTATCTTCAGCTTTCAGTAATGGCATCAATCTCAGACCTTCTGATATACCTTGTAGGCTGTTGGGGTCTAAAGTTAACCCACCTGGTGTGGTACTCCTTCTTTAGGGCAGCCTCGAACCAGCCTGACATCTTCCTCGGGTCAGCATACAAAAGCTTTAGTTTGGCCAGCTGGTTGAGCTCAAAACCCAGTAGAGTCTTGAGATCATGTGGGAATCTGAAGTACTCTATGCCCTTTTCTCTCTTAACTGCATATACGTTAAGATCCTCAAAATACGCCCACGCAATGATCCTGCCAGTCACCTTATGTTGTTTCTTGACTCTGTAGAGTTTGGTGTAGGCATCCTGTTTCAATGCAGTGCGTTGGGCTCTAACTTCTTCAAAACACGCAGCCCACTCAGGCTTTCGAATATCTATATCATCAATTGAGGTTTGGGCCGTTTTCTCTACTTTCTCCGACTCTTGCTCCATCTTGTCTAACACCTCAAAAGTACCGCTGACGAGGGATTCACCTAGATTAGGGACCACATTTCCCTCATTGTCAGTGTACTGAGGGTAGTGCTCGGCAGTTACATCTTCAATCTCGATTCATCAACATCGTTGAGCTCTTCGTCACTAGTCGAGTCGCATGTCGTAGCATTCTTTACTATCTCATATGGATGAGCTTGAAAATATCTGCGAGTTACTCGTTTGATTGGTCGTGAATTATTTCCCCTTCTTCAGGGGTATAACTCACCAACCTCCTTACGATCCCTTGCAGATCCAGAATCATTGTTAGCTGAGTCTTGACCTGCTGAAGGGGAGCAACATCAAACTCATCCCTTTGGTATTTAGATCTGTTTGATTTACACATTCAACATATCAACCATAGTAATTCATCAAAACAGAAATGCATTTAACTGAATTTAAACATTAAATACATAGATTTCAAACATGATTCAATACAAAAGTAATTTAATATAAACATCTAATCTTTACTTTTGTCTTGTATTATGTCTCGTCACTGGTGGAGCCGAGGAAGAAGCTGGTTGGTCTTGTATGTTCTTGGACCTCCTTTCTTGACCTGAAGCAGATGCCGATGTCAGCTGCATCTCCTCCTGATGTATCATCATATCCTTTCCTCTGTCCTTTCTTCTTCTGTCCCCTCATCCTCTTCTATCTCATCATCCTCATCATCACTTTATCATCATCATCATCTCTGTCTCCTTCTTTGATCTTCAAGGGCTCTTCCTTAGATCCCTTTAACTTTACATGATTGTCTTCTTCGCCTTCTCCCAACTCCTCTATCTTCTGTTGGTGTGACACTATGTGCTTGGAGTGGGCTATCTCAAGGTCTGAGAGCAATCTATTGGGCCTGCTCCTTTATCACTCTAGCCTGCTCTTCGATCTGGTGAGACTGAGCAGCAGTAAGATCAGCAAAGCTGATGGGATCTGAGCCGCCTTCTCCTCATTGCTGCATAGTCGCATCACCATCCTATTGAGCGCAGACAGCTGTTCCTCTACCCCAATTGGAGGTAGAGGTGATACATATGGATGAGGGATGGGCTGAGGATCCAGCTTGGTGGGTAGCAGTGGTGGTGGTTGTTGTAGTGAAGATGGGTCTGTGAAGTGGTGGAGGTGATGTGGGGACGTGAAAGATATGGTGGTAGATGGATCTGTATAGTGGTGGGAGGTGTGGTGGTGGTAGTAGTAGCTGTGGTGGTTGTGGTGGCAGTGGATGTGAAGTGGTTGGGGTGGTGGCAGATGTGGTGTGGAGTGGTAACGAGTGTGAGATGTCTTTTCTTCTTCTTCAGGCCATGGGGTTAAGCCATCATTTTTCTCCTCGTTCCCGTTGAGGTGGAGCCCCCCTACAACCCTGCTAGCTGGCTCGGTACATAACTCGGATCCATGTTGTTCTCCTGAGTCTCGTGGGTGTTCACCAACCACCCTTAGCCCATGTTCCGTGGGAACAACCTTGCTTCCCACAGTCCGGTTAAGGGCTCCTCTTCCGACTCCTCTTCCCTCTCATTAGGAAGAAATCCTGATGGAAACCAGCAGACTCGTTCCATCATAGGTGGATGGTGGAGATGGTATATGAGTGATAGTGGCCCTAAATGGAATGGGGCCTGTATCTCCACCATCATCACTGTCGTCGTCATCATCGTCATCAACTGGTAGACCTATAGGTTCAGTATCAGAGCACTGTCATCATGACGCCATTTTCGTCTTCCGGCGCCACCTAGTTCTCGTTTGCCAAATGGCCAATCACCTCTTCACTAGGGGGCTTCACTTTTGCCCTATAACACCTCATTCTACCCAAGGTCGTGTCATCCATAATTTCCAAGGTAACTGCATCATGACTCTCCTTTGGGAGAAGTGGCAGCTTGTCGTGAAGATTAGCTGCAGAAACCTGAGGTACATACAGAATCCTTCCTTCCCTTCTGCTTCCAGGTTCTCTATCAGATAAGAAAAGATCATACTCGAGAAGCTGAAAGGGTGGTTCAGCACCAGTGCCACGAAGGCATTTGAATCTGATCTGATAGATCATCGAACCCACCCCTTTTCGAAGCAATACACTTCAGAATCATATGTGCCAAGTATGTACTGAGGGACAGGTTGCTCTTATTGAGCACACCCGAGTATGTCCCCCGCATACTTGATTCTGAGGAAGCAGCCCCTCACAGTCAGTGGATGTAATTTGGTGGGGTGATTCGTATCGTCCCCAAATTCAGAACTTTCTGGAAATCAGCAGCAATAACCTCGATATCCTGACCCAGAATGGAGCTCCGTATAGTACGGCTCACGAGAGCGATCAACTGAGGCATTCTCCCAGAATGCCTGGTGTAATGACCTGTAGGCGTGCAAGGGGTAGAAAGCCTTATGTATCGGAGAGCGTCTCAGGAAGGCTATAATCTCTGTGAACTCGGCCACGTTTCGAGTAGTATGATCCAATGAGAACATATGTTGTGCTTTGGGTTAATGGACCAGCTATCAGATTTTTCTGAAACACAAGACACAGAATCATTAGTACAATAATACATCACAATTCAGTTCTAAGTGTAATGTTTAAATTCATTCTGATTCATTCGTGCGAATGAATCATGCGACGGGAGTCAGTCACTTGTTCTTTCGTGCGACTGAGCTCGTCGGGTGAATGAGACATGTGACTGAGTTCAATCTGCTGACTGAGTATGTGATTGGTTCAGTCGGACGACTGAACTCATTTGCCTGGTTCATTCGGCCGATTGACCCATCGAAAAGATTCAATCATGCGATTGGAGTTCATCCGGGACGACCAGCGCTTGGGCCACTGTTCAGTCGCCTGTGGTTCGAATCATGACCAATTCAAGTAATTTAACATGGTTCAATGGTTCATTAGACTTGCCATCTTGTCACTAATACCTATTAAACTAAGTTTAACATTTTTCTAAGTTTATGTAGGTTATTAGGGCATTTTTCAATCCGGGTTCTGTTTCTTCGATTATCACATATTTGGATTCAAGATCATCTGATGTCGGTGAGATTTAACTGCAATGTACCTGTATAATCGTCAATCGAGCGTCAAGAATCAACAGCAATGTGAACACAAGATCTCTAGAATTTTGGCAGAGTAAGGGGGAAGAAATGTGATTTGGGTGCAATTGAGTGTGATGAGTACAGCGCGATCGACTGAGGCCCTTTAAATACTGAACCGAAGTTCAGTCGGCCGACTGGCCTCATTCGCTCAGTTCATTCGGGCAACTGAGGTTCAGTCGTGCGATTGGCTCAATCAGTACGCCGACTAAGTATCAGTCGGTCGGTCGACTGACTCATTCGTGCCCTTCATTCGCCACCCTCAGTTAACCGACTGAGTATCAGTCGGCGACTGACTCATTCGCACCCTGTCATTGGTCGAATGGATCAATCTTATACACCATTTCGGTCGGTGAATGACTAAAATTTCATGTCCAGTCTCGCGAATGGGATCCATTCGCATGGTTGGTCCATATTCCTGGTCCAATCGTGCGAATGGGTCACACTTAGTACATTTCTGCCATTGAACATTTTACTTTTAAGACCCTTTTAACTTTGAATAAACATTATGAGTTTTTGATCATCTCAGACATGATCATTTTAACCATTTAGTCACTCAGACATGACTCTTTTAAAACACTTTGTCACCTCAGACGTGACTGCTTTAAACTTGAAAATTCCTGTGGTCATCTCAGACATGACCTTTTAGTGAGTTGATCCCTTAGCGATTTTCATGATGTAGTCCGAGAAACAAACAAAACTAAAGGACTAAGTGAATAAAAACTAAACTAACGTACAAAAAATAAACTTGTTTTGGCTTTTTGTGAGGGATAAATCCTAGGATGGAAATCTACGGGATTTGGTTCCGGAATAGGCAGCTTCAACTTAGATTGACCACACCTGGACCAATTCAATTTTGAAATCATATAGGCAGTCAAATCATTTGGGACTTGTTATCAAAATCTATGATGCTCTATTCTTGGTTTTCATCCAGAGTCGGTAGCAACTTTTAGGAAATCATACTGGAACTACTAGATTACCACATTGATTTGAACTTTCAAGAATTGCAGCCAGCCACAATGATTGTCATATATATTTGTCCTCTTAAATCCATACACAGACTTTTGACACAGACTGGCGATAGTTTAGGTTTAATTATTTCAACTAACTATGTGGATCCCACACTTATATGGTGATCAACATTCCTCAGGAGCTTTGGAGCGGTCTACGGGTATTTTTACAAGAAGAGACTATTCTTAGAGATTGCAAAGTGAAGCCAATTCTCAGGTCAGTGTCATCGCACAGCAGAGAGGCGGCAACAACAAATGAATTCTAGAATATCTAGTTTATGCTTATCCTCAGGTCAGTGCCATCGCACAGCAGAGAGGCACCAACCTATCTCCTTGTTAGAGCAGCTTGATTTTATTTTTCACAAAATGCACCAACAACATAAGTCAGTAGCTTGATAGCATTTTTCTTCATTTTTTCATGCTTTGCTCTATTTATGGTCATCCGCACAACATTGTGGCGTTTACAAGCTCATTACCTTAGGGAATTATTGTGGGTTTAACCAGTGATAAGATGGAAGCCCACAGTCAGTGGACAACTTAGCTGATCTTGAAATCACTAGTCAGGTCTTCTCATCTATTGTCCTGAATCTATCGACATATCCTTTGTGATCTAGCAACCTCTAGGTACTCTTGTGTGTTACCTTCTAGGTACCATTTTCTATCATCTTCCCTTTTATATTGCTTAGACTACCCAGACTTATACTTTGAATTTTTGCATCTTTTCTAAATTAAATTTTAAGTCCCTTTTGATTTGTTCCTTTGTAATATCATTTTCCAAGGTTTGAATCGGTATCACAGATACGATCTACCTTATGTCAGCTTTCCACTCCTTCTCTCTCGTCTCTTTTTTTTTAATAATGTTACCTGCTGACTTATTCTCCCCCTAAAATACTAAAAATCATAAGTGGTTATAATTATTTTAGGATTTTAATAAATAGCAAAATAACATGAGTTATTTAAACCACTAAATAAATAAATAAAATAAAATAAAAAAAAAAAAAGAAAAATTAACTAAACTACATCGGACTACACAGATCATCATCAGGAACAACAGATCACTTTCTTTTTTAACGCCGTTGACCTCTAACATATAGAAAACGTGGTTATCAAAGGTTTAGTATAGAGGTCAGCGCGTTGAAAATCAGTATTAATTTTTACCATAATCAATTAAGTTCTTTTCAAACAATCTCTTATGAAATGATATTTAATACCGATATGTTTGGTCTTTGATGTTGGACCGAATTTTTAGTTACTACAATTGCAGCAGGTTATCAACAAAAATAGGAGTAGAAGACAACTTCAAACTGTAATCCCGCATTTGCTGTTGATCCAGATGATTGTGAACAGCAACTTGCAGCAGCAACGTATTCGGCTTCACAGGTTGACAATGCAACCGATGTCTGCTTCTTACAACTGCAGGTAACTAATCTTCTCCCAAGAATTGACACCCTTGCTGATGTAGACTTGTAATTCATCTTACAGCCCCCGTAATCCGAGTCACTATACGCCGTGAGCTCAAAGTCATCATCTTGAGGATACCACAACCCAGTGTGGGTGTACCCTTCAGATAACGAATATCCTTTTGACCCCAATCAGATGGTTGACCTTAGGCTTCGCCTGATATCTAGAACATAAACATGTAGCATACATGATATCAGGTCTTGAGGCAGTGAGATATATGTGGGATCCCTCATTCCTCGGTACATTGTGGCATCTACAAGATCTCCATTTTCATTAGGTGCTATATCGTAATTCGTAGCAAGTGGAGTCCCAGTAGCAGAAGTATTCTCCATGTCAAAACGACTGAGAATGTCTCCTACATACTTGGTCTGATGTAGAAATATCTCATTTGGAGTCTGATCCACCTGTAACCCGAGAAAGAACTTCATCTCCCCCATAGCACTCATCTCAAATTCTTTCTTCATAACTGCTTCAAATTCTTTGCATAACTCTTCGTCTTTAACCAAAGATTATGTCATCGACATAGATCTGTACGAGCAGTAGGGTCGCCATTTTTTTCTTTGATGAACAGTGTGCAGTCAATGACTCCCCTGTGAAAGCCGTGTTTCTCAAGATGAGTCGAGAGTTTCTCATACCAAGCTCGTGGAGCTTGATGAAGCCCGTATAAAGCCTGGTCGAGTTTGTAAACTCTATCCCGATGATAAGGATCTTCAATCCCTTGGGTTGACTGACATAGACTGTTTCTCTGATTTCCCCATGAAGGAATGCACTCTTCACATCTAATTGGTAGACTTTAATCTTTATGTACGATGCATAGGCAAGGAAGATGCGAATGGCTTCCATCCGTGCCACGGGTGCAAACACTTCATTGTAGTCAATTCCCTCGACTTGGCAAAATCCTTGAACCACCAATCGAGACATATTCCTGATAATGACTCCTTGGTTATCTTTCTTGCATTTTAAAACCCATTGGTGCCAATGACCTTAGCACCTTTAGGTCTATCAACCAGAGTCCATACACCTAACTTCTTGAACTGCAGAAGTTCTTCTTGCATGGTACTCACCCATGCCTCATCATTTAGTGCATCACTGGCGTATTTCGGCTCAAACTATGAGACAAAACACCGATAAGCACCATCATGATATATCCCTTTTCCATAACGGAGGCGTAATCAGATGAGGTATATGATGATTCGGTTTGTACTCCTGAGCTGACATCCCCAATGACATTGTTTAGGGGATGATAGACGTTTAGTCGTGATCCTGGAGTAGTAGGAACAGCTACCTCAGAGCCAAGATTTATGAACATTTGGTTCTGCAGCTGAGGTAGTGGAGTTTGAGGCTCCGAAGTCGAAGGTACATCACTAGTAGATGCTTATGGACTTTCAGGAACTGGAATGTTCCTCCTGACTGTTCTGGTCATCTTCTTCAGCTTCATCTTCAGAGGAGGAGTCACTGTCGTCGACTACTCCCCCTGACTAAGTAGATGATCCTCCTAGTGAGCTTGTGGGGGTGTTTCAAGATATCATACATCATCCGTGTAGCTAGCTCGTCATCCGAGGGAGAGAGAGAGATCTTGAATGACTTGAAGA